>CM008286.1:38162017-38488297 GCA_002319775.1 Fagopyrum tataricum
GACTGCAGGAGATATTGCAATGGTGGAAGAGCAAAAACGACGTCAGGCAGAGGAAGAGGACACACGGAGTAAAGAAAGGGAACGAGTCAGTCAAGTACATCAGCCCCCTACTTCACCTCTTACAACGCCTCCTTGTAGTCCATCTTCATCATCCTTAGTGGAAAGGGTAATTGGGGTTACCGCAGCCCCAACAAGGAGTGATTCTAAACCCTCTTTCTCTAGATTAGATGAGCATGATCATAGTGATAAGGAGTTAGTTGGTGATGAACCACATGATTCAAAGGCTAGAGTTAATGGAAAGCATATGATACATGATGATTTAATGGCTGAAAAGTTTATTAGCCCTTCTTGTGATCATATTTTGCCTTTTGTTGACTTTAGAGAGCCTTTTAGGGACCATGTTGATTTTATTATCCATAATGCAGAAAATGCTCCTATTGATGTGCACGTTAATGGTGTTAAACTTCTTGTTGTATATACTAACTTTCAGAAGTTTAATATTATGAATGCATCTCTTCTTAGGCATACCGATTTTATTGCCTATAATAATGAGTATGCTGATTTTTTTATCTTATGATTTCTCCTCTACTTTAAGTTTACATATTTCGGGAGATTTACATGTTGATCAACCTCTTATAGGAAGAAGCGACTTCAGGGATGATTATGAATCACATGTTGAAGACCCTAAGTTGAAACTTCATAAGTTACAAAGCAGCTTTGGGGAACAGAGAAAAACAGCCCCTATGATCTATAAAGCGCCTATATCCTTTGTACTTGATGTGCTTGATCGTTTTATGTATGCATGTGTTGTTGAATTTATTGATAATATGCTTTTGAACAACATTATTTTCAACACAAGTGCTAAACTCATCAAGGAAGTTATCTCACCCTCTTATTATGAGAACTTGAGCACATCTTGTGATAATTCGGAATACAATTGTAATGTTGCTCTCGTTGCGATTATTGTAGGACTTTGGGGACGAGTAGGAGCTCGGATTGGAGCAGGAGCAAACGGATCTCACATTTGGATGCCACCATGGATCATTACTTGGAAGGACGTAAAATATTCGTGGACGAATCCTTTTCAAGAAAGGGAGAATGATGAAGGAGCATCTCAGGACCTAGCCCGAATGGAGATCATGAACATGGAAGCTAGGAAGCTAGGAAGCACGAGTGTTGATCACTCTAAGGAGAGGAAGAATTAAGGACATTCCTCAATATGCAAAGGAGGTTATTCATGAAAGAGATGAGAAGACCATTTCCGGAAATACATTGAAGACATTTGATTGGAGATGGGAGATAACATGCATGATCACGTATGCATGGGCAAGGAGGAGAGTTCGAGAAGCTTGCAAATGCTACGTGGAAAAGAGGAGATCATTTGGACGTTTTATATGTCTAATTGGGCTTATTTTAAATGTTAAATAAAGCCTTAATTAGATAAATTAATCCAGCCCATTGCTTCTTATTTTAAAGCCCATTCTTGGACATCTTTTAAATAAAAGATGGGCTTGCTTTTTAATTAGTTTATTTTATTTTAATTCCTTTTAGTTTGATCTTATCTCTTAAAGATTTGATCTTATCTCTTTAGCTAGATTGGGTTCAATCTTGGATCAAGCCCATAGCCCGTAAAAAACCCTAGATGACGCACCTCTAGCCTATATAAAGCCTAGGGTGGACGTCCTCCTCACTGACCTTTGAATGAATTAAACACAAGTACTTTCGAGTATTGTTTCTCTTCTATCCCATATTCTTCTCGTGGAATCGAGACAACTTACTGTGTGAGCGGAATCCGTTTGCCATCAACTTTGGTGTTGTTTTGAGTTGTGTCACTTGGATTGGCAAGTTGGTGTTCTCAATCATATCCGGGTGACTTCTCGTGCTTTGGGGACAATCGCTTTCCCCTCTGTGTGAGATTATAGCGGAAGGGCTTCTTCAAGTCATTCCAAGTTGTGTGTTAGGGCCTTAGTTTCCCTATCGTGCTCTTGGTTGCCTTAAGGGTTCGACTAGATCTATCCATCTATCGATCCTTCACCATCATTGGATCATTCCTCCATCTTTTTATTTTCAAGTTTCCGCCTTTTATCCATTTTCTTCATCGCGAGTCTTGGTGTTGAAAGATCGGGCCAACTGACGGCTAACCCCGTATCATCCCGTATACCAAATCTAGCCCGACTCCAGAGAACCTCCAGAATCTACTACGGGATGAAAAGTAAGTTATCACAGCCACTACAATGGGCGGTCACTAAATCATAGGTCGGTAGTGGACCGTCTTTCACTATCCCCGGAGAGAATAATCAATATCGCATGCTATAGAGCATATAACTAACACCACTCATGCATACATCCAATATAAGGATGGTAGCTAAGTAAGTCCTATGGACTTACCTCAATCTCGGAATAATCTCAACCACGATCAGCTCTCAAACACGATCCATTCCAATCTGGAGGATAATACTGCCTAATAACAAGATATCAAACTCCTATCACTCAAAGGGGTCACACCTAGACCCAAGGGATTCATAAGGATCATATCCAACTTATAAACCTCAAGGGCATAACGACGCCTATCGATATCATACTCATTATCATCCTATCCTTATTAACTTACCTAGCATGCTACTAACTCTCATACTTGGAAAGGAAAGGATCCATACTACTCTAGTAGATCCTGGACAAAACGCACCTGCGTGACAAGAGGGACGCAGGGGCGAAGCCAAGGGAACCGCAGGCGCGGCGGCACAAAGACGCAGGCAAGGTGACCGTAGCCGCAGGGGCGGCGGCGCTGAGGCGCGGGTGCGGTGACAAGGTCCCGCGGGGGCGGGTAGCTACTTCCGGACGCGGGGGCGGCGTCAGTGCAGAGTGCGAACCCCGATTTTCTCTTTGGTTCTTAACGTGATGGATTCACGTCTTTATCAACAATCAGCCATACATATACATATATATACACATATAAGCATCACTAAACGCCTAAGAGAACTAACACAAATTGAACTTGTGGAAATCCTAAGCTAAATGAAGGAAAGGAACGAAAGAAGGAAATAAGGAAAGAAGAGCAAGATACTTACCACGGCTGTAATCTCAAGCCCAGGAAAAGCTGAACACAATACTCTCAACTAGGTCCCAAGTTCAGCAACTACACACCACATTAACATCACCAAAGCTCCACTCTTTCAAACCAAGGAGGAAGCAAGAACAAGATCAAGGGAAAGAAGAGAAGGAGAACAATGTGCAATGGCTGGAGAAGAAGAGAAGGAAACCCTTGATCCTAAGATAAGAAGAAGGTAAGGAAGAGAAGGTAAAGCACGGTCCAACCGTTCAACAAAACCGGCTGCAGCCGCAAGAAACCGCAGGGGCGCTTTCATGAGCCGAAGGGGAGGAAAACTACACGAGCCGCAGGGGCGGCTCCCTAAACCCGCAGGGGCGGCTAAGGGGTCTCAGCTCCAAAAGACTATGGCTCTTACATCTCACCCCCCTATAAACAAGTTTCGTCCCGAAACTTGTGAAGTCATAAAACCACTCGGACTCAGAAGCCGAGGTACAACTCTCTCTATAACCTCAAACACAGACATGAAGGAAATCATCATCTCCAGCTATAAGATTACTATACTGTCCAAGGCATAGAGGAAATCCATCTCTTGCCAAATCATCATCATAACAGAAGGGCATGGAGGAAAAACATCTCCAGCAAAACTATGTCCACCAAAATAGCATGGAGGAATAACCATCTCCAGCTAAACCCTAATCGTATCACAATAGCATGGAGGAAAGAGCCATCTCCAGTTATAAACAGTAATCGTACTAGCACAACAAGATCTAATATGATCACACATCATATCATAGCTAGTACGAAAATAAACACATTATAGCATATAAGCACATAAGCATAACACTCATCAAGATAGTACTAAGATCTACTCGTCGATCCTACTAGTACATCTATCTCGGCATAAAACTCTGGATAGTTCCTCTGAATACTATCCTCAGTCTCCCATGTAGCCTCATCAGGTCCTCGTCTCGACCAATGTATCCTCAGCATAAGAATGTCCTTCGATCGCAGGCGTCTCATACCTCGTTCTAGGACTGCAATCGGGTGCTCAATAAAGGTGTGGTCCGGTTCGACCACCAAATCATCATAACTCACAATGTGTCTCGGATCTGGTATGTACTCCCTCAGCTGAGACACGTGAAACACAGGGTGAACACCCTCTAATCTCGGAGGCAAAGCTAACCTGTATGCTGCGCTCCCAACCCGATCCAGAATCTCGAACGGTCCGACATATCAGGGGCTCAACTTCCCCTTAATGCCAAAACGTCTAACACCCCGTGTCGGAGACACTCTCAGCCACACATGGGCGCCTACTCTGAACTCTAGGGGTCTACGCCTCCTATCTGCATAACACTTCTAACGGCTCTATGCAGTCAGCATCCTCTCTCTAATCAGTGCTACACGAGCCACATCATCCTGAATCTGATCAGGTGTCAACCCACTAACACTGCTCGGCTCATCCCAGCATAACGGAGTACGACATCTCTGTCCATACAGTGCCTCATATAGGGTCATCCCAATGGATGCATGCCAGCTATTGTTGTACGAGAACTCAACTAGTGGGAGATGATCCATCCACACTTGTCCCAAGTCCAACACACGCTCGCAACATATCCTCCAAGGTCTGAATGGTCCTCTCTGATTGACCATCTGTCTGAGAATGGAACGCAGTCGTGAAGTGCAAACTCGTCCCCAGGGCAGTCTGAATCTGTTGCCAGAATCTCGAGGTAAATCGTCCATCTCTGTCTGAGACGATCGTCCTCCGTACACAATGGAGTCTTACTATCTGCCTAGTGTACTCCTCAGCTAATATGCTCACCGGCCACGTTTCCCAAATAGGGTTAAAATGTGCCGTCTTTGTCAGTGTGTCCACTATGACCCAGATGGCATCAAAGCTCCCCGGCCACGTTTCCCGAATAGGGATAAAATGTGCCGTCTTCGTCAGTCTGTCAACTATGACCTAGATGGCATCAAAGCTCCTACTCGGTCTCAGGCCAGTAATAAAATCCATGGTGACGTCCTCCCAGTTCCTCTGTAGAACAGGTAGTGGATGGAGCTCACCTCTAGGTCTGCAATGATTGATCTTGACCTGCTGACAGGTTGCACATTGTGCCACAAATCTGGCTACATCGGGCTTCAACCCTCCCCACCAATATAAACGTCTCAAATCCTGGTATATCTTACTCGTACCTGGGTGCACTAAATAAGGCGTACAGTGAGCCTCCTGTAAAATCCTCTGGCGTAGATCCGCCTCAGCGGGTACACAAACGCGACTGTGGTGTCTCAACACTCCATCTCCTCCTAGAAGGAATTGTGGTGCCTCATCCCTAGACATCCTCCCTCGGATCCTCATCAGTGTCCGGCAGGTCGCCTGCTTTTGTTGGATCTCACCCAACAGATCAGGAAGAACCTCTAAAGTACTCAGTTGGGCGTCCTCATCAGGAAACTGGATGTCCAACTCTAACCAGATCAGGTCTCTCTACAACTTATGCTGAACTGTCAACCTCGCAATCGCCTACTCTCGAGGCGTCTTCCTGCTCAGGGCGTCGGCGACAACGTTCGCCTTTCCCGGATGGTACAAAATCTCCAAATCAAAATCCTTGATCAGCTCAAGCCATCTACACTGGCGGATATTTAATTCCCGCTGCGTGAAAATATACTTCAGCCTCTTATGGTCTGTGAAGATCTAACATGTAGCACCATACAAGTAATGTCTCCAGATCTTCAATGCATGAACTACCGCTGCCAATTCCAGATCATGAGTCGGGTAGTTCTCCTCATACGTCTTCATCTGTCTAGACGCATATGCAATCACTCTGCCTCGCTGCATCAATACACATTCCAAGCCTAGCTTGGATGAATCACTGTAAACTACAATATCAGTTGTACCCTCTAGCTGTCCCAAAATAGGAGCGGAAGTCAGACGTCTCTTCAGCTCCTCAAAACTATGCATACACTGCTCAGACCATACAAATCTGGTAGTCTTCCTCAGCAGACTTGTCAGTGGACGGGCAATCACAAAAAATCCCTCCACAAAGCGTCGGTAATAACCGGCTAGGCCAAGAAAGCTACATACTTCCTTGACGTTCGTCAGTGTCGTCCAGGCTTCTATTGGCTCGATCTTCGCCGGATCAACCATGATCCCCTCGGTGGAAACAATGTGACCCATGAATGCTACTTCTGGCATCCAGAACTCGCACTTAGAGAACTTAGCATAAAGTTCTCTATCTCGTAAAACCTGTAATACAGTCCTCGGCAGCCCTGCATGCTCCTCTCTACTGCGAGAGTACACCAAAATGTCATCTATGAAGACTACCACAAACTGATCTAGGAACTCAATGAATATATTGTTCATCAACTCCATAAAGACTGCTGGGGTATTCGTAAGCCCAAATAGCATCACTACAAACTCGTAGTGTCCATATCTCGTCCGGAATGATGTCCTGTGCACATCCTGCTCTCTCACCCTCAGCTGGTGATACCCTGAGCGCAGGTCAATCTTGGAAAATATTGTCGCTCCCTGAAGCTGATCTAACAAGTCATCAATACGCGGCAATGGATACTTGTTCTTGATGGTCACCTTGTTCAACTCTCTATAGTCAATACACAATCTCAACGATTCGTCCTTCTTCCGCACGAAGAGGACAGGTGCTCCCCATGGGGACACAATAGGGCGGATGAAGCCCTTCTCAGCCAACTCCTCGAGTTGCTCCTTCAACTCTAACATCTCGACAGGCGCCATCCGGTATGGGGCCTTCGAGATAGGTCTCGTACCAGGCTCTAAATCAATGCTAAATTCCACGCTCCTTTGAGGCGGCAAACTGGACAGCTCAGCGAATACATTTGTAAACTCGCTGACCACTAGGATATCCTCTAATGCTGGACTCTCCCCCTCCTTCATGGAATAACACTAGAAGGCCTCACAAACCTGTGCAATGAGTCTCGCTGCCCGTATGGCACAGATAACCATGCCTGATTTTCCAAGGTCCCAACCTCGAAAAACCTCTATTTGAGCGAACTCGGTAGAGAGGGTAACAGTCCTCCTACCCACATCTAATACTGCCAACCTATCCATCCAATCGATACCTAAAATGACTTCTTCATGCTCTAATGGCATGATAAAGAAGTCAACAAGCAATACACGGGTCCCTACAAAAATGGGACAGTCACGGATCTCACGGGTACCTTTGACCCTACTACCATCGGGTAACCCTATACTAAAGGGTATCCCCTCAGTCATATCTAGACTCAAACACTCAACACATGCAACAGAAATGGGACAATCACGGATCTCACGGGACCTCTAACCCTACTACCATCGGGTACCTCCGACCCTACTACCGTTGGTGCAGCTGGCTCCTCTGCACTCCTCAGCTCAAAAACTCTACCCTGAGCTCCTCTGGTATCCATGGTACTCCCACCACGAGCAGATCCCTGAGTCGTAGGGCGATCTGGGACTCTCTGCTGTCCCTGTGTCTACTGCTCCTGAGGTGGATTTTGCCCACCTCCCGCTACACTGGCAGGAGAAGAACCCTGTTGAGATAAAGCTTCGCCCTGTCGACAATAGACAGCTCTGTGAACCAGTCTGCCACAAGTAAAACAAGTCACTAATGGCCTCGTGCACTCTGGTCTCATATGTCCTGGATCACCACAGTTATAACATTGTCGTCCCTTATCTACAACCGGTGCAGGTGAGGGGTAACTCTGGCGTCTCTAGCCTCGCCCAACACTAGCAGCTCTACCAGTACCACTGGTCTGCCCAGTACGCTGCCTCTTCTCAGACCCTCCGGTCTGAAAAGCTCTCCGTTGTCCAGCCCGCTTACTCTCACAGTCGGAAGATCTGTTCTGGTAATCCATCAAGGACTCATATTGAAATTCCGCCATATAGGTCTGGGTAGTATCCCTCAGTCGTCGGGAAAAGAGATAACCATGCTGATCTACAGGAGGTGCAGCTGGACCCATCAATGTCAGCTCCTCCTAGAATCTCCTAATAGCCTCTGAGAGAGGTACATCATCAAATCCGCCTCAACAAAATCCCGCGGTTTCTCCCTCCTCAGTGAGGCAGGGTAGAAATGCTCTCTAATCATGGTCCTCATCTAGTTATAACTGGCGACCTGACCCCGTACAGACCTTGATGTAGGAGCATCTCACAGTCTGACCTCATCTCCATGCACTGATGAGTACACAAGCAAGAGGCGACGAGTTGTTACCAAGGGAGATCAAGATCACGAGTTGGACGTAGAGAGAGGGACCAAAAGAAGATGTAAAGATGAAGACCGAGAGTTGGAGAGGAGCAGCTGAGATCATGACTGAGATTTGGAGAGGAGCAGCCGAGATCATGATCGAGAGTTGGAGAGGAGCAGCCGAGATCATGACCGAGACATGGGAGAGAGGATGGGTCATGGTCAGCTTGATCCATATGAAGAAGAGGTCCGTCGGGCTGCATTTGAAGGAAGAAGATTTCGGGCTAATTTAAGTGGCTAATTAGGCCCAGCTTGCTTATTATTTTAAAGCCCATTCTTGGACATCTTTTAAATAAAAGATGGGCTTGCTTTTAATTATTTGTTTCGGGCCTTTTAAGACTTGTTAGTTTAGCCCATTAGTTATTTTATTTCTCTTTTATTATTTGATCTTATCTCTTAGAAATTTGATCTTATCTTTTAAGCTAGAATGGGCTCGATCTTGGATCAAGCCCATAGCCCGTAGGAAAACCCTAGATGACGCACCTCTAGCCTATATAAGGCCTAGGGTGGACATTTTTTTAGACTCACCTTTGAATGAATTAAACACAAGTACTTTCGAGTATTGTTTCTCTTCTATCCCATATTCTTCTCATGGAATCGAGACAACTTACTGTGTGAGCGGAATTCGTTTGCCCAGCAACTTTGGCGCTGTTTTGAGTTGTGTCACTTGGATTGGCAAGTTGGTGCTCTCAATCATCTCCAGGTGACTTCTCGTGCTTTGGGGACAATCGCTTTCCCCTCTGTGGGAGATTATAGCGAAGGGCTTCTTCAAGTCATTCCAAGTTGTGTGTTAGGGCCTTAGTTTCCCTATCGTGCTCTTGGTTGCCTTAAGGGTTCGACCAGATCTATCCATCTATCAATCCTTCACCATCATTGGATCATTCCTCCATCTTTTTATTTTCAAGTTTCCACCTTTTATCCATTTTCTTCATTGCGAGTCTTGGTGTTGAAAGATCGGGCCAACTGACAGCTAACCCCGTATCAGACCTCCACCAGTGCTGTGCCAAGTGTCTGAACAAAGTCTACACCAACTCTATTTGTCTGTCTACTGGACATCTAATAGACTCCAGAGCTGAGTCTACATGTCCAATCCAACCCCACCTTCCTTGAGAAAGGGGTACACCCATCTAGTGGAATGCCTTCAATCAAGTATCTGGTTGAGGCCCTCTATGCTCCTATGGAACCTGAGGAATCTCAGCAACACGTGCCGGTACAACTGGCACCTGAGTAACCCCATGGGATCTCCCAGATGATCCCTCTAGTGCTGGCAGATCAGGGGCAC
Source organism: Fagopyrum tataricum (assembly GCA_002319775.1). Taxonomy (NCBI): domain Eukaryota; kingdom Viridiplantae; phylum Streptophyta; class Magnoliopsida; order Caryophyllales; family Polygonaceae; genus Fagopyrum; species Fagopyrum tataricum. Next base: position 38,171,592 of record CM008286.1, read on the forward strand.
GTCTACCTGCTCTGGCAGCCTCCTTTACTCGTCTGATATATGCACAAAACTCTGATCCCCCATGGAGACACGATCCGAGTCATCTGACTGGACTCTCTAGGATCATTGTCTCTCAGCTGCACCGTTCCCAGTCTCAGGAACGGCACTCTCAGCAACGTCCTCGTGAATCTCCTCCGTTGCGCGTGGATCAACAGCGGGAATCCTACCCCGTCCTCTACCTAGAGGGGGTCTACCCCTACCTCGTCCAGCTGCAGGTAAGGCTCTAATCTGAACCATCTGCAGAGGATATAACCTAACTTAGAAGGCTATATATATGCCATATGTATAGATATATATCAAATCAATCACAACATAATATCTATATATATCTATACTGTCGAGATCTTCAAAGGGGTGATGGCTTCTCGTACACACTATCCCAAAACATTTGTACTCATTTCAAAACTAAAACCTTTTGAAAAGTCAGACCCCTTTTGGGATAGTGTGTACGAATCCGTAGGACTCGAGGCGCTACTAGGCTAGGATCTCATAATGGATCCTGACCCTAGCCTGACAACATGTTCAAAGGATCTTACAACAAGCCACAAATAGATTAAAACCAAAACATAAAACTGATATATATAAATCAAAAGGTTTATACAAGGTACCGCTGAGTACAAACAAAACATATACTGTACATAACAAAAGATCTCACATCCCACGATAACGACCTAGTGTAAGGAGCCCTCAGCGGATCACCCACTGTGGATCACTCTACAGCTCTCCTAACCTACAAAGGATCTACAACACGGTATAAAACCGTAAGCTAACCATACACATATATATAGAAGATGCATAAGCACAATCACACATTAGGGAATAATAAACACCTCATCACGCTATCACACATTTACCCGGTTTATTATCTTTATAACGTCCAACACTCAAATCGTAAATATATATATATATATATATATATATATATATATATATATATATATATATATATATATATATATATATATATATATATATATATATATATATATATATATATATGAATATATGTGACACGAGGAAAATATATATAATCCTCGCCTCTAAGTGCTATAGCTAGCTGGATAGGTATAAGCGCACCTTCCCGTATACCATAAGGAGTGGTCAGTGCCCTTCCCGTATACTAGATCTAGCCCGACTACAAAGAACCTCCCAGACTCCACTACGGGATGAAAGGTAAGTTATCACAATCACTACATTGGGCGGTCAGTAAATCATAGGTCGGTAATAATCAATATCGCATGCTATAGAGCATATAACAAACACCACTCATGCATACATCCAATATAAGGATGGTAGCTAAGAAAGTCCTATGGACTTACCTCAATCTCGGAGTAATCTCAACCACGATCAGCTCTCAAACACGATCCACTCCAATCTGGAGGATAATACTGCCTAATAACAAGGCATAACAAGATATCAAACTCCTATCACTCAAAGGGGTCACACCTAGACCCAAGGGATCCATAAGGATCATATCCAACTTATAAACCTCAAGGCCATAACCGAAACCTATCGATATCATACTCATTATCATCCTATTCTTATTAACTTACCTAGCATGCTACTAACTCTCATACTTGGAAAGGAAAGGATCCATACTACTCTAGTAGATCCGGGACAAAACGCACCTGCGTGACAAGAGGGACGTAGGGACGAAGCCAAGGGAACCGCAGGCGTGGCGGCACAAAGACGCAGGCAAGGTGACCGTAGCCGCAAGGGCGGCGGCGCTGAGGCACGGGTGCGGTAAAAAGGTCCCGCGGGGGCGGCTACTTCTAGACGCGGGGGCGGCGTCAGTGTAGAGTGCGAACCCCGATTTCCTCTTCGGTTCTTAACGTGATGGATTCACGTTTTTATCAACAATCAGCTATACATATACATATATATACACATATAAGCATCACTAAACGCCTAGGAGAACTAACACAAGTTGAACTTGTGGAAATCCTAAGCTAAATGAAGGAAAGGAAAGAAAGAAGGAAAGAAGGAAAGAAGAGCAGGATACTAACCACGGTTGTAATCTCAAGCCCAGGAAAAGCTCAACACAATACTCTCAACTAGCTCCCAAATTCATCAACTACACACCACATTAACATCAACAAAGCTCCACTCTTCCAAACCAAAGAGGAAGCAAGAACAAGATCAAGGGAAAGAAGAGAAGGAGAACAACGTGCAATGGCTGGAGAAGAAGTGAAGGAAACCCTTGATCCTAAGATAAGAAGAAGGTAAGAAAGAGAAGGTAATGCACGGTCCAACCGGTCAACAAAACCGGCTGCAGCCGCAAGAAACCGCAGGGGCGGTTCCCTGAGCCGCAGGGGCGGAAAACTACACGAGCCGCAGGGGCGGCTCCCTAAACCCGCAAGGGCGGCTAAGGAGTCTCAGCTCCAAAAGACTAAGGCTCTTACATAGAGTTCGAAGTAGGAGCCCATGTGTGGTGAGAGTGTCTCCGATACGAGGTGTTAGACGCTTTGGCATTAAGGGGAAGTTGAGTCCCCGATATGTCGGACCTTTCGAGATTCTGGACTGAGTTGGGAGTGCAGCATACAGATTTGCTTTGCCTCCGAGATTAGAGGGTGTTCACCCTGTGTTTCACGTGTCTCATCTGAGGGAGTACATACCAGATCCAAGACACATTGTGAGTTATGATGATTTGGTGGTTGAGCCGAACCACACTTTTGTTGAGCATCCGATTGCAGTTCTAGAACGAGGTATGAGACGCCTGCGTTCGAAGGACATTCCTATGCTGAGGATACAGTGGTCGAGACGAGGACCGGATGAGGCTACATGGGAGACTGAGGATAGTATTCAGAGAAACTATCCAGAGTTTTACGCCGAGATAGATGTACCTGTAGGATCGACGAGTAGATCTTAGTACTATCTTGGTGAGTGTTGTGATTATGTGCTTATATGCTATGATGTGTTTATTTTCGTGCTAGCAAGGATGTGATTTATGATCTTATTAGATCTTGTTGTGCTAGTGCGATTGATATTTATAGTTGGAGATGGTTCTTTCCTCCATGCTATTGGAATGTGATTAGGGTTTAGCTGGAGATATTCCTCCATGCTATTTTGATGGACATAGTATTGTTGGAAATGTTTTTCCTCCATGCCCTTCTGTTATGAGTATGATACGGCTAGAGATGTTTTTCCTCTATGCCTTTGCGATATGATGATGATTTGGCTAGAGATGTTTTTCCTCTATGCCCTTGTGATGTGATGATGGTTTGGCTAGAGATGGTTTTCCTCTATGCCTTGGATAGTGTAGTGATCTTGTGGCTGGAGATGTTGTTTTCCTCCATGCTTGTGTTTGAGGTTATAGAGTGATATAGGTTGATACTTGATGAGCGGAGATGTGATGCCTCCGATTGAGAGAGTTATACCTCGTCATATGGGTACGAGAGGTTTTGAGATTGTACAAGTTTCGGGACGAAACTTATTTTTAGGAGGGTGAGATGTAAGAGCCTTGATCTTTAGGAGTCGAGCCAGGGTAGTCGCCCCTGCGGGTCTAGAGGGCCGCCCTTGCGGCTCATCCTGTGTTCCGCCCCTGCGGCCAAAGAGCCCGCCCCTACGGTTTCCTGCGGCTGCAGCCGGCATTTTTGACCCTTGGAACGTGCTTTACCATTTCTTCTCTTCCTTCTTAAGCTTCTTCTTTGCTTTCTGATCAAGGGTTTCATCTTCATTTCAGCTACCTCACGAGCTTCTTCTTGCCTCCTTCTTTCTCCTTGATCTTGTTCTTGAATTCTTCTTGGTTTGGAAGAGAAATTGTGTGACTTTGGATGAGGATGATGTTGTGTGTTGTTTCTCATTTCTTACTTCCTTTGATTCCTTTCATTCTTCCTTAGCTTAGATTGGATTCTCTATGATACATATTGATATTTGTGTATATATGTATGTGTATGAATGTGGTTGTTGAATGAAAAAGAATTGAAATCATCGTGTGAAGAGTGGAAGAGAAGTCGGGGATCACGTTCTGCATTGTCACCGCCCCCACGCCAGTGAGCCGCCGCCCCTGCGGGACCTTGTCACCGCACCCGCACCTCAGCGCCGCCGCCCCTGCGGCTATGGTCACAGCCCTTGCGTGGAAGCGTCTCCGCGCCTGCGGCTTCTGTCATTTTTCCCCTGCGTCTCTTTTGTCACGCATGTGCGTCTTGTACCGGATCCACTAGAGTAGTGTGGATCCTTTCCTTTCCTAGTATGAGGGTTAGTAGCATGCTAGGTATGTGTATGAGGATAGGATGAGGATGTTTATGATATCGAGATATGCCGGTTATGGCTTTGAGGTTTAGTAGATTATCAAGGTTTATAAGTTGGATAGGATCCTTATGGATCCCTTGGGTCTAGGTGTGACCCCTTTGATTTATAGGAGATGTAATATCTCTTTATGCCTTGTTATTAGGAAGTGTTGTCCTCCAGATTGGAGTTGATCGTGTTGAGAGTATTCCGAGGTTGAGGTAAGTCCATATGACTTACTTAGCTACCATCCTTATATTGGATGTATGCATGAGTGGTGTGTGTATATGCTTGATAGCATGTGATGTTGTTTATTCCCGACCTATGATTTAGTGACCGCCCATTGTAGTGGCAGTGACAACCTTCCGTTTCATCCCGCTGAGGACTCTGGGAGGTTCTCTATAGTCAGGTCAGATCTGGTATACGGGATGGCCACTCCCCACTCCTTTATGGTATACGGGAGGGTGTTCCGGATCCACTCCAGCTGGCTATAGCACTCAGAGGCGAGGATTATATATATACCTCGTGTCACATATGTTCATATACATATATTTATACGATTTGAGTGTTGAACCTTATAAAGATAATTAACCGGGTAAATGTGTGACATCATGACAATATGTTTATGTTTTCCTGAAGTGTGGTTGTTCTTATGCTTTATCTTATATATGTATGGTTAGCTAACGGTTTTATACCGTGTTGTAGATGCTTTGCAGGTTAGGAGAACTGCAGAGTGATCCAGATGGGGTGATCCGCTTAGGACTCCGTACATTAGGTTTATACGAGGGTTATGGGACATTTTGTATGTACACATATATGTTTTGGTTTGTACTCAGCGGTACTTTTGTATACCTTATGATATATATATATATATATATGTATAAAGTTTGATGTTTTGATTTTAATCTATCTGTGCCTTGTTGTAAGATCTAGTGAACTTGTTGTCAGGCTAGGGTCAGGATCCATTGTGATATCCTAGCCCGGTAGCGCCCCGAGTCCTACGAATTTGGGATGTTACATGGAGAGTACAAAGACAGAAAGATCTACACTATAAATAATCAAAGCACGCAGATTAAACTAAATCAGTCCCCGGCAACGGCACCAAAAACTTGTTCGCTGGTTTTACACCCTATAAATCCCTATTAATAATGGTAGAAACTCTAAGGTTAGTAAAACAAGGAAGGGATAATTTTAAATTTATAACCTGTAATAATCCCCCTAAATAGCAACGAACCCACAGTGTATGGATCATACGAAGTAGGACAAGTATTCCAGGGTCGAACACAAGGGCTGAGAGGATTAATTTCCAGGAATGATTAAGGATATGATAGATCTAGAATAAGATAGGGGTTGGAAAAGATAAGGGAAAAAAGTCAAAAAGGTTTTGGAAATGGTTTTTGGATTACTCTCAATTGAATGTCACATTCAATCAAGAGCAGTTTATAAAAAGGAAAGATAAACAAACATAATCAAATTAAAGGGAAGAAAAATGGATTCTAAGGATTCAAGATCATTGTTTATACACAAGAACTCAGGACAATCTCACAAAGCATATATGATTTGAAAAGCATACAGAAATGAATGTTTCTACTTTGATGGTCTATTACCGGGTAAGTCTCAAAAACATCTAGTTCCAATCGTAACTACCTATTACCGGGTAAGTCTCAAGGTAGAGAAGAAGGAAATTCTAAACAAACTAGATTAATAACTAAGGATTAGGTAAACCTTTACCGGGTAAGTCTCGGGAATTACCTAACTCAGCAGGGAATCAAGACACATACCTTCCAATAAAGGTTAAACCTTATTACCTAGGAACAAGTTCTCTTATGTATCTAATTAGGAATATCACCGGGTAGGTCTCAATTCGTACTTAGGTTAAGGGATTTAAAATTATTCTAAACCTGCAAAAACCAAACATTTCCATAGGATTTAAAGCGATTCAAACAATTATAGGGAATAATCCCTCATTGATCTTTGTATAAACAAATCTTCTATTCTTCCCTGAAACCTCAAGGTTATAGCCAATAATAATCATATCAAAAGACAAATAGATAAATAACAAGAGGGACAAAAGAAACTACTCAACTTCAATAATTGAAAACTTGAAATCTTGCCAAATCTTGAATTAACAATGTCTTCCAACAAATCTGAATGTCAAAGTGCGAACCCTCCACAAGCACACCCTGGAATGAATCCAAGGCTTCCTTTATAATAAAGACCTAGTTAAACAGACATTGAGCCAAAAAGAAAAAAGCTTGTAAAATATAATATAACGCTCAGGGAAGAATCTCGGGCTGGATCTCGGCCGAGATCAGTCAAGGTCGGGGCCGAGATTTCGTCTTCGATCTTCAGCGTCATGGATCTCGGTCAAGTCACCCGAGATGCCACCCGAGATGCCGACTGAGATATTGAAACAAAAGCTTCATCTCGGACCGAGATAGGTGGATCTCGGATGAGATACTCCTTAGTCGTTCCTTCATGCCTTTAGCTTGATTTCTTGCCCTTTCCCGTGCACGTATGCTCGCTCCAATGCATCCACTTCGAGGTTTGATCCTCAAAAACGTCGTTTTAGCTCCACAATGTGCCAAATCACCTACAAAGCCACAAATAGTGTGTGTAGACATCCATACTCGCAAAGTAACACTAAACAAGCATAAAAGACACAAACTAAGTATAAAACATGAATGCGGAAAGGAGAAATCTACCTAAATGCATGACTAAAACATGTCGAAAAATCATGTTATCAGAGATTTCCAGCGAAGGGTGCCCTCCTATAGATTTTGTAACACCACAAATCCAAAAGACTCGGGGCGCTACGGGGCTAGGATCTCACAATGGATCCTGACCCTAGTCTGACAACAAGTTCACTGGATCTTACAACAAGGCACAGATTGATTAAAACAAAATATCAAACTGTAATATATACATATCAAAAGGTATACAAGGTACCGCATAACCCTCGCATAAACCTAGTGTACGGAGCCCTCAGCGGATCACTCCATCTGAATCACTCTGCAGCTCTTCTAACCTGCAAAGGATCTACAACACGATATAAAACCGTTAGCTAACCATACACATATATATAGAAGATGCAAGAGCACAAACGCACTTCAGGAAAAACATAAACATATAATCATGTTGTCACACATTTACCCGTTTAATTATATTTATGTAGTGGTAATCTGGTAACACTTTCCCGTATACCCTATGGGAGTGGTAGGTGCCCGTCCCACTTCCAGATCTGGCCTGTCCACAGAAAACCTCCCAGTCTCCCAGCGAGATGACAGGGCAAGTTGTCACAACCCTACAATGGGCGGTCACTAAACCATAGGTCGGTAATAATCAATCATCACATGCTATCAAGCATATATCAAACACCACTCATGCATACAACCAATATAGAGATGGTAGCTAAGTAAGTCTTATGGACTTACCTCAACCTCGAAGTACTCTCAATCCGATCAACTCCAATCTGGAGGACAACACTGCCTAATAACAAGGCATAAAAAATCAAATCTCCTATCAATCAAAGGGGTCACACCTAGACCCAAGGGATCCATAAGGATCATATCCAACTTATAAACCTCGATAATCCACTAACCTCAAAGCCATAACTGGCACATATCAACATCATAATCATCATCATTCTATCTTCATACACATACCTAGCATGCTACTAACCCGCTCATACTAGGAAAGGAAAGGATCTACACTACTCTAGGTAGATCATGTACAAGACGCACTTGCGTCACAAGAAGGACGCAAGGGCGAAGTGACTGAAGGCGCAGGCGCGGCGGCGCTCCAACGCAGGGGCGGTAACCGTGGCCGCAGGGGCGGCAACGCTGGGGCGCGGGTGCGGTGACCGTGGCCGCAGGGGCGGCAACGCTGGGGCGCGGGTGCGGTGACAGAGTCACGCAAGGGCGGCGACGCTGAGGCGCAAGGGCGGCGACAGTGCAGAACGTGATCCCCCGACTTCTCTTCGACTCTTCACGTGATGAATTCACGTCTTCACCATTCCATAGCCCAATTCATACACATACATATATACATACAACATCAATATGGGCCTAGCACATCTAATCCTAAGTTAAGGAAGAGGAAAAGGAATCAAAGGAAGAAAGAAGAGAAGAAAGGAGCTTACCTACTGCAGTGGCCTAAGCAAGGAAATTATCCAAAACCAATACCTCAGCTGGCTCTCAAGCTCAGCAACAACACACAACACCAACATCAACAAGTCACACAACCAAACTCTTCCAAACCAAAGAGAATTCAAGCACAAGATCAAGGAGAAGAAAGGAGGCAAGAAGGACGTGAGAAAGCTGGAATGAAGTGAAGAAATCCTTGATCAGAAGCCAAGGACGAAGCTTAAGGGAAAAGAATGAATAAAGCATTGGTCAAGAGTCAACAATGCCGGTTGCAGCCGCAGGAAACTGTAGGGGCGGGCTCCTTGGCCGTAGGGGTGGATCACAGACTCAGCCGCAGGGGCGGCTCCATGAGCCCGCAGGGACGGCTATGTCCTGGATCAGCTCCAAAAGACTAAGGCTTTTACATCTCACCCCATTAAAAACAAGTTTCGTCCTGAAACTTGTACAATCTCAAAACCTCTCTGACCCATATGCCGAGGTATAACTCTCTCTATCGGAGGTATCCCATCTCCTCTCATAAGGTATCAACCTATATCACTCTATAACCTCAAACACAAGCATGGAGGAAATCATCATCTCCAACAACAAGATCACTATACTATCCAAAGCATAGAGGAAAACCATCTCTAGCCAAACTATCATCATCACATCGTAAAGGCATAGAGGAAAAGCATCTCTAGCCGTATCATACTCATAACAGAAGGGCATGGGGGAAAAACATCTCCAGCTAACCCGAATCGTATCTCATTAACATGGAGGGAAGAGCCATCTCCAGCTATAAACATCAATCGCACTAGCACAGCAAGATCTAATAAGATCATATAACACATCATAGCTAGTACGAAAATAAACACATCATAGCATATAAGCAAATAATCACAACACTCACCAAGATAGTACTAAGATCTACTCGTCGACCCTTCAGGTATATCTATCTCGGCATAGAACTCTGGATAGTTCCTCTGAATACTATCCTCGGTCTCCCATGTAGCCTCCTCAAGTCCTCGTCTCGACCACTGTATTCTCAGCATAGGAATGTCCTTCGAATGCAGGCGTCTCATTTCACGTTCTAGAACTGCAATCGGATGCTCAACAAAAGTGTGGTCCAGCTCGACCACCAAATCATCATAACTCACAATGTGTCTCGGATCTAGTATGTACTCCCTCAGCTGAGACACATGAAACACAGGATGAACACCCTCTAATCTCGGAGGCAAAGCTAATCTGTATGTTGCACTCCCAGCTCGATCCAGAATCTCGAACGGTCCGACATATCGGGGGCTCAACTTCCCCTTAATGCCAAAACGTCTAACACCTCGTGTCGGAGACACTCTCAGCCATACATGAGCTCCCACTCTGAACTCTAGAGGTCTACGCCTCATATCTGCATATGACTTCTGACGGCTCTATGTAGTCAGCATCCTCTCTCTAATCAGTGCTACACGAGCAACATCATCTTGAATCTGATCAGGTGTCAAACCACTAACACTGCTCGGCTCTTCCCAGCATAACGGTGTACGACATCTCTGTCCATACAGTGCCTCATATGGGGTCATCCCAATCGATGCATGCCGGTTGTTGTTGTACGAGAACTCAACTAGTGGGAGATGATCCGTCCACACTTGTCCCTAGTCCAACACACAAGCTCGCAACATTTCCTCCAGGTTCTGAATGGTCCTCTCTGACTGATCATATGTCTGAGGATGGAACGCAGTAGTGAAGTGCAAACTCGTCCCCAGGGCAGTCTGAATCTGCTGCCAAAACCTCGAGGTAAATCGCCCATCTCTGTCTGAGACGATCGTCTTCGGTACACCATGGAGTCTAACTATCTGCCTAGCGTACTCCTTAGCTAATCTGCTCACTGGCCACGTTTCCCGAATAGGGATAAAACGTGCCGTCTTCGTCAGTCTGTCAACTATAACCCAGATAGCATCAAAGCTCCTACTCTGTAAGAGCCTAAGACTTTTGGAGCTGGGCTGGACTTAGCCGCCCCTGCGGGTTTATAGAGCCGTCCCTGCGGCTGAGCCCGTGATCCGCCCCTGCGGCCAAGGAACCCGCCCCTGTGGTTTCCTGCGGTTGCAGTCGGCTTTGTTGACCTTTTGACCGTGCTTTACTCTTTCCTTTCCTTCCTCCTTAAGCCTCTTCTTGGGCTCGTGATGAAGGGTTTCAGTCTTCATCCTCCAGCTTCTCATGTTCTTCTTTCCCTCCTTTCCTTCCTTTGATCTTGTTCTTGTTTCTCCTTGGTTGGAAGAGAATTGTGTGGCCTTGTTGAGGTTGATGTTGTGTGTTGTCATTGCTGAGCTTGGGAGCTAGCTGAGGTGGTTGTGTTGAGCTTTTCCTCCTGTATAGAATCCCAACAGTAGGTAAGCTCCATTCTTCTCTTATTTCTTCCTTTCTTGAATTCCTCTTCCTTAGCTTATGATTAGATATGATTGGATGTGTATTGATAGTGGAATGTCTATATGTATGTATATGTTTGGCTATGGATTGATGAAGACGTGAGTTCCTCACGTGAAGAGTCGAAGAGAAGTCGGGGAAGGTCATTCTGCACTGTCGCTGCCCCGCGACTAGAAGTCACCGCCCCTGCGGGACTTTGTTGCCGCACCCGCACCAGCGAGTTGCCGCCCCCGCGGCCACGGTCACCGCGCCTGCGTCTGTGTGCCGCCACGCCTGCGTTTGCCTTTGCTTCGCCCCCTCGTCCCTCTTATCACGCAGGTGCGTTTTGTCCCGGATCTACTAGAGTAGTATGGATCCTTTCCTTTCCTAGTATGAGGGTTAGTAGCATGCTAGGTATGTGTAGGAGGATAGAATGATGATGAGTATGATATCGATTTATGCCGGTTATGGCTTTGAGGTTTAGTGGATTATCGAGGTTATAAGTTGGATATGATCCTTATGGTTCCCTTGGATCTAGGTGTGACCCCTTTGATTGATAGGAGATTGATATCTCGTTATGCCTTGTTTTTAAGCAGTGTTGTCCTCCAGTTTGGAGTTGATCGTGTTTGAGACTACTTTGTGGTTGAGGATATTCCGAGATTGAGGTAAGTCCATAGGACTTACATAGCTACCATCCTTATATTGAATATATGCATGAGTGGTGTGTGGTATATGCTTGATAGCATGCATTATTGATTATTACCGACGTATGGTATATTGATTGCCCATTGTAGGGTTGTGTTAACTTGCCCTTTCATCCTGTTGGGAGTCTGAGAGGTTCTCTGTAGGCAGGCCAAACTTGGTAAACGGTTCGGGCACTCTCCATTCCCATAGGGTACACGGGGAAGTGTTCCAGGCACCACTCCAGCTGGCTATTGGACCTAGAGGCGGGGATTATGTATTCCTCGTGTCACATATGTTCATATACATATTTATATATGATTTGAGTGTTGGACTATTTATATAAAGATAATGAACTGGGTAAATGTGTGATACCATGATGAGATGTTTATGATTTTTATGATGTGTGTATGTGCTTATGCTTATCTTATATATGTATGGTTAGCTAACGGTTTTATACCGTGCTGTAGATACTTTGCAGGTTAGGAGAATTGCAGAGTGATCCAGAGTGGGTGATCCGCTGAGGGCTCTGTACACTAGGTTACTATCGTGGGATATGGGATCTTTTGTTATGTACAGTTATATGTTTTGATTGTACTCAGCGGTACCTTGGATAAACCTTTTGATTTATATATTACAGTTTTATGTTTTGGTTTTAATCTATTTGTGCCTTGTTGTAAGTTAGGTTTATATCCTCTGCAGATGGTTCCGACTAGAGCCTTACTTGCAGTTGGACGAGGTAGGGGTAGAGAACTGTACGGGGAACTGTACGGGGTCAGGCTACCAGTTATGATCAGATGAGGACTATGATTAGAGAGCATTTATGCCCTGCCTCATTGAGGAGGGAGAAACTACGGGATTTCGTTGAGGCTGACTTTGAAGATGTATCAGTCTCAGAGGTCATCAGGAGATTCCAGGAGGAGCTGGCTTTACCGGGTCTAGCTGCACCTCCTGCAGATCAACATGTGTATTTTTTCACCCGACGATTGAGGGATACTACCCGGACTTATATGAAGGGATTTCACTATGAGTCCCTGATTGACTATCAGGACAGAGCCTCTCATTATGAGCGAGAGCGGGCTCGACAGAGGAGAGCTTCTAAGACTGGAGGGTCTGAGAAGAGATAGTGTACTAGGCAGACTAGTGGTACTGGTGGAGCTGCTAGTGTTGGGCGAGGTCAGAGACGCCAGAGTTACCCCTTATTTGCACCCGTTGCCGATAAGGGAATACAGTGCTTCAACTGCAGTGAGTATGGGCCTATGAGATCAGAGTGTACGAGGCCGCAAGTGACTTGCTTCATATGTGGCAGACCCGGTCATAGCGCTACCTTGTGTAGACGTGGTGGAGCTTCATCACAAGAGGGTTCTTCTCCTGCTAGTGTAGCAGGAGGTGGGCAGAGGCCACCTTAGCAGCAGCAGACACAGGGACAACAGAGAGTCTCAGACCGTCCTACGACTCAAGGATCTGCTTTTGGGCCGAGTAGAGGCAGAGGTCGTGGTGGGAGTACCACAGATACCAGAGGAGCTCAAGGTAGAGGGTTTGAGTTGAAGAGTGCAGAGGAGCCAGCTGCACCGACTGCTACAGGTACCATTCTGATTCATGGTTTACCTGTTAGAGTCTTATTTGATACTGGAGCTACGCATTCTTTTATATCTGATGCATGTGTTGAGCATTTGAGTCTAGATACGACTGAGGGGATACCCTTTAGTATAGGGGTACCCGATGGTAGTAGGGTCAGAGCTACCCGTGAGATCCGTGACTGTCCCATTTCTGTAGGGACCCGTGTACTGCTTGTTGACTTCTTTGTCATGCCATTAGAGCATGAAGAAATTATTTTGGGTATGGATTGGATGGATAGACACCAGGCAGTATTAGATGTGGGTAGGAGGATTGTGACCCTCTCTACCGAGTTAGGACATATAGAGGTTTTCCGAGGTTGGGACCTTGTAAAATTAGGCATGGTTATCAATGCGATACGGGCAGCGAGATTGATTGCACAGGGTTGTGAGGCCTTCTTGTGTTATGCCATGAAGGAGGGGGAGAGTCCAGCATTAGAGGATATCCCAATAGTCTGCGAGTTTACAAATGTATTCGTTGAGCCGTCCAGCTTACCGCCTCAGAGGAGCGTGGACTTTGGCATGGATTTAGAGCCTGGTACGAGACCTATCTTGAAAACCCCATATCGGATGACAACTATCAAGATGCTGGAGCTGAAGAAGCAACTGGATTAGTTGGCTGAGAAGGGTTTTATCCGCCCTAGCGTATCCGCATGGGGAGCACCTGTCCTCTTCGTACGGAAGAAGGACGGATCGTTGAGACTGTGCATTGATTACAAAGAGCTGAACAAGGTGACCATCAAGAACAGGTAGTCATTACCTCGTATTGATGACTTGTTAGATCAGCTTCAGGAAGCGACTATATACTCCAGGATTGACCTGCGCTCAGGATATCACCAACTGAGGGTGAGAGAGCAGGACGTGGACAAGACAGCATTCCGGACCAGATATGGACACTACGAGTTTGTAGTGATGCCATTTGGGCTTACGAATGCCCAAACAGTCTTTATGGAGTTGATGAACAACATCTTCATCGACTTCCTGGATCAGTTTGTAGTAGTCTTCATAGATGATATCTTGGTGTACTCTCGTAGCCGAGAGGAGCATGCCGGGCAGCTGAGGACTGTGTTACAGGTTCTACGAGATAGAGAACTTTATTCTAAGCTCTATAAGTGTGAGTTCTGGATGCCAGAGGTAGCATTCCTGGGTCATATTGTTTCCGCCGAAGGGATCAAGGTTGATCCAGCGAAGATTGAGTCAGTAGCAGCCAGGACGACACCGACGAACGTCAAGGAAGTACGTAGCTTTCTTGGCCTAGCCGGTTATTACCGACGCTTTGTTGAGGGATTTTTTGTGATTGTCCGTCCACTGACAAGTCTGCTAAGGAAGACTACCAGATTTGTATGGTTTGATCAGTGTATGCAAAGTTTTGAGGAGTTGAAGAGACATCTGACTTCCGCTCCTATTTTAGCACAGCCAGAGGGTACAACTGATTTTGTGGTAGATAGTGATGTATCCAAGCTAGGCTTGGGATGTGTGTTGATGCAGAGAGGCAGGGTGATTGCATATGCGTCTAGACAGCTGAAGACGTATGAGGAGAACTACCCGACTCATGATCTGGAGTTGGCAGCGGTTGTTCATGCACTAAAGATCTGGAGACATTACCTGTATGGTGCTACATGTCAGGTCTTCACAGACCATAAGATTCTGAAGTATATTTTCACGCAGTAGGAATTGAATAACCGTCAGCGTAGATGGCTTGAGCTGATCAAGGACTTTGATCTGGAAATTCTGTACCATCCGGAGAAGGCGAACGTTGTCGCCGACGCCTTGAGCAGGAAGACGCCTCGAGAGCAGGCGATTGCGAGGCTAACAATTCAGCATCAGTTACAAAGAGACCTTATCTGGTTAGAGTTGGACATCCAGTTTCCTAATGAGGATGCCCAGTTGAGTACTTTAGAGGTTATTCTTGATCTGTTGGGTGAGATCCAACAGAAGCAGGAGACCTGCCCGACACTGATGAGGATACGAGAGAGGATGTCTCGGGATGAGACACCACAGTTCCTTCTAGGAGCAGATGGAGTATTGAGACGACGCGGTCGCGTCTGTGTACCCGCTGATGCGGATCTACATCAAAGGATATTACAGGAGGCTCACTGTACGCCTTATTCAGTACACCCAGGTACGAGTAAGATGTACCAGGACTTGAGACGTTTATATTGGTGGGGAGGGTTGAAGCCCGATGTGGCCAGATTTGTGGCCTAGTGTGCGATCTGTCAGCAGGTCAAGATCGAGCAAAGTAGACCTGGAGGTGAACTCCATCCACTGCATGTACCACAGAGGAAGTGGGAGGATGTCACCATGGACTTTGTTACTGGGCTGAGACCGAGCAGGAGTTTTGATGCCATTTGGGTTATAGTAGACAAACTAACGAGGACGGCACGTTTTATCCCTATTCGGGAAACGTGGCCAGTGAGCAGATTAGCTAAGGAGTACACTCAACAGATAGTGAGACTCCATGGTGTACCGAGGACGATCGTCTCAGATAGAGATGGAAGATTTACCTCGAGGTTTTGGCAGTAGATTCAGACTGCCCTGGGGACGAGTTTGCACTTTACTACTGCGTTCCATCCTCACACAAATGGTCAGTCAGAGAGGACCATTATGACATTGGAGGATATGCTGCGAGCTTGTGTGTTGGACTGGGGACAAGTGTGGACAAATCATCTCCCACTAGTTGAGTTCTCGTAAAACAACAGCTGGCACGCATCGATTGGGATGGCCCCGTATGAGGCACTGCATGGACAAAGATGTCATACTCCGTTATGCTGGGATGAGCCGAGCAGTGTTAGTGGATTGACACCTGATCAGATTCAGGATAATGTGGATCGTGTAGCATTGATTAGAGAGATGATGCTGACTGCACAAAGCCGTCAAAAGTCTTATGCAGATAGGAGGCGTAGACCCCTAGAGTTCAGAGTAGGAGCTCATGTGTGGCTAAGAGTGTCTCCGACACGAGGTGTTAGACGTTTTGGCATTAAAGGGAAGTTGAGCCCCCGATATGTCGGACCGTTTGAGATTCTGGATCGGGTTTGGAGCGCAGCATACAGATTAGCCTTGCCTCCGAGATTAAAGGGTGTTCACCCAATGTTTCACGTGTCTCAGCTAAGGGAGTATATACGAGATTCGAGACACATCGTGAGTTATGATGATTTTGTGGTCGAGCCAGACGACACTTTTGTTGAGCACCCGATTGCAGTCCTAGAACGAGGTATGAGATGCTTGCGTTCGAAGGACATTTCTATGCTGAGGATACAGTGCTCGAGACGAGGACCTGATGAGGCTACATGGGAGACTGAGGATAGTATTCAGAGGAACTATCCAGAGTCTTATGCCAAAATAGATGTACTAGTAGGATCGACGAGTAGATCTTAGTATTATATGGGTGAGTGTTATGCTTATGTGCTTATATGCTATAATGTGTTTATTTTCATACTAGCTCTGATGTGATTTATGATCTTATTAGATCTTGTTGTGCTAGTGTGATTGATGATTATAGCTGGAGATGGCTTTTTCCTCCATGCTATTGAGGTACGATTAGGGTTTAGCTAGAGATGATTATTCCTCCATGCTATTTTGGTGATCTGTTTGCTAGAGATGATGATTTCCTCCATGCCTGTTTTGAGGTTATAGAATGATATAGATTGATACCTTATGAGCGGAGATGTGATGCCTCCGATAGAGAGAGTTATACCTCAACTTATGAGTCCGAGTGGTTTTGGGATTTCACAAGTTTCGGGACGAAACTTGTTTTTAGGGGGGTGAGATGTAATAGCCTTAGTCTTTGGAGCTGAGCTAGGTAGCCGCCCCTGCGGGTCCAGAGGGCCGCCCCTTGCGGCTAGCTCTGTTTTCCGCCCCTGCGTCTCAGGGAACCCGCCCCTGCGGTTTCCTGCGGCTACAACCGGCTTTGTTGACCCTTTGACCGTGCTTTTTTCTCTTCCCTTCCTCCTTAAGCTTCTTCTTGGGCTCGTGAGTAAGGGTTTCTTCTTCACTTCTCCAGCTTCTTCAAGTTCTTCTTGCCTCCTTTCTTCTCCTTGATCTTGCTCTTGTTTTCTCCTTGGTTTAGAAGAGTTGTTATGTGGCTTTGTTGTTAGGATGATGTTGTGTGTATTGCTGATCTTGGGAGCCAGCTTTTGGTGTTTGTGATCTTTCCTTGCTGCCTATGACCACGGCAGTGGTAAGTGCTTCTTCTCTTCTTTCTTTCTTCCTTTGATTCCTCTTCCTTAGCTTAGGATTAGATGGGCTAGGATGCATATTGATGTTGTATGTATATATATATATATGTGTGTATGAATGTGGTTGTGGATTGATGAAGACGTGATTTGATCACGTGAAGAGTCGAAGAGAAGTCGGGGAATCGCGTTCTACAATGTCGCCGCCCCCGCGCCAGTGAGCCGCCGCCCTGCGGGAACCCTGTTACCGCACCCGCGCCTCAGCGCGCCGCCCCTGCGGCTACGGTCACCGCGCATGCGCCTTCCGTCATTCCGCCCCTACGTCTCTCCTGTCAGGCAGGTGCGTCTTGTTCCGGATCTACTATAGTAGTATGGATCCTTCCTTTCCTAGTATGAGGGTTAGTAGCATGCTAGGTATGTGTATGAGGATAGGATGATGATGAGTATGATATCGATATATGCCCGTTATGGCTTTGAGGTTTATAAGTTGGATATGATCCTTATGGATCCCTTGGGTCTAGGTGTGACCCCTTTGATTGATAGGAGATTTGATATCTCTTTATACCTTGTTAATAGGTAGTGTTGTCCTCCAGATTTGGAGTTGATCGTGTTTTCGAGGTTGAAGTAAGTCCATAAGACTTAGCTACGATCCCTATATTGGATGTATGCATGAGTGGTGTTTGATATATGCTTGATAGCATGTGAATATGTGATGATTGATTATTACCAACCTAAGTCATCCCGCTGGGAGACAGGGAGGTTCTGTGCGGACAGGCCAGATCTGGAAGTGGGACGGGGGCACCTACCACTCCCTTAGGGTATACGGGAAAGTGTTACCAGATTACCACTACAGTTGGCAATAGCACCGAGAGGCGAGGATTATATATTTGTCGTGTCACATATATTCAAAGAAATGTATATACGATTTGAGTGTTGGACTTTATAAAGATAATTAACCGGGTAAATGTGTAATATCATGATGATGTGTTTATTATTCCCTGATGTGTGTTTGTGCTTATGCATCTTCTATATATATATGTGTGTATGGTTAGCTAACGGTTTTATACCGTGTTGTAGATCCTTTGCAGGTTAGGAGAGCTGCAGAGTGATCCAGACGGGGTGATCCGCTGAGGGTTTCGTACACTGGGGTTGCGAGGATTATGTGGTTTTGTATGTACAGTTATATGTTTTGGTTGTACTCAACGGTTTTTCTGTAAACTTTTTGGATATGTATATATATATATATATATATATATATATATAGAGGGTCAGGATCCGGTANTCCTTTCATTCCTTTGATCTTGTTCTTGTTTCTCCTTGGTTGGAAGAGAATTGTGTGGCCTTGTTGAGGTTGATGTTGTGTATTGTTGTTGCTGAGCTTGGGAGCTAGCTGAGGTGGTTGTGTTGAGCTTTTCCTCCTATATAGAATCCCAAAAGTAGGTAAGCTCCATTCTTCTCTTATTTCTTCCTTTCTTGAATTCCTCTTCCTTAGCTTATGATTAGATATGATTGGATGTGTATTGATGGTGGAATGTCTATATATATGTATATGTTTGGCTATGGATTGATGAAGACGTGAGTTCCTCACGTGAAGAGTCGAAGAGAAGTCGGGGAAGGTTATTCTGCACTGTCGACGCCCCCGCGCGTGGAAGTCACTGCCCCTGCGGGACTTTGTCGCCGCACCCGCGCCAGCGAGTTTCCGCCCCGCTGCAACGGTCAAGGCGCCTGCGTCTATGTGCCGCCGCGCCTGCGGTTGCCTTTGCTTCGCCCCTGCGTCCCTCTTGTCACGCAGGTGCGTTTTGTCCCGAATCTACTATAGTAGTATGGATCCTTTCCTTTCCTAGTATGAGGGTTAGTAGCATGCTAGGTATGTGTATGAGGATAGAATGATGATGAGTATGATATCGATTTATGCCGGTTACGGCTTTGAGGTTTAGTGGATTATCGAGGTTATAAGTTGGATATGATCCTTATGGATCCCTTGGGTCTAGGTGTGACCCCTTTGATTGATAGGAGATTGATATCTCGTTATGCCTTGTTTTTAGGCAGTGTTGTCCTCCAGTTTGGAGTTGATCGTGTTTGAGACAACTTTGTGGTTGAGGATATTCCGAGATTAAGGTAAGTCCATAGGACTTACTTAGCTACCATTCTTATATTGGATGTATGCATGAGTGGTGTGTGGTATATGCTTGATAACATGCGTTATTGATTATTACCGACGTATGGTATATTGATTGCCCATTGTAGGGTTGTGTTAACTTGCCCTTTTATCCTGTTGGGAGTCTGAGAGGTTCTTTGTAGGCAGGCCAGACCTTGTAAACGGTTCGGGCACTCTCCATTCCCATATGGTACACGGGGAGGTGTTCCAGGCACCACTCCAACTTGCTATTGGACCCAAAGACGGGGATTATATATTCCTCGTGTCACATATGTTCATATACATATTTATATATGATTTGAGTGTTGGACTATTTATATAAAGATAATGAACTGGGTAAATGTGTGATACCATGAAGAGATGTTTATGATTTTTTATGATATGTGTATGTGCTTATGCTTATCTTATATATGTATGGTTAGCTAACGATTTTATACCGTGTTGTAGATACTTTGCAGGTTCGGAGAACTGCAGAGTGATCCAGAGTGGGTGATCCGCTGAGGGCTCCGTACACTAGGTTACTATCGTGTGATATGGGATCTTTTGTTATGTACAGTTATATGTTTTGATTGCACTCAGCGGTACCTTGTATAAAGCTTTTGATATATATATTACAGTTTTATATTTTGGTTTTATTCTATTTGTGCCTTGTTGTAAGATCTAGTGAACTTGTTGTCAGGCTAGGGTCAGGATCCATTGTGAGATCCTAGCCCAGTAGCACCTCGAGTCCCATGGATTCGGGGTGTTACATGCTCGGTTTCAACCCAGTCACAAAATCCATGGTGACGTCCTCCCACTTCCTCTGTGGTACAGGTAGTGGATGGAGCTCACCTCTAGGTCTACAATGCTCGATCTTGACCTACTGACAGGTCGCACACTGTGCCACAAATCTAGCCACGTCGGGCTTTAACCCTCCCCACCAATATGAACGTCTCAAGTCTTGGAACATCTTACTCGTACCTGGGTGCACTGAATAAGGCGTACAGTGGGCCTCCTGTAACATCCTCTGTCCCAAATCCGCATCAGCGGGTACACAGACGCGACCGCGGCGTCTCAACACTCCATCTCCTCCTATAAGGAACTGTGGTACCTCATCCGGGGACATCCTCTCTCGAATCCTCGTCAGTGTCGGGCAGGTTCCCCGTTTCTGCTGGATCTCACTCAACAGATTAGGAAGAACCTCTAAGGTACTCAACTGGGCGTCCTCATCAAGAAACTAGACGTCCAACTCTAACCAAACCAAGTCTCTGTGTAACTGAGATTGTACTGTCAATCTCGCAATTGCCTTCTCTAGAGGCGTCTTCCTGCTCAGGACGTTGGCGACAACGTTCGCCTTCCCCGGATGATACAGAATCTCCATATCAAAGTCCTTGATCAACTCAAGCCACCTACGCTGGCGGTTATTTAATTCCCGCTGCGTGAAAATATACTTCAGACTCTTATGGTTTGTGAAGATCTGACATGTAGCACCATACAAGTAATGTCTCTAGATCTTTAGTGCATGAACTACCGCTGCCAACTCCAGGTCATGAGTGGGGTAGTTCTCCTCATACATCTTCAGCTGTCTAGACTCATATGCAATCACTCTGCCTCGCTGCATCAATACACATCTCAAGCCTAGCTTGGATGCATCACTGTAAACTACAAAATCAGTTGGGCCCTCTAGCTGTGCTAAGATAGCAGCGGAAGTCAGTCGTCTCTTCATCTCCTCAAAACTCTGCTTACACTGCTCAGACCATACAAATCTGGTAGTCTTCCTCAGCAGACTCGTCAGTGGACGGACAATCACAAAAAATCCCTCCACAAAGCGTCGGTAATAATCGGCTAGGCCAAGAAAGCTACGTACATCCTTGAC
Source organism: Fagopyrum tataricum (assembly GCA_002319775.1). Taxonomy (NCBI): domain Eukaryota; kingdom Viridiplantae; phylum Streptophyta; class Magnoliopsida; order Caryophyllales; family Polygonaceae; genus Fagopyrum; species Fagopyrum tataricum. Next base: position 38,192,861 of record CM008286.1, read on the forward strand.
GTTCGTCGGTGTCGTCCAGGCTGCTACTGACTCGATCTTCGCCGGATCAACCTTGATCCCCTCGGCGGAAACAACATGACCCAGGAATGCTACCTCTGGCATCCAAAACTCGCACTTAGAGAACTTAGCATAAAGTTTTCTATCTCGTAAAACCTGTAACACAGTCCTCAGCTGTCCTGCATGTTCCTCTCTGCTGCGAGAGTACACCAGAATATCATCTATGAAGACTACCACAAATTGATCCAGGAAGTCGATGAATATGTTGTTCATCGACTCCATGAAGACTGCTAGGGCATTCGTAAGCCCAAATGGCATCACTACAAACTCGTAGTGTCCATATCTGGTCCGAAATGCCGTCTTGTGCACATCATGCTCTCTCACCCTCAGCTGGTGATACCCTGAACGCAGGTCAATCCTGGAGAACACAGTCGCTCCCTGAAGCTGATCTAACAAGTCATCAATACGGGGCAATGAATACTTGTTCTTGATGTCACCTTGTTCAGCTCTTTGTAATCAATGCACAATCTCAACGATCCGTCCTTCTTCCGTACGAAGAGGACAGGTGCTCCCCATGGGGATACGCTAGGGCGGATAAAACCCTTCTCAGCCAACTCCTCCAGTTGCTTCTTCAGCTCCAACATCTCGACAGGCGCCATACGATATGGGGCCTTCGAGATCGGTCTCGTACCAGGCTCTAACTCAATACCAAAGTCCACACTCCTCTGAGGCGGCAAACTGGACGGCTCAACAAATACATTTGTAAACTCACAGACTAATGGGATATCCTCTAACGCTGGACTCTCTCCTTCCTTCATGGCATAACACCAGAAGGCCGGATCGCGCTGATAACCATGCCTAACTTTCCAAGATCCCAGCCTCGAAAAACCTCTATTTGACCTAACTCGGTAGAGAGGGTCACAGTCCTCCTACCTACATCTAATATTGCCTGATGCCTATCCATCCAATCCATACCTAAAATGACTTGTTCATGCTGTAATGGCATGACAAAGAAGTCAACAAGTAATACACGAGTCCCTACAGAAATGGGACAATCACGAATCTCACGGGTACCTCTGACCCTACTAACATCGGGTAACCCTGTACAAAAGGGTATCCCCTCAGTCGTATCTAGACTCAGACGCTCAACGCATGCATCATATATATAAGAATGCATAGCTCTAGTATCAAATAAGACTCTAACAGGTCAACCATGAATCAGAATGGTACTTGTAGCAGTCGGTGCAGCTGACTCCTCTGCACTCCTCAACTAAAAAAACTCTACCCTGAACTCCTCTGGTGTCGGTGGTACTCCCACCACGACCTATACCTCTACTCGGCCCAAGAGAAGATTCCTGAGTAGTAGGACGATTTGGGACCCTCTGCTGTCCCTGTGTCTGTTGCTGCTGAGGTGGCCTCTGTCCACCTCCCGCTACACTGGCAAGAGAAGAACCTTGTTGAGATGAAGCTCCACCCTGTCTACAGAAGACAACTTTGTGGCCTGGTCTGCCACAAGTGTAGCAAGTCACTGTCTGTCTCGTGCACTCTGGTCGTATATGTCCATAACCACCACAGTTGAAGCACTGTATTCCCTTATTTGCAACTGGTGTAGATGAGGGGTAACTTTGGCGTCTCTGACCTCACCCAAAACTAGCAGCTCTACCAATACCACTGGTTTGCCCAGTCCGTTGTCTCTTCTCAGACCGGAGGGTCTGAGAAGCTCTCCTCTGCCTAGCCCGGTCTCGCTCATAATCGGAAGCTTTGTCCTGATAGTCCATCAGGGACTCAAAGTGAAATCCCGCCATATTGGTCCGGGTAGCATCCCTCAGTCGTCGGGAGGAAAGGTACACATGCTGATCTACAGGAGGTGCAGCTGGACCCAGCAAAGCCAGCTCCTCCTGGAATCTCCTGATAGCCTCAAAGACTGATACATCCTCAAATTAAGCCTCAATAAAATCTCGCAGTTTCTCCCTCCTCAATGAGGCAGGGTAGAAACGCTCTCTGATCATAGTCCTCATCTGATCATAACTAGTAACCTGACCCGTACAGATCTCCAGCAGTGTTGTGCCAAATCTCTGAATAGAGTCTGCACTAACTCTATTTGTCTGTCAGCTGGACATCTAATAGACTCCAGAGCTGAGTCCACATGTCCAATCCACAGCTCAACCTCTAACCCCACCTTCCTAGAGAAAGGGGGTACTCTCATCTGATGAAATGCCTTCAACCAAGTATCTGGTCGAGGCCCTCTATGCTCCTCTGGAGCTCGAGCAATCTCAGCAGCATGTGCCTGTACAGTTGGCACTTGAGTAGCTCCATGGGATCTCCCAGATGATCCCTCTTGTGCCGGCAGATCCAGGGCACGTCTACCCGCTCTGGCAGCCTCTTTCACTCGCCTGATATACGCGCGGAACTCAAGTCCCCCCATAGAGACATGATCCGAGTCATTTGATTGGACTCGCTGTGTTCTCTGTCTCTCAGCTGCACTGTTCCCAGTCTCAGGAACGGCACTCTCAACAACATCCTCAAGAATCTCCTCCGTTGCACGTGGATCAACAGCGGGAATTTGACCTCATCCTCTAGCTATTGGAGGAAGAGGGGGTCTACCCCTACCTAATCCAACTGCAGATAAGGAAAACGTCCGAACCATCTGCAAGGTATAAACCTAACTTAGAATGCTATATATATGTCATATGTATAGATATATATATATATATATAAGCTAAAAGTCCATCACAACATCACATAAGGAAATATCTATATATATATATATATATATATATCTATACTGTCGAGGTCTTCAGAGGGATGATGGCTTCACGTACACGCTATCCCAAAACATTTGTACTCGTTTCAAAACCAAAACCTATTGAAAAGTCAAACCCCTTTCGGGTTCTGTTTATTTATCTATTCGACCTTTATCGTAGATTGCAAGTGCCATTGTTGTCAACCTAAGGCTCTAATACCAACTTTGTAACACCCCAAATCCAAAGGACTCGGGGTGCTACTAGGCTAGGATCTCACAATGGATCGTGACCCTAGCCTTACAACAAGTTCAATGGATCTTACAACAAGGCACAGATAGATTAAAACAAAATATCAAACTGTAATATATACATATCAAAAGGTATATAAGGTACCGCTGAGTACGATCAAAACATATATTTGTACATACAAAATATCCCATAACCCTCGCATAAACCTAGTGTACGGAGCCCTCAGCGAATCACCCCATCTGAATCACTCTGCAGCTCTCCTAACCTGCAAAGGATCTACAACACGGTATAAAACTGTTAGCTAACCATACACATATATATAGAAGATGCAAGAGCACAAACGCACTTCAGGAAAAGCATAAACATATAATCATGTTGTCACACATTTACCCGGTTAATTATATTTATAAAGTCCAACACTCAAATCGTATATATATATATATATATATATATATATGAATATATGTGACACGAGGAATATATAATCCTCGCCTCTCGGTGCTCTCGGTGTTGTTGCCAGCTAGAGTGGTAATCTGTCCGCAGAGAACCTCCCAGTCTCCCAGCGGGATGACAGGGCAAGTTGTCACAACCCTACAATGGGCAGTCACTAAACCATAGGTCGGTAATAATCAATCATCATATGTTATCAAGCATATATCAAACACCACTCATGCATACATCCAATATAGAGATGGTAGCTAAGTAAGTCCTATGGACTTACCTCAACCTCGAAGTACTCTCAATCCGATCAACTCCAATCTGGAGAACAGCACTGCCTAATAACAAGGCATAAAGAGATATCAAATCTCCAATCAATCAAAGGGGTCACACCTTGACCCAAGGGATCCATAAGGATCATATCCAACTTATAAACCTCGATAATCCACTAACCTCAAAGCCATAACCGGCACATATCAACATCATACTCATCATCATTCTATCCTCATACACATACATAGCATGCTACTAACCCGCTCATACTAGGAAAGGAAAGGATCTACACTAGTCTAGTTAGATCCTGTACAAGACGCACCTGCGTGACAAGAAGGACGCAGGGGCGAAGTGACCGAAGGCGCAAGCGCGGCGGCGCTCCAACGCAGGGGCGGTGACCGTGGCCGCAAGGGCGGCAACGCTGGGGCGCGGGTGCGGTGAAAGAGTCACGCAAGGGCGGCGACGCTGAGGCGCAGGGGCGGCGACAGTGCAAAACGTGATCCCCCGACTTCTCTTCGACTCTTCACGTGATGAATTCACGTCTTCACCATTCCACAACCCAATTGATACACATACATATATACATACAACATCAATATGGGCCTAGCACATCTAATCCTAAGCTAAGGAAGAGGAAAATAATTCAAAGGAAGAAAGAAGAGAAGAAAGGAGCTTACCTACTGCAGTGGCCTAAGCAATGAAATTATCCAAAACCAATACCTCAGCTGGCTCCCATGCTCAGCAACAACACACAACACCAACATCAACAAGTCACACAACCAAACTCTTCCAAACCAAAGAGAATTCAAGCACAAGATCAAGGAGAAGAAAGGAGGCAAGAAGGACGTGAGAAAGCTGGAATGAAGTGAACAAATCCTTGATCAGAAGTCAAGGACGAAGCTTAAGGGAAAAGAAAGAGTAAAGCATTGGTCAAGAGTCAACAATGCCGGCTGCAGCCGCAGGAAACCGTAGGGGCGGGCTCCTTGGCCGTAGGGGCGGATCACAGACTCAGCCGCATGGGCGGCTCCATGAACCTGTAGGGGCGGATCACAGACTCAGCCACAGATTTCAAGCTCTCTCGTGATATCGGCTGTTTTCTTTCAAATCTGGCACGGTGCTTTTACTTTTCAAAGCACTAGTTTAGATCCCGTGCCCTGCACGGGTATTGTGCAAATATATATATATATATATATATATATATATATATATATATATATATATATATATATATATATATATATATATATATATTTACTACACGTATATGTATAATAAAGATATATCAAATGATCTTTATATTTGAGTTAATTAATGTTTTTTATAGTAATCATAGAAAAATGAAAAAAAGGGATAAACAACTCCAATTAACAATTTTTAGTTTCACTCAATTACATAATTCGATCACCCCATTACAACCAATTCAGTTATTTGATTTCGGTTATCCAATTTCAATTACGTGATTCCACGTATCCAATCGCAATTACAAAATTCTAGTTGCTCAATTACCTAATTTCAATTACCCATTTTTAATTGTCTGATTTCATGTAACATCCCAAATTCGCGGGACTCGGGATGCTACAGGCGAGACCTCACAATGGGTCCCGACCTTTATCTTGACAACAATTTCACCGGACCTTCCAACAAGGCACAAATAAAGGCGAAAACTTAAAACGTTTTTAATGTATGCGAAAGACCGAAAGTAAAGACTACAAGGTAGAAACTCAGCCGAGTCCTCAAAACATCACAACTCCGATAAGAAAAACCAAACCGTACTACATAATCCACAATACAAAGACATATCCCAAAAACGTCCCCGTCCTATAATGTACGGAGACCCCGGCTGTCCACTCCTCCACCTCACTCGGCGGCGTCCCTAACCTGCGAGTCATCTACAACCACGGTTTAAAACCGTTAGATAATATTCTAAGCATTAGAAAGCGGTGAAGGCACAACCACATACATAACATAAAACACACAAGTCCGGTTTATTATCTTTTTATTATTAAGTCATATCCCGTTCTAATTCAACTTAGGTTTGTGGCACGAGAATCACCGTGGTCTCGCCTCGGTCTCCACTTACCGGCAGGAATGGTACGGATGCATCCGACCATCGAACCCGCCGGGCTAGTCGCCGAGATCCCCCTAAATTCACGCAGAGCTAGGCAAGATGTCACCGCCCGTTATCATACACTTGGGCCAAAATACATATAAGGTCGGTGGTCCTAATTACCGGTTTAATTGTTATAACATAACGTAAACACACACCACCAACACACATCAATGCTAATACATAAATTACGAGCTAAGTAAGTCCGGAGACTTACCTCGTCCCAATGCTAACTCACCAATGTCCTTGCTTCCCTTGGGAAGACGCACACAACCTGTTCACAACAAGATAACCATCAAAACCCGCTCAACTCAAGAAGTCTAAGACTTCTACACAAATGATCTAAGCAAGATCATTTGACTCTCATTCTAGGACCGCATCCTAGAATCTCTCACACTCCCATCTCACTCAACGCATGAGGAGATCTCTCATTCTAGGACCACATCCTAGAATCTCTCATACTCACATCTCACTCAACGCATGAGGAGATATCTCAACAACCTACTAACTCTCATATGATCATACTCAAAACCCAAGAACGAGTAAAAGCCTACTAGGTCTATCATGCTCATCACACTCTCCACACATGAAAGTAACACCCAATAGTTCATAACCTCAAAGATCTTGATCCTCAACCCAAGAGGCACAAGCTAGCCTTGAAAATTCATCATGCTCACATGCTCATACCATCAATTATATCGAGCCTTAAGGGCTCCTAGGTCCACAATCATTACATTTCATCTCACACTACTCTAGATACATCTTAGGCATGCTACTACATGATTCAACAACAAACTAAGGAAGGAACGAAGAGTGAAGGAGAGGAGAAGCCTACTGTTGCAGAAACCGCAGCCGCGGAGTCAAGCTGGCGCCCCCTGTGGACACAGGAGCCGCCCCCGCGGAACCAGGAGCCGCGCCCGCGGACGACTGCGTCAAGTGCCAGGAGCTGCCCCGGCGGACGTGCCGAGCCGCACCCGCGCCTGTGCCGAGCCGCACCCGCGCCCATGTCGCGCCGCACCCGCGGCCGTGCCGTGCCGCCCCTGCGGCTGTCCGCTCCCGCGGCTGTGCTGAGCCGCCCCCGCGGGTTCTGTGCAGAACGTCGTCTTCGACTTTGGATCCTTGGCTCCAAAGTCCTTTTTCTCTTGCTGGATCTTCTCCAAACACCCACCACGGATCTTAGACACCTCTCCTTGACCTAAACGAGCTAAGAACCTAGACATGCAAAGAGTTGAGCAAAACTCCTCAAGATCTTCCTCCATAGCCATGGATGAAAGAGGAAGGAAGAAGAAGGGAAAGAACAGCAAGGAAGAGAGGGAAGGGAGAGGAAAGAGCTTACCAACAGCTTGGGATTTTCTTCTGCAGTCCACAGCTTGGATCTTCAGCACCAAGGAAGAAGAGAGGCAAAAGAGAGGAGAAGAGAGGAGAAGAGAGGAGAAGAGGTGAGTGAAAGTGTGGAGTAACGTGAGAAATGAGCCAAGGGAGGGGAGAGAGAAAGAGAGAGACAAAGTCTGAAAAGAAGGTGTGGGGATCAAGGGGTCAGCTGACCTCTTGTCCCTCACACGGACCGAGGGGTCGGAAATGATCCCTTGGCATTTTTCACCCGGAACGAAGGGTCGGAACGCGAAAAAAGAGGAGAAGCGACGAGTCGGCTCGGGATTTTCTTAAGAATAAATCCCGGCTCTCGGCATCTCGGGATTACGGGATAACTACAAAGTGCTCTAAGTCCGGAATAAAATTAATAAAATTCCGGACGTTACATTTAAATTACCCGATTACCTGATTTCAATTACATGATTACAATTACCCAATTCCAACAATCAATTCCAATTATTGAATGTTGTTTTATATATGGTTGGATGCACGATCATATTACTCACCTAATTATTCTTCTTCATATATTAATAGTTCAGTTTTTTGTATAAAAATATATGTATAGATTGAATCATAACTTCAATGTATTAATTTAAACAAATTTTATGCATGACACGGGAATTAAGCTAGTTGTATCTATAATGACATATATTATGAACCAAAAATTTTAATTATTGATTAGGATAGGGAGCTAATTTATCTCCCTAAAAAGAGTATTATTAGCTAAATTATCTCCCAGAAATGCCAATTTGAGGGAAAAACTTTTTTTTTTTGTCATGGTGCAATTTTAATGTATTTTTTTTAGCAAATTAAAGGATGCCTCTAGAGATATGGTTTATTAGGAATATTTTTCATACAAAAATATACCAAAAATGGAAGATTGAGGATAATAAATAAAACTATTGATTTCGTATTCGGTTATTGCTAGGATGAATTTCATTCATTATCATATAAAATTAACTTGAGGTTCACGGTCATAAAATACAATTATTTTTAATTTATTGTTTGACTTCTAAACGAACGAAATTGAACGACACGTGATAAAAATTCATCCCATATCTACAAACTAAATAATTATAATATTGCATGTACAAAATCTCTTCATAAAACCAATAAGCAATTATATATAACGGAATAAATAACTACATTATAAACGATAAATATTATCAAAGTTAAACAGTGAAATTATTTTAATTTGGTGTATCTTACAAAAAAAAAAAGCATGGTCATTATACCTACGAGTTCTTTATTATTAAGCTAAACGTAACTTTGATCGTGGTCCATACGACAAAGAGATTTATTGGTATTTTATTATTAAATTTTGGGGGAAATTTGTAAATTAAAATAAAGTGGATAAGATATACATAAATATAACAACATATAATATAATGAATATTCTTCTTGAAGGACTCTTTCTTCTTCTTATACATATGGATTTGTAAAGTCCAACCTTGTTTACTGCAAACATATCTTGAAATGAAAAGAAGGATTTATAGCTAGTGATTAAATTATTACATCTCTCCCTCCCAACTAAAGGGACTGAAAATATGGATACAAATTTTCAGTAAATTAATATTTATCGTAAAAACATATACACATGTTACCTATGTCAAAAGTAGAATGGATGAACGATTAGCGAATCTACGGAACGATGGAGGACTGTGAAGAAGAGTCGAGGACTCCGCCGGTGAGCTTGATTGCGCTTGTAGGTTGCCCAGAGATCCACAAGATCGAGGACACCTCCGCAACCCCGCCCATCTACACATTGGCGTTGGATAAGAAGACCAAGGATCCCGCCGCTCATGACCATTCTGTAGGCATTATCAAGAATTAAAGTATTTAGATACACCAAGAAGTTTCATCAAAATCAAAAGAAAATTAATCTCATAAATTTAATCTAAAATAACCTTCACTAATCGTCACCCAAACACACCCTAAGCATGATGTACAAAATTCGATTGATACCCACCTCGAATTTATATTAAGCGTGATGCACAAAATCGTATCTCGAAAGATACCACTAACCGGATTGCAATATATTGTTGTTGACAAGGATAATAAATAAAAGGGGAACTCTGACGGCTCTGCGCGGTCAACATCCTTTCTCGGATCAAAGCAACTCTAGCCACGTCGTCCCAACATAAGGGAGTATGGCATCTCCGTCCTTACAATGCCTCATACGGTGTAATCCCGATTGACGCGTGCCAGCACCTCGAGGTAAAACGCCCGTCCCTGTCCGAGATGATGGTCCTCTGTATTCCATGTAATCTCACAATCTAAAAGTTGTGGATATGTCCTCCCACTTCCACGGCGGCGTGGGCGGTGGGTAAAGTTCTCCTCCGTCTCTGGTGTTCGATCTTGACCTGCTGGCAGGTCGCGCATTGGGCCACATATCTAGCTACATCGGGCATGAGCCCGCCCTACCAATAAAATCTCCTAATATCCTGGTACATCTTACTCGTGCCTCGGTGCACCGAGTAAGGTGCGGAATGTGCCCCATGCAAAATCCGCTCTCTCAACTCCTGGTCTGACGGTACACAAGTACGTCCCTAGCGTCTCAATCGCCCGTCTGCTCCCATGACAAACTGCGGCACCTCTCCTTGGGACATCCTATCCCGGATCCTCATCAAAATGGGACATCTCTCCTGCTTCTGCAGGATCTCTCCGGACAGGTCAGGTAGTACCTCCAACTCGGACAAACAACTGTCCGTACCCGGGAACCGGATATCCAACTCCAAACCCACCAAATCCCTCTGCAGCTGAGGCTGAATCGTAAGCCGAGCTATCACCTCCTCCCGAGGTGTCCTCCTACTCAAGGCATCGGCGCCTACGTTCGCCTTCCCGGGATGGTATAAAATCTCCAAGTCAAAGTCCTTAATGAGCTCCAGCCACCTCCTCTGGCGGTTATTCAACTCCCGCTGAGTGAATAGATACTTCAGACTCTTATGGTATGTGAAGATTGCCACGTATCCTCGCACAAGTAATGTCGCCAGATCTGCAGGGCATGAATCACTGCCGCTAGCTCAAGATCCTGGGTAGGGTAATTCTCTTTGTACGGCTTCAGCTGCCGAGAAGCGTACGCAATAACTCTACCTCTTTGCATCAAAACGCACTCCAATCCTAGCTTGAAGGCGTCACTATACACTACAAAAACCTCCACGCCCTCAAGCTGGGCTAAAACAGGAGCGGAGGTCAACCTTCTCTTCAGCTCCTCGAAACTGTGCTGACAAGGCTCGGACCAAACGAACCTGGTAAACTTCCTCAGCAAGGAAGTGAGTGGTCGTGCAATCACGGAGAACCCTTAACAAAATGGAGGTAGTATCCCGCTAAGCCTAAGAAACTGTGCACTTCCTTGACCGTCCTAGGAGGCAGTCATGAAGAAACAGACTCTATCGTCGCCGGGTCAACCATGACACCCTCGGCGGAAACTATATGACCCAGAAATGCCCCTCGGACATCTAAAACTCGCACTTAGAGAGCTTAGCGTAAAGCTCTCTATCCTGGAGGACTTGAAGCACCGTCCTCAGGTGTTCCTCATGCTCCTCTCTACTCCGGGAGTAGACTAAGTTGTCGTCTATAAACACTACCACGAACTGATCCAAGAAGTCAATGAAGATGCCGGTCATCAACTCCATGAAGACGGCGGGTGCATTCGTGAGCCCAAATGGCATCACGATAAACTCATAATGGTCATATCTCGTCCTGAATGCCGTCTTCAGCACATCCTCCTCTCTCGATTAATACACTTGAAACGTTGGGTGAACATCCTTTACTCTCGGCGGCCATGCCAGCCGGTAAAACACTTTCCCAACTTGCGCTAAGATCTCAAAAAGGTCCGATGTATCGGCAACTCAACTTCCTTCTCGGGTCTTCCTCACTACAACATTTCCATTATGTTTCTTCTTTGCTTGTCTCTTACAAAGAAGATCGAACTCCCAATTTACACCGTTGGCTTTGGTTCTTGTCAAACCAAACTTCAATGTTACTTTTCCTCAATTCTTGTTGCAAGTTCTAAGCAATGAAGGAAGTACTCTGCTTCACACTACTTCTACTAATGAGACATGTATGCTATAACTTTTGCATCGTCTCTCCATACTCAATCAAGACCATTCTTGAAGAATCACTTGTACACTTCAAACCGATCATACCTCGAGGCAATTTCCGAAACAGTTGCACCAATGAATCTTCTCTTAACTCGCACACATCCATTGTCCATTTTCGTCCCACTCGATACTTCATTGTCATCCGGAGTAGATTAGCCATCGGTGGTGTTACTTGGGGAATCTCTCCACAAATCCGGTAATGATCGGCACATCCAAGAAACTTGTAACTTCTTTCACGTCCTTCGGGGGTTGTCATCCCGAGGCAACTGGTCATACAACTTCACTCTTCTTCGAGAGTAGGCCAGAATGTCCTATTCGGGCATTGGTAAGCCCATATGGAATCACTACAACTCGGAGTGACCATGGTTTGTCCAGAATGCGATGTTTGCACTACCCCAATCTCGACTTCTCAATTGGTGACAATCAACCTTAAATCGATTTTAGAAGAGTCCACCGACCCTTGCAACCGGTCGAGTAGATCATCTACACGTGGTAAGAGGGTACTTGTTCTTCATTGTAATCTTGTTCGGCTCATTGTAGTCGATGTACAAATGGAGATAACCGTCTCTCTTTTTGCAACTGGTGTTCTCCATAACAACTTCAAATGTATTTTTACTCTCTTGTTACCGTTTCTTTATGATCCCACAACCTAGTTACTCTCCCCTACACTCATCCATAGACCACCCGCACATGCGCGTTCTCGGTTGTCACCAATTAGTTGATAACTGACATTCTCCCATGTCAATGACTTACCATTCTTCTATGCTTCCATGTTACCATTCTCATGAAGGCTACCCTCTCGGGGTACTCTACCTTAAACTCCGTTAGTTCATTCTTCATTCCACGCTTCCTTTTCCTTATGCGAGATAAATATACCCTTCTCGGCGTTGTTGAGTCACATGACTCGCCTTCATAGGCTTAACCGCGCTTCATGATGTCTTGTAAGCGCGTCTTCTCAGAATCTCTAACGTTAGTTAGCATCACGTGTTGCTCTCATCTTCTTGGGATCATCAATTATACCTGCTCCATCCTTTTTGGCGTTTCTTCGCCTTATCATAATAGCAGAAACCGGTCAACTCCGCGTAAATCCGCACCTTGCCATTCTTCTCATAACTCTCGTAAAGTTAACTCTTCGCTTAATGGTACCTCGTAAGCTTAACTTACGGTATCCTACATCTTTCACACTTGGTTCAATTGCGTTCTCATCTTGACTTCAAAGTTTAGGAGCGTCTAAGGACATCTTCACTTCTCGTGATGGAACAATGCCTTTTTAATCTTGTTAGAATGCACCCATCTCCTCCTAGATTCGCACCGTTAGTTGTCCACGCGTCTTCTTGAAGAACTTAAGTTTGCTATCTCCATTGTTCTTGTCGTACATAGTCCTCAAACACGGTAGCTCCAATGGATGCTCCCCTGGTCCTGGCAGATGGAGAACTCTGCGCCCGGACCTCCCAACGGTCCTATCCCCAACCTCGGAAACGATGATCTCGGCGACGTCCTCTACGGGAACTCGACTGTTGGTGGATCCACAACTGGCGGGTCCGCAATGGGGATACGTCCCGATCTCTCGCACTTGGAGGTCTTCCTACTCGTCCCCGTCTCGGGATGGAAGGAGAAAGAGGGGGTCTACCCCTGGCGGGTCCTACGTAAGCGGTAGCTCTCGTACGTGCTATTTAATAGCATATGGAGTTTACTTATGTATAAATACATAGGTAGTACTTACTATCTCGGTATAATAACACTTCTAAAAACATAAAGGTAAATATTGTCATCAAGCATATCAAAATATACAAGTCCAAAACATCCAAGGCCACATACGTAGCTAGGTACATACAAATCCACAAACATCCTAAGGTCATATATATAACTATATATATACCTATTTCTAATCCAGAGATCTACGTCGCCGAGGTTTGCGGAAGGAGTGGTGGTCCCGTACATTCTAACCCAAACCCGACTCATGCATATGATTTTGAAAACGAAAAGTCAGAACCCCTGTGGGTTCTGTTTATTCCTCATTCGGCCTTTAAAAAGATTGCGAGTGCCATTGTTGTCAACCTAGGGCTCTGATACCACTTTTGTAACACCCCAAATCCGCGGGACTCGGGATGCTACGGGCGAGACCTCACAATGGGTCCCGACCCTTAGCCTGACAACAATTTTTGACCTCACAATGGGTCTCGACCCTTAGCCTAACAACAATTTCACCGGACCTTCCAACAAGGCACAAATAAAGGCAAAACTCGAAAACGTTTATAATGTATGCGAGACACTGAAAGGCAAGAATACAACGTGGAAACTCACCCGAGTCCTCAAAACAACATAACCTGATACGAAGTCTAAACGGACGACAACATCCATGAACAACAATATGAAACATGACTCAAAAACGTCCCCGTCCTATAATGTACGGAGACCCCGGCTGTCCACTCCTCCACCTCACTCGGCGGCATCCCTAACCTGCAAGTTATCTACACAAACGGTTTAAAACCGTTAGCTCATATTCTAAGCATTAGATAAGCGGTGAAGGCACAAACACATACATAGCACATAACATAAAACGCACAAGTCCAGTTTATTATCTTTATATTATTTAGTCGTATCCCGTTCTAATTCAACTTGGGTTTGTGACACGAGACCACCGTGGTCTCGCCTCGGTCCCTACTTACCGGCAAATAATGGTACGGATGCACCCGACCATCTGACCCTCCGGGCTAGTTGCCGAGAACCTCCTAGACTCACTCGGTCGTAGGCAGTGATGTCACCGCCCGTTATCATACACTTGGGCCAACATATACATATAAGGTCGGTGGTCCTCATTACCGGTTTAATTGTTATAACATAACATAAACACACACCACTAAACACACATCAATGTCAATACATAAAATACGAGCTAAGTAAGTCCGTAGACTTACCTCGTCACCAAACTCAAGTCACCACACTCTTGCTTCCTTAAGGCGGAAGCCCACAACCTACTCACAAGAGATATGCATATCAATACATACTCACTCTCAAGAAGTCTTAGACTTCACTCTAGTGATCTAAGCAAGATCACCCAACCCTCAAGCTAGGAATGCATCCTAGATCCCAAGTACTCATCACACTCTCAACACATGCAACAACCCACAACAGTTTGTATCATCACAAGATATTACTCCTCAACCAAAGAGGCACAAGCTAGCCTAGAAGATCCATCATGCTCACATGCCCATATCCAACAATTCCATCGAGCCTTAAGGGCTCCTAGGTTCACAACCACTAAGTGACATTCTCAAGCTACTCTAGGCCATCCTAAGCATGCTACTAACATGGTTCAACAACAATACTAAGGAAGGAACGAAGAGGAAAGGAGAGGAGAAGCCTACTGTTGTAGAAACGCAGTCGCGGAGTCAAGTTGGCGCCCCGGCGGAGTAGGAGCTGCCCCGGCGGAGCAAGAGCCGCCCCTGCGGAACCAAAGGCCGCCCCAGCGGAGCTGCCGGCCGCACCCGCGGCGGAAGGGAGCCGCCCCCGCGGCCGTCATGTCCTGAAGCCCCGGAGCCGCCCCGCAACCGTGCCGAGCCGCGCCCGCAGCTGTGCTGCGACGTGAGCCTGCCGCCGCCCCCGCGGCCATGCCGAGCCGCACCCGCGGCGGTGTTGTGCCGCTCCCGCGGCCGTGATGAGCCGCCCCTGCGGCCGGCCGCGCCCGCGATCGTGCTGCAGAACGTCGTCTTCTTCGTCTTCGATCGTGGATCCTTGGCTCCAAGGTCCTTCTTCTCTTGCTGGATCTTCTCCAAACACCCATCACGGGTCTTAGGCACCTCTCCTTGACCTAATCGAGCTAAGAACCTATGCATGCAAAGAGTTGAGCAAAACTCCTCAAGATCTTCCTCCATAGCCATGGATGAAGGAGGAAAGAAGAAGAAGGGAAAAACAGCAAGGAAGAGAGGGGAGGGAGAGGAAGGAGCTTACCAACAACCTGGAATCCCTTTGCTGCAGCCCATACACAAAGATCCTCAACAAGATGGAAGAAGAGAAGAGAAGAGAGCAAAAAATGGAGCCATGGGAAGAAGAGGGAAAGAAACTAACGTGAATGAGCAAGAGAGGAGAGAGAGAGAGAGAGGGGACAAGGCTGCCAAAAGGGAGAGGGGACAACAACTCTCTTGTCAGCTTGCTCAAAACGAGGGGTCAGAAATGACCCCTTGTCACTTTTAACCCAGAACGAAGGGTCGGAACGCGGAAAAAGAGGAAAAACGACGAGTCGGCTCGGGATTTTCTTAGGAATAAATCCCGGCTCTCGGCATCTCGGGATTACGGGATAACTACAAGGTGCTCTAAGTTCGGAATAAAATTAATAAAATTCCGAACGTTACATGGACATTTTTATATATTTATCAACATTTATTATCGCATGTGAACTCACTATTTGGCCAAGCATTGAACTTCCTTTGGGCCGATCAATACCCGCATAATTAACGAGTACACCAACTAATAATTTATTTATCAAATATGTATTTTATTATTTGGCCAAATATTAATCTTCCTTTGGGCCGATCAATATTCGCATAAATAATAAAATACATTAATTGATACCAAATATAAGTGTATTTATTGTTTGGTCAAATATTAACCTTCTTTTGGGACGATTAATATCCGCATAAACAAACTAACACACAAAATTATTAATATTTACCATCTCAGTTGTTTTATTGTTTGGTCAAATATTAACCTTCCTTTGGGCCGGTCAATATTCACATAAACAAATAAAACCACAAGTGTATATAACGTTTGGCCAAATATCAATCTTCCTTCGGGCCGACCAATATCTGCATAAACGAACGATACACTAACCCTTATAATATTAAATTAAAAAAAAATAAACAACATACACTACTTTGGTAGCATACTGTTTCAAATAATTTAATCTAAAATAAACTTTAAAATATTAATCCTTAAAATATCTCGTGCAAATAATATACAAATATTACACTCGATAACCTTTGATCGATACAAAATATAGGGGTAAAAGACCAAATTTTTACGTTCGTATGAACAACCACGCTATATATCAATCACAAAATGTCATATCCATAACCATATCTAGTGTAAATAAAACTAAATTTTACACTCTATATACTCAACACATGTAAATACAAACCCAAATAGACGGGTCCTACCAGATCAATTAAAAGTATTGACCTTTAAAACTTGACGTGTCAATTAAAAGTATAGACCTTTAAAACTTGACACACTATCGATTAAAGGTACTGAACTTTAAAAAAAACTCTCAATGTATGTATGCACTATACATAGTAGAACATGCGTTAACATATAAATATACATATGCTGATATTCATTCAATACGTAGTAAAATTAGCGTAACACTATACTCATGCTTATGTCATATTCATATATAAATATAAAACAAAGTTGAAAAGCAAAGAATTATACATGGCTCTCTCTTCAACTTCATATATATAATAATATATATAAAACAAAACACTCCCACACAATTTGCATGATTCGTACAAAAGCAAATCGAAACAACGGTAAACTAAATTCTAACTTTACAACCTTATACATCCGATTAATACGCAGATGAACCTCATCGATCGAATAAATATGAACTTGTTAAACTAAATAGTTCAATTTATAGATCGATCCGAACATATAAACATACGGACTTCAAATATATGGAAAAAAAAGACATTCTAATAATCTAACATGATTAAGGCTCTGATACCACTTGTTGGAAAAATAAAATTTTCTGAACCATAAAACCAAGGATCGAAATCATGCTAATATTATTAAGAAATCGAATTTTACATACCTGATTCCGTAGCGCAACAATCAGATAAAACTTTAGTGCGGAATCTACAATCCGAATGAGCGCCGCAGGTATATCGTCTTTCTCAGTTCAAATCTCCTTACGGTTTCTTTAGGCTTTCTCTCTGATGGATAGAGATATAAAAACGACTAATCGATTTGACATATTGGGGAGCATAACCTAATATCCTTTATATATTGACCTAATAGAATCCCATTAAGCCTATTGGGCCAAAATCTGGTATCCACTCATTTAAGTTCATACCGCTTAATTTAAAGTATACGGGCTTTACTTAATTGAATCACTTTAGATAGCCCACTAAAAATTAGCCGTATAATATAATTGTATACCATAAGCCCGTATAATAAGATTTATATATAAATCTCACAGATACAACACAATCATAAACCAATGATCAACAAGATGATGAAATCCTGACCATTAGAGAGAAAATAATGCTTCACCTTTTCAAGCCTCTGTTTCTTATCTTCTTTCAGTGCTATGACTGTTTTGGCAAACCTATTCAATAAATGCTTTTTGATTGCACGCCAGTTGAGTCATTCAAGCTTGGATGAACTTCAATGACAGTGCTTAAGAAGTCTATACCCAGAACAGAACAAAGATCATGCACTGAGATACAGATCATCAAAATGAAACAAAACTAATTATAATAACTACCCTCAAATTTTTTTTTTCCTGAAGTTCATGAAGCTGAGATTGATATTCTTCTAACTTCTTTAAGGACAAGTCGGATTCATCAACTATGGGTGCCTGATTATTCAAGTTACCAGTAATGTCACCACAGATTCTCTGAATTTGTGATTGCACATCAGAAAATTCTTTCAACCTCTCTTCCTTCTGTTGACAAAGATGCTCCAATGCTGGTGCAATGACTGCAAGTTGCTCCTTGATAGTTCCTGAAGTTTTCCCAGGCTAAATAGAACCACCCAAAAAATCAGTTAGAAAACTGAAACAACAGCAAAAAAGACTACATGAATTACAAAGCTTAAATATCTTAAACACAATGTAATTCAAAATTTGAAGCTAAAAATGCTTTACCATGCCAACAACTGTCTTCTCTCCAAGAGCGGAGAGGAGACTTGAAAGGTCGTTTTCAGCATCGTCCAACGCTTGATTAAGTCGTGCCCTTGATTTAAGGGCCAGGTCAACCTTTCTCTTGTAAACATCCAAACACTCCCGCTCTATCTGTAAGAGCATCTTGTCACGGTCTTCATCGTTTTCTCCACCTCGTCCCATATTTGCTGCACATGTTACAAATTATTCATCAGAATATAATGCAGCCCTCAAGACGCAAGTACATAAAAATGATCATGAAATTTAGTATGGCATGAGCTAAATATGGACTCAGAAGTTTTAGTAATTGCCTGCAGCTGTTGAAGCAGAGACCCACAAGTGATATCACCTAGAGTGGGTTTTCGGCATCTGTCACCGCCATTTACAGTCAACCAAGCTAAATGAACTCAAAAATGAATGAGTAGTTATTCAAGATGATTCAACAAATTTTTTTTCATGGGACTGGTCAATAAGAAGTGTTATATGCTAAAATCTAGCAGCGGATACATTTTGTCAGGATGTTACCTCCCTACCTCCTTTTTCAAATTAGTGTCAGTCGAAGTGTTTATTCAAGCTCCCACTCTAATCTCTAAAGCAGAATTCTTGGCAGCTTCAAGCCGTCCATTTTCCAACGCGGATTTCATGGCTTCGTTCTTTTCTTCATATTCTTGTAGTTGCTCCTCTAGTTGACTTATTGAGGTTTGGAGATCATTTTGAGCGGCCACAATCGCTTTGCTAAGAAGTTGATTTTGCTCCACCATCGAAGATAACTGCAAGATTGTAATCATTAGATAATAAATCTCTTTCACCAATAATATAAACAGAAAATAGAAAATATTTGTATGAACTGAAGAATGTGTCATATACTCATCACCTCAATTTGAAGCCTCTCCCTCTCAGAAGTCAACTCCTGTGTCAAATCCTCAATAGTTCAACTAAAATTGTATATTTGTAGTAGTCTTGTTCTTGAGGTGGTCATATTGTAATTCACCTTCTTCCTTGGAAAGGTCAGCAACTGTATCTTTCTTAAACATTCTTGGGAGATAGAAAATGCTGGATACAAAATTCAAGTCCCATGAAAATTAGGATTTTGAGAGGCTAAAGATTGATGGATGGATACAATTATTATATATAGTTCAGCTTATTAGATGGTGAAGCATCACTCTCACCTTGCTACTCAACTGGAGGCCGGTGAATTTGGAAGCAAAAACACCTTTTGTACAACTGAATCACAAATGCAAAGGTTATGATCATACCTGTTGCATGCGTGCAATCTATTAATGGTTAACAGTGCAAAATAAGAAAAACTAATATCCCAATTGATCAGATAATTCAAATCCCTAGACATAATATCCAAGAGAAGCCAAATAATCTCATATAAACGTAAAGATGATCGCAATCACAATAACAGATGCAAGAAACAAGCAATTGAAGTCGCAAATGTTTTGCAAACAGAAAGCTGATCAACCGTAATCCCAAATTTTCAAGCAACAATCATCAAACTCGTGTTTTGCTAAAGACCAATTTTGATGCATTTCAGATCGGAATTCCAAAGCAAGAGATGCGATTCCAGACAAACCAATAGATACAAACTAGGTTCGCATCATAGACAAATTGATTCCTCTTGAAGATTCGATTAAGTTCAGTTTTACCAACAAATATTGAGTAGCCAAACAACAGCAAACTCCAATTTCATACATATGAGCAAACTATCACTTGTAAAATTCAATCAGAAGAAGAACAAAAATAGGGAAAATCATTCTGGAGATATAAATGGAGGAGAAGAAAGATCCACCTTTGAAACACCAGCTCCTCCCTGAGCACTCATAGGAGTCAATTTGGAGTGAAATGAAACAAGCTTTCCTCCGAAGCCAAAGGACACCCCAGACGTTGAGATGTGTGGATTATTGTGTCCCACGTCGACTAAATAAATAATGTGAACCTAGCATATAAACCCAAGCTTCTCCTATTGTCAATTGGTTTTAGGATGGAACCCGAGGGCTAATGTGCGTAGGTTCATTTGTGGCGTGCATCCCCTCCACGTCTATACCATTTTGGAGCTCTTAGAGGTGTTGCACTGTAAGAGTTATAAGTTGGCATAACAGAGGTATATTAAGCGGAGACGCTGACTCAAATTGTATAAGATAAACATACTCGGTTCCTCAGAGAAAACAACTTAATCAAGCAGAACCAAGCAATCACATTCGAACCAAAATCAATGTCAAAAGAATGTAAATGGTAGGAAATTTAGGATCCATAAGCTCGCACACTACCTGCACCAAAAGCAGCTTCGTCAACACCAAATCGACTGCAAGCCTACGTTCAAGAAGTGGAAATGGCACAATGAGATAGAAATGATCCTAACCTTTGTAATAATAAAATTTTTCTTAGATATATGAGTTGAAAGAATTTTAATATCTTCATCAGAAACCTCAAAAAACCCTAATCCGACAATATACTCGTTGGAGGTACTTTAATCTCTTCATTTTTGGTCTTGTTCAAGAGAAATTGAAAGAATTTTAATTTCTTTTTTTTCTGTAGTACCCTTGCTCCAGCTTCTCGAACTCTTTCAACTGCTTGTCCGTGTAGTTTGATTCAGTGATTTTAACGATTGCAAGGAATATTGAGAACCAAGAAGGGTTGTTTTTCATGTGTTCTTCTTGAAATTTTTTTTTTCTCAGAAAGTTCATCCTCAATTCCACTGCCGGATAGTACTCATTCATGGATAGAGGTATGTTCTTTCTCAGTTCTACTTCTCCTTGATTCTCGATCTCCCGTTCCTATTTCTGATTTACTTTTAGGGCCTGTTTGGTTTAAACTCCGAAAACGGAAACGGAATGGAAACGAATTTAGTCCATACGTACACCCTTGTTCGTAAAGTTGTTGGGAATCATTCCTTTTGGTTTGAACTAATTGTAGTAGAATTTGATTAGTTTTAATACCTATAGGGTAACAAAGTAGGGGGAAGCAAGTGCATTTTGCATGAAACCAACCAGAATGATTCCATGAACAAAGTACATATGTGGACTAGATTCGTTTCAATTCCATTTCCGTTTCCGGAGTACAACCAAACGGGGGGTTAATGTACTTGAATATCTGATTGATTCTAAAATTTGTGTTTTTATTCTAAAAACAAATTATATCATCTACCAAAGAAGTCTTTGTTTTATGCATTATTTTCTTAGCACACTCTCAACTGGGTTTATTATTCTTGAGGTTTTAGAGCGGAGTACAACCAAATGGGCGGTTTATTATCCTATAGCAGTTTTAGAGCGGAGTACGAGGCGCCTTCGATCGGAGGAGATACCGATACTGAGAGTGCAGTGGTCGAGAAGAGGAGCCGACAATATACTCGTTGGAGGTACTTTAATCTCTTCATTTTTGGTCTTGTTCAAGAGAAATTGAAAGAATTTTAATTTCTTTTTTTCTGTAGTACCCTTGCTCCAGCTTCTCGAACTCTTTCAACTACTTGTCCGTGTGGTTTGATTAAGTGATTTTAACGATTGCAAGGAATATTGAGAACCAAGAAGGGTTGTTTTTCATGTGTTCATCTTGAAATTTTTTTTTTCTCAGAAAGTTCATCCTCAATTCCACTGCCGGATAGTACTCATTCATGGATAGAGGTATGTTCTTTCTCAGTTCTGCTTCTCCTTGATTCTCGATCTCCCGTTCCTATTTCTGATTTACTTTAGGGCCTGTTTGGTTTAAACTCCGAAAACGGAAACGGAATGGAAACAAATCTAGTCCATACGTACACCCTTGTTCGTAAAGTTGTTGGGAATCATTCCTTGTGGTTTGAACTAATTGTAGTAGAATTTGATTAGTTTTAATACCCTATAGGGTAACAAAGTAGGGGGAAGCAAGTGCATTTTGCATGAAACCAACCGGAATGATTCCATGAACAAAGTACATATGTGGACTAGATTCGTTTCCATTCTGTTTCCGTTTCCGGAGTACAACCAAACGGGGGGTTAATCTATTTGAATATCTGATTGATTCTAAAATTTGTGTTTTTATTCTAAAAACAAATTATATCATCTACCAAAGAAGTCTTTGTTTTATGCATTATTTTCTTAGCACACTCTCAACTGGGTTTATTATTCTTGAGGTTTTAGAGCGGAGTACAACCAAATGGGCGGTTTATTATCCTATAGCAGTTTTAGAGCGGAGTACGAGGCGCCTTCGATCGGAGGAGATACCGATACTGAGAGTGCAATGGTCGAGAAGAGGAGCCGACGAGGCTACATAGGAGACGAATGATAGTATCCGGAGGAACTATCTTCAGTTTTACGCAGATTTAGCGACATTGATAAGACCGGCGGGTTAGCCCCGAGATCTTCCTTGTTTGTTTTGTGTGATTATGTGATTTGGTTTGAGATATTTGTACCTTGCGAGGTCTTGATGTGATGCGATCTGTAGACTTGGATTAGAGTCGATAGTGTACGTTTTATGAGTTCCGCGGGGTTACGAGACGGGTTGGTTAGAGAGTGTTGGGTTTAGCAAGTTTCGGGACGAAACTTGTTTTTAGGGGGGTTAGTTGTAACGTCCGGAATTTTATTAATTTTATTCCGGACTTAGAGCACCTTGTAGTTATCCCATTATCCCGAGATGCCGAGAGCCGGGATTTATTCCTAAGAAAATCCCGAGCTAACTCGTCATTTTTCCTCTTTTTCCGCGTTCCTACCCTTCGTTCCGGGTTAAAAGTGACAAGGGGTCATTTCCGATCCCTCATTCCGAGCAAGCTGACAAGACAGCTGTTGTCCCCTCTCCCTTTTGACAGCCTTGTCCCCTCTCTCTCTCTCTCCTCTCTTGCTCATTCACGTTAGTTTCTTTCCCTCTTCCTCCCATGGCTCCATTTTTTGCTCTCTTCTCTTCTCTTCTTCCATCTTGTTGAGGATCTTTGTGTATGGACTGCAGCAAAGGGATTCCAGGTTGTTGGTAAGCTCCTTCCTCTCCCTCCCCTCTCTTCCTTGCTGTTTTTCCCTTCTTCTTCTTTCCTCCTTCATCCATGGCTATGGAGGAAGATCTTGAGGAGTTTTGCTCAACTCTTTGCATGCATAGGTTCTTAGCTCGATTAGGTCAAGGAGAGGTGCCTAAGACCCGTGATGGGTGTTTGGAGAAGATCCAGCAAGAGAAGAAGGACCTTGGAGCCAAGGATCCACGATCGAAGACGAAGAAGACGACGTTCTGCAGCACGACCGCGGGGCGGATCATCACGGCCGCGGGAGCGGCACAGCACCGCCGCGGGTGCGGCTCGGCGGCGTCCCTAACCTACAAGTCATCTACAACACGGTTTAAAACCGTTAGCTTATATTCTAAGCATTAGAAAAGCAGTGAAGGCACAAACACATACATATCACACATCATAAAACACGCAAGTCCCGTTTATTATCTTTTTATTACTTAGTCATATCCCGTTCTAATTCAACTTCGGTTGTGACACGAGACCACCGTGATCTCGCCTCGATCCCTTCTTACCGGCAAAGAATGGTACGGATGCACCCGACCATATCACCCGCCGGGCTAGCCGCCGAGAATCTCCTAGACTAACGCCGAGTCAGGCAGATTGTCACCGCCCGTTATCATACACTTGGGCCAAACAATAATATAAGGTCGGTGGTCCTATTTACCGGTTTAGATGTTATACCAAGAACATAAACACACACCATCAAGCACACATCAATGCTAATACGTAAAATACGAGCTAAGTAAGTCCGGAGACTTACCTCGTCACCACACTCAAGTTACCACACTCTTGCTTCCTTAAGGAGGAAGCCCACAACCTGCTCACAAGAGATATGCATATCAATACATACTCACACTCAAGAAAAGTTCTAGACTTCACTCTAGTGATCTATGCAAGATCACCTAACCCTCAAACTAGGAATGCATCCTAGGTACCAAGTATTCATCACACTCTCAACACTTGCAACAGCCCACAATAATCCGTAATTCCACAAGAGTAATCCTCAACCAAAGAGGCACAAGTTAGCCTAGAAGGTCCATCTTGCTCACATGCTCATATCCATCAGTTACATCGAGCCTTAAGGGCTCCTAGGTTCACAACCACTAAGTGGCATTCCAAGCTACTCTAGATCCATCCTAGGCATGCTACTAACAAGATCCAACATCAATACTAAGGAAGGAACGAAGAGGAAAGGAGAGGAGGGACCTACTGTTGCCGTAACCGCAGCCGCGGAGTCAAGCCGGCGCCCCCTGCGGACACAGAAGCCGCCCCCACGGAACAAGGAGCTGCACCCGCGGAGGACTGCGTCGCCTGCCAGGAGCCGCTCCAGTCCTAAATGCCTCTTCCACCCGTCGTACGTAATCCCCAAACACAGTAGCTCCCACGGACGCTCCCCCGGTCCTGACAGATGGAGGACCCTGCGCCCCGGACCTCACAACGGTCCTATCCCTAGCCTCGGGAACTAGCGGCAGTGATTCATGCCCTGAAGATTTGGCGACACTAATTGTACGGGGCTACATGCCAGATCTTCACAAACCATAAGAGTCTGAAGTATATATTCACTCAACGGGAGTTGAATAACCGCCAAAGGAGATGGTTGGAGCTGATTAAGGACTTTGACTTGGAGATTTTGTACCATCCGGGAAAGGCGAACGTAGTCGCCGATGCTTTGAGCAAGAGGACACCTCGAGAGGAGGCTATAGCTCGGCCTACGGTTCAGCCTCATCTGCAGAGGGACTTGATAGGTTTGGAGTTGGATATCCGGTTCCCGGGTACGGAATGTTGTTTGTCCGAGTTGGAGTTATTACCTGACCTGTCCCGTGAGATCCTGCAGAAGCAGGAGAGATGTCCCATTTTGATGAGGATCCGGGACAGGATGTCCCGAGGTGAGGCACCGCAGTTTATCATGGGAACAGACGGGCTATTGAGACGTCAGGGATGTATTTGTGTACCGTCGGATCAAGAGTTGAGAGAGCGGATTTTGCATGAGGCACATTCCACACCTTACTCGGTGCACCCAGGCGCGAGTAAGATGTACCAGGATATTAGGAGATCTTATTGGTGGGACGGCTCAAGCCCGATGTAGCGAGATACGAGGCCCGATGTGCGACCTGCCAGCAAGTCAAGATCGACCACCAGAGACCCGGAGGAGAGCTACACCCACTGCCCGTACCGCAGTGGAAGTGGGAGGACATATCCATGGATTTTGTTACCGGTCTGAGACCGAGTAGGAGCTTTGACGCGATATGGGTGGTAGTGGATCGGTTGACGAAGACCGCACGTTTCATTCCGATACGGGAAACGTGGCCGGTGAGTCGTTTAGCCGAGGAGTTTACCCGATAGATTGTGAGATTACATGGAGTACTCAAGACCATCATCTCGGACAGGGACGGGCGCTTTACCTCAACCGCCGCCCTAGGTTCGAGTCTTCATTTCACCACTGCATACCATCCTCAGACCGACGGCTAGTCCGAGCGGACTATTCAGACATTAGAGGATATGTTACGAGCATGTGTACTAGATTGGGGTTAGGTATGGCCAGATCACCTCCCGTTGGTCGAGTTTTCGTATAATAACAGCTGGCCCGCGTCGATTGGGATGGCACCATATGAGGTGGAGATGCCATACTCCCTTATGTTGGGACGAGCCGGGGAGCTCTAGCGTTGTAGCTCCAGAACAGGTACAGGACGACGTGGCGAGGGTTGCTTTGATCCGATAGAGGATGTTGGCCACGCAGAACTGTCAGAGGTCGTATGCGGATAGGAGGCGTAGACCTCTCGAGTTCAGGGTAGGAGCTCAGGTGTGGTTGAGGGTATCACCGACGCGGGGCGTCAGACGATTCGGCATTAAGGGGAAGTTAAGCCCCCGATATGTCGGTCCATTCGAGATCTTGGAGAGAGTCAGCGAGGTGGCATACCGGTTAGAACTGCCACCGCGGTTGGAGGGTATACACCCGGTATTTCATGTCTCTCAGTTGAGAGAGTACATACACGACCCGAGACACATCATCAATCACGAGGACCTAGTGGTCGAGCCGGACCATACTTTTGCAGAGCATCCGATAGCAGTCTTAGAGCGGAGTACGAGGCGCCTTCGATCGAAGGAGATACCGATGCTGAGAGTACAGTGGTCGAGGCGAGGAGCCGATGAGGTTACATGGGAGACGGAGGATAGTATCTGGAGGAACTATCCCGAGCTTGATGCAGACTTAGCGACATCGATAGGACTGTCGGGTTAGTCCCGAGATTTTCCTTGTTTGTTCTATTCGTTATGTGATTTTGTATGAGTTACGCGTAACTTGCGAGGACTTGATGTGATGCTATACGTAGACTTGGATTAGAGCCGGTAGTTGACTTTTTATGAGTTCCACGTTGTTACGAGACGGGTTGGTCGGAGAGTGTTGGGTTACCAAGTTTCGGGACGAAACTTGTTTTTTTTAGGGGGGTTAGTTGTAATGCCCTGTTTATTGGGTGCGTTTTGATATTCATTTTTTTTTCTTACTTTTAGCAATGTTTACTAGCTTAAATATTTTATTAAAAGTATTTTTAAGGAGTAAATATTTTTTCCGAGTATTTATATTTTTCGTAAAACGTCGGAAAAGTTTCCCGAGTCGAAAATCCAGTTCCGGTTTATTCCAATGGAGTGTATTCCCTTTTAGATTATTTTCTCTTAATCTATTTGTTTCTTTATTTTCCTCTCTCCAACCTTTTCGTCTTCTCCCACTCAGCACCTTTACGTAACCCAACTATCTGTACACCTACCCCTAGCTTGACTTCTTGGTTCTTGCAGCTACCTCAACCATCTAATGGAGCTCCCTCTCCCACACTCAAAGTTCATACCCTTCCCTTCCATTGCTCCTATCACCTCTCCTCTCTCCCTCTGCTGCTAAGGTTCCCTCGAGCTCACCGGAGAGCCACCACCTTCACTCACCCGAGGACAACCCTCCATCTCCGGGGACGACTTGGCCGGTCGAAGCCAAAGAGCCCATCGAGCCGCTAGAGAAGCCCCTGCACGAGCCCTGCCGGAGCTGTCGATGCCCTGCCACCCTTACCTCGCCTCGCCCTTCTCTGCACCTCGGTCGAACATCGTCTCGGCCTTTTCTGCCCCTCGGTCGAACAACGCATCGCCCTCCTCAGCTCTGCCTTGCCCTCGCCGGAGCTAGAGGCCGGCCGCCACCCGTTTGCAACCGCCAGGGGAGCCAACGGAGCCGCCTTCCTCCCGGCCGGAACCCCTGCCGCGTCTGCGCCCCCTTACCGCCGCCTAGGGTTAAACAAGACGCAGACATCTTTTTTTTGGCTTATTTCATTTCGGGCCCCCTCTTATTTGGTATATTTGCATTTCGGCCCCCTCAGTTTTGTATTAACTGCAGAGTGTACCTAGTGCTTTGTTAATTATAGTTGATGACCCATATTTTTGAAAATGTATAATTTGCCCCGGAAAATATGTTAGCGGTTTTTAACCTTAGATTTTAATCACGGGGATATTCTTATTTATGTATACTATATATATAGTGCCCTTGTTTGATTAATTTCGGTTTACGGCTCAAAGTTTTAATCACGGTTTTATGACCAAGTTTCTACTATTGAGCTTTTGCCCCAGAAGGGTAATTACGGGATTTTTAACGTTGGCTTTTGAAAACGAGTTTTACCTTAAGTTTTTATATATTATATTTTACGATCAAATTTAGCGTATGGGCTAAATTTGTTTAGTTTTGGTGCTAGGTTCTGAAGCGCCCGAAAGGCCACGAATCCATATCGACATCCATAGATCGTCTTCCATCTTTTGACGACACGTGAGTACCCTCTCCCCCGAGCTTATGATTCTTACCTCGATCTAGTTATGTTTAGTAGTATCATGATAGGTTGGATCTAGCATAACTTAGAGTGAATGCCATGTAGTGGCTTTTGGGACCTTAGGCGAGTGTGATGAGCGTGTTAGAGCTCGAAAGCTATTACGTTGTTTTTGGCTGTTGAGTATGATAGATTTTAGGATGCGGTCCTAGAATGAGAGTCAAATGATCTTGCGTAGGTCATTTGTGTAGAAGTCCTAGACTTCTTGAGTTGAGCGGGTTTTGATGGTTACCTTGTTGTGAGCAGGTTGTGTGCCTCTTCCCAACGGAAGCGAGAGCGTTTGTGAGTTAGCATTGGGACGAGGTAAGTCTCCGGACTTACTTAGCTCGTATTTAACGTATTAGCATTGATGTGTGATTTGTGGTGTGTGTTTATGTTCTTGTTATAACATCTAAACCGGTAAATAGGACCACCGACCCTATATAATTTGGCCCAAGTGTATGATAACGGGCGGTGACATCACTGCCTACGACCGAATTAGTCTAGGAGGTTCTCGGCGACTAGCCCGGCGGGTCAGATGGTCGGGTGCATCCATTCTTTGCCGGTAAGTGGGGACCGAGGCGAGACCACGGTAGTCTCGTGTCACAAACTGAAGTTGAATTAGAACGGGATATGACATAATAATAAAAAGATAATAAACCGGACTTGCGTGTTTTATGATGTGTGGTATGTATGTGTTTGTGCCTTCACCGCTTTTCTAATGCCTAGAATATGAGCTAACGGTTTTAAACCGTTTGTGTAGATGACTTGCAGGTTAGGGATGCCGCCGAGTGAGGTAGAGGAGTGGACAGCCGGGGTCTCCGTACATTATAGGACGGGGACGTTTTTGGGTTATGTTTTCGTATTGTGGAATATGTTGTACGGTTTAAGTTTCGTATCGGAGTTGTGTCGTTTTTAGGACTCGATTGAGTTTCCACCTTGTATCTTTACTTTTCGGTTTCCGCATACATTAAAAACGTTTTGATTTTTCGCCTTTATTTGTGCCTTGTTGGAAGGTCCGGTGAAATTGTTGTCAAGCTAAGGGTCGGGACCCATTGTGAGGTCTCGCCCGTAGCATCCCGAGTCCCGCGGATTTGGGGTGTTACAACATGTTTGGTTTGTACTCAGCGGTACTTTTGTAAACCTTTTGATATATATATTACAGTTTGACGTTTTGGTTTTAATCTATTTGTGCCTTGTTGTAAGATCTAGTGAACTTGTTGTCAGGCTAGGGTCAGGATCTATTGTGAGATCCTAGCCCAGTAGCGCCCCGAGTCCTGTGGATTTAGGGTGTTACACAAGGGATAAAAAACAACAATTGGGCCAAACCCAAAGCCAACAATAACAACAAGGTTCGGAACAAACAATTCACCAATCCAACTAGCAATAAACCAAAAGCGAGGAAGAATCCCGAAAAGAAACATAAGGCCACTAGACATGACTTCCCAAAAATCTAGCTAGACCGCCCGATCTTCATGCTCTTGAACTGATCTTGTACATGATTATGTCAAAAAACATAACCAGCCTCACCGTGGTGGGGTTAGATTTCCACATAGACTAAGTTGATATATAAACAATTTTGTATATGAACTACTCAAGCATAAGATCATAAATAATATCACATAATGCTTAAAAACAAAACAAGGGTATAAAAGTACGCATGCTTCACACTTGCAAATAACAACATTAAACCAATTCATAAGTAACTTCAAATCTCTAGCTTCAAATATGCATTTACAAATCATTGTAAAACATGCTTTAAGTAAGCATATGCCAATATCAAAACCATATTAAGTATACTCAAGATGTCACATCAAATGACATTTAATAAACATAATGTAATCAGGCTTCAAATACGTTTAAGACAATATCCACAAATAACATATCCAAATCTAAAGTTGTCAACTCGAATGACATTTATAAACCATGATAAAACATGCTCAAATATGCATAAGATGATATCATATCAAAAAGGTAGTAATAACCAAATATGTAAACTCAAATTACATTTATAACACATGCTCAAAGTCATTTCAAGACGTATACAAATCATGCTCAAAGTCGTATCATATGACATGTATAAATAATTCTAAAAGTTGTTTCATATGACATGTATAAATCATGCACAAAGTCACCTCAAATGACATATATAAATACCATACGAAAACATACTCGAGTATTCTTTATTTCAAAACTTTACATCAAATACCATTTGATGTCAGTGTTTAAAGCATGTCCAAGTATGTATTGGACACGAAGGTACCTCCTTTTCCGACATGGGTTGGATCTCGGAAGTCAGGGATCAAATGAATCCTTGCCCAACAAACACATAATTAGGCGCAAACCTCGGCCCGCATAAACCACTACTTATTAAATTGGTCCAAAATATCAATCATATTTACACGAATAAAAAATTTAACCACTTTATAAATGACGCGAATGGGATGTCACGAAAATTGATAACGAGCTATAAAGCATCATTAACTCGGATATTAAGGAAAAATTAAGGAAACAATCATACAAAGAATGAAATACAAGATAAACTATATAGGAGGTGTAGTAAAAATGAATGGTTCACTACAAAATCTGCTACAGAGATGATTGGGGAAGGTTCGAATTTCCCACAGATTAATGCTCTTGTGATTGGATATGGAAACTAGATACCCAACCTAAAATAAAAAATTTCCTAAGGAAAATATCAAAAAACGGAATTCCAACAAAAGCTAAGCTTGATGAAAGAAGAATTGTTGTAACAAGACATTGTGAATTTTGCAACCACCGGCTCGAGGACTAAACCCATTTACTAGTTCAATGTCCTTTTAGTACATAAATCATTTCCAAATGCGATACTTTTAACCGACCTTAACAACATCTGCCTTCATGATGAAAAAGCTCATGAACTCCTACAAGAAATCAAAAAAAAAAACTAGACTTAATAAATTTTTATACCTTGCAACTATCTAGTGGAACATCTAGTTCTTCAAAAGCGAAATCATTTTTAGTAATGAGCCTATTCCGCTTGGTAACAAGGTAATCATTTTTATAAAAAATCAAATCCGCAACTGGAAAACCAACATCATTGGCGATGACGATTACGATATAAAACATCAACAAAAGAACATTAACTCTACCAAAAGGAAAGAAAAAACACAATATTAAGTGGGATAAACAAAAATATGGTTTCTACAAACTTAATTTTGATGGATCAAAACTCGATTCAGGAGTAACATCAACTAGTTTTGTGATTCGGAATCACAATGGAGAGGTTATTATCCTCGATGCAAAAAGAAATAACTTCAACCCGGTTATAAAAGCCAAAGATTTTGCTCTTAAAGTTGGCCTACAAGAAGCAATCAGATTGCAAATAAAATAACATTGAAATTGAGGGTGATAATTTGTGTGTTATCAAGGCAGTCCAATGTTTGTGGAGTTGCCCGTGGGAGGTCGAGATGATTATATTCGACTCCAGACTGGACCTTTGATTCTTTGACGAAATCCTTATCTGACATGTTTTCAGATAAATCAAATGTGTTGTTGACCGATTGACCTAATTGAGAATCTCGGCCCCCAATACCATTTTTTTTATGATCCCGAACTTTGTGTTCTCATCCGCAAGATGTTTTAAGTTGGACGACTTCCAGGAGGTAATCCAACCTAACCGCTTTCCATTATCAAATATATACACATATACACACACATCTTCTTAAGTAAACTAGGAATTTTTAGGGTAAAACTATTTTGGGTAACCAATAAAATAGGATAGGACTTAAATATGCTAAGATTTTCAACATCCCACTCCGTTTATAATCCTATTTATGCACTTTATTTCTATATCAAATTACAAATACACTCCGTCTAATGTCTTTTTCTTATATTCCATGTTCCGCCTAAAACATAATTCTAATAATTTATTTTCATTTCAAATAATAAAACCTTAACATTTTTTATAATTCATTTGTAAGATGATAATTTTTATTACAAATTATCATACTTTATTTTTTCACATATTTTAATGTAAAAGTAAATAAATATGATATAATACTGATATTTTAAACATAAAATAAATCTAACTTAGTGCTCTAGTTAATTCCTCTCCTGGATGAACTCATGATAATATTTTTCTTAATAGAAGAGATGGAAAAAATTAAAAGAAAATTGTGAAGCAAACAGTTGTATTTATAGGAGCAGATATAAAGAAGTATAGTTGTTGGAATGCAATTGAAATATAGATAGAGAAGTATTGTTGTTGATTGCAATCAAACCAGAAAAGGCGATCTTTCAATGCAATATTAGGTGTTTCTTCACCTAATATGGAGTTCATATACATATTGCTTGGTTGGGAAGGTTCTGCACATGATGGTCGTGTCCTTTGTGGTGTTATTTCTAGATCACGTGGTTTAAAGGTCTCAAAAGGTAACCATCAAATAATTAGTAGATTGTTAAAAAACCTTACACCTACAAAGTTTTCATAATCTAATCTTCTATTATCATGTCAAGGTTGTTATTACTTGGTAGATGCCGGATACAAAAACTGTGAAGGGGAAAAAGTGTAACACCCCAAATCCGTAGGACTCGAGGTGCTACTGGGCTAGGATCTCACAATGGATCCTGACTCTAGCCTGACAACAAGTTCACTGGATGTTACAACAAAGCACAAATAGATTAAATCCAAAACATAAAACTGATATATATATATATATATATATATATATATATATATATATATATATATATATATATATATATCAAAAGGGTTATACAGAAGTACCGCTGAGTACAAAAGTAAACATAAACTGTACATATGAAATGTCCATTAACCCTCGCATAAAACCCAGTGTACGGAGCCCTCAGCGGAGCACCCCACTCTGGATCACTCTGCACCTCTCCTAACCTGCAAAGGATCTACAACACGGTATAAAACCGTTAGCTAACCATACACATATATATAGAAGATGCATAAGCACAATCACACATCAAGAAATAATAAACACCTCATCATGCTATCACACATTTACCCAGTTTATTATCTTTATAATGTCCAACACTCAAATCGTATATATATATATATATATATATATATATATATATATATATATATATATATATATATATATATATATATATATATCTGAATATGAATATATGTGACACGAGGAATATAACCCTCGCCTCTGGGTGCTCATGGCAGTTGCAGTGGTCCCTTGTCACACCCACCTGTGTACCCTAAGGGAATGGGGAGTGGCCAACCGTTTACCAAGTCTGCCCAACCACAGAGAACCGCGCGTGCCCAGACTCCAAAGGGATGAAAGGGACAACTGTTAGGGCCCTACAATGGGCAATCACTATACCATAGGTCGGTAATCATCATAACGCATGCTATAAAGCATATAACAAACACAACTCATGCATACGTCCAATATAAGGATGGTAGCTAAGTAAGTCCTATGGACTTACCTCAACCTCGAAGTAATCTCAACCACGTAGTACTCTCAAGTATGATCAGCTCCAAATCTGGAGAACAACACTGCCTAATAACAATGCATAACAATATATCAAACTCATATTTATCAAAGGGTCACACCTAGACCCAGGGGATCCATAATGTAACACCCCAAATCCGTAGGACTCGGAGTGCTACTGGGCTAGGATCTCACAATGGATCCTGACCCTAGCCTGACAACAAGTTCACTGAATCTTACAACAAGGCACCGATAGATTAAATACAAAACATCAAACTGTTATAAAAGTATCAAAAGGTTTATACAACGCTGCTGAGTACAAACAAAACATAACGTATATACATGGTCAAAATAACCCGTAGCCCACGAGTACGACCCCAGTGTACGGAGCCCTCAGCATATCGCCCACTCTGGATCACTCTGCAGCTTTCCTATCCTGCAAAGTATCTACAACACGGTATAAAACCGTTAGCTAACCATACACATATATAAGAAGATGCTGGAGCATAAACACACATCAGAAAGTACTAAACACCTCATCATGATATCACGCATTTACCCGGTTTATTATCTTTATAATCATCGTCCAACACTCAACTCATATATATAAATATCTCAATATGAACGTATGTGACACGAGGAATATAACCCTCGCCTCTCGAGAATAGTGCCAGCTGGAGTGGGGATCCGGTCCCACCTCCCGTGTACCCTATGGGAGTGGACAGGTGGCCGGCCCACTGATCCATACTTGCCTGCCCGTAGAGAACCTCCAGACTCCCGGCGGGATGAAAGGACAAGTTGTCACGGCCCTACAATGGGCAAACAATAGACCATAGGTCGGTAATAACAATATCATAACACGGGCTATCAAGCATATACACACACCACTCATGCACACATCCAATATAAGGATGGCAACTAAGTATGTCCTATGGACTTACCTCAACCTCGGGAGGCTCAGACTCAAACTCAAACGGCTCCGCTCTGGAGATCAACACAACCTAAACAAGGTATAACACATATATCACACTCATATCAATAACAGGGTCACACCTAGACCCAAGGGATCCATAAGGATCATATTCCAACTCATAAACCTCAAAGCCGTAACCGGCATAAACAATAACGTACTCAACCTCATTCTAACCTCATACTCGTACCTAGCATGCTACTAACGCTCATACTAGGAAAGGAAAGGATCTACCTAGCTCTAGGTAGAACCGGGACAAAACGCACCTGCGTGATAAAGGGGACGTAGGGGCGGAACGCAGGCAACCGTGGGCGCGGCGGCACTCAGCCGCGGGGGCGGTGACAAGGGCTGCTGACAACGCAGGCAAGGCGCTGGCTCTGGCGCAGGTGTTGAGACAAAGGCCGCGGGGGCAGTGGCTTCTGGCCGCGGGGGCGGCGACGGTGTAGAAGATGATCCCGCGGTTCTTCTTTCACTCTTCACGTGATCAATTCACGTCTTCACTCATCCAAAGTTACATACAAGTATATACATACATAAACCCACGTCAATACACACCTATACATGCATCTAAACCTAAGCTAAATAGATGGAATCAAGGAAAGGAAAGAGAGGAAGCAAGATCACTTACCACCTTGGGAGTTCTAGGCTGCAGTGGAAGATCACACACCTCACTAGCTGGCCTCCAAGCTCAGCATACACACATCCATCATCAACATCAACATCAAGCCACACAACTCTTCCAAACTCAAGGTGAGAAAACACAAGATCAAGGTGGAGGAAGGAGAAGCAAGGAGGACGTGCAAGGGCTGGAGTGAAAAAAGTGAAGAAGAAGCCCTTGACCAGCCAAGGGAAAGAATAAGAGAAGGAAAGGGTAAAGCACGGGTCAAAGGGTCAACAAAAGCGGCTGCAGCCGCAGGAAACCGCAGGGGCGGGCTTCCTGGCCGCAGGGGCGGAAACACGGATGAGCCGCAGGGGCGGCCTCACTCACACGCAGGGGCGGCTAAGGCCAAAAGTGGCTCCAAAGGCTAAGGCTCTTACACATAAGGATCGTATCTAACTTATAAACCTCAAAGCCCTAACCGGCATATCTTTATATCATACTCATACCTAGCATGCTACTAACCCGCTCATACTAGGAAAGGAAATGATCATACTACTTTAGGTAGATCCTGTACAAAACGCAAATGCGGAACGGAAAGACGCAGAGGCGGAACAAGGCAAACCGCAAGCGCGGCAAGGCTCGGCCGTAGACGCGTGACAGGGGCCGCAGGCAAGCGCAGGCGCTGGGACCGTGGCCGCGGGGCCGGCAGCTTCCGGTGCGGGTGCGGTGACAAGGCTTCCGCAGGAGCGGCAACTTCCAGGCGCGGGGGCGGTGACTCTGCAGAACGTAGAGTCCCGACTTCTCTTTCACTCTTCACATGATCAATTCACGTCTTCTCCATTCCATAACACACACATGCATACACAAACACATTCCAACATCAACATCTAACCAAGCACATCTAATCCTAAGCTAAGGAATGGAATCAAGGAAGAAGAAAGAAAGAAGAAGCAAAAATGGAGCTTACCACTGCTGTGGTTTAGGTAGGCAAGGGAAGATCACAACCAACCTCACTAGCTTCCAAGCTCAGCAACACACATCAAGCTCATCAACATCATCAACTACACACAAACACTTTCAAACTCTAAGGAAGAACAAGATCAAGATCAAGAAGGAGAGAAGGGAGAAGCAAGGAGCACGTGAGAATTGAAGAAAGAAGACTGAAGAAGAAACCCTTTCCCTCCAAGGTAAGAAGAGAAGGTAAAGCACGAGTTAACCGGTCAACAAAGCCGGCTGCAGCCGCAAGAAACCGCAGGGGCGGTTCCCAGAGCCGCAGGGACGGAAAGCTACATGAGCCGCAGGGGCGGCTCCCTGAACCCGCGGGGGTGGCTAAGGCCAAAAGACTAAGGCTCTTACACCTAGCTCCATATAGAGGTCATCGTTATCTAAAAGAATTGTGGGGGGGGGGGGGGGGGGCAATAAACTAGAATATCCTCGAATAGTATTTTAAACATGAAATATGCTAAAGTTAGGAATGTCATAGAGCGGTTGTTTGGATTGTTAAAGGGAAGATGGGCTATTCTCCGGAGTCGTTCATTTTTCCCAATACGAACCCAAGGCAGAATTGTTACTGTGTGTGCACTATTACACAATCTTATTGGCAAATGCATGCCAACTGATGTTGGATGTCACTAGATGATGAAGGAGAGAATAAAGATGAAGGGATGAGGAAGAAGCGGTGGAGATGGGGATGGAAGAAGATGAGGAGGAGGAGGAGGTTGAGTACATCACCCAAGTTCGTGTATCAAAAAGATTGGACTAATTTTAGAAATACCTTAGCCAATAACTCATATAACAATTGGGCTTCTAGTTTGTAACACTTGATGCGTGTGTTTTCATTATGTTTGTAAGACTATGTGATGTTTTTTTTTGTAAGACATATGTTTTGATTATCTATTATTGGGACTTTATTTGTAAGAATTTTTTATAATTTAAATTTATCATGGTTGAACTATATTACGAATGATTTTTTTTTCATTCTTGCACTTTCTATATGAAAATTGTGTATATGATTAGGATGAGCAATTCAAGTGGAGCTGGTGGACGAGGGAAAAACAAGAGGAAGTGGACCAATGATGAGCATGAACGGATTTTGGATATGGTATTGGAGCTAAAAGGTGATCCCCGATGGAGATGTGAAGGTGGCTTCAAAAGTTGTTTCCATAAATACTTAGAGGAAAAATATGAAATCCACTAACCCGGAAGTTCATTGAATGCTTCACAAATTAAATCAAAGTGAAAGTGGATAAAGGAGAAATACATTGTCATCCAGAAGATTACCAAGTTGTCTGGATTCACATGGGATGACACATCTTGTATGATCAGATGCGAGAAACAATTTCTGACGAGTGTTGCAAGGTATATTTTTATGACATTCATTTACTAATTGCAAGCATAAATTCACCATTATTTATATTACATTGTCTTTTTCCCCAGATGCATCCTAGGGCCAAAGTGTTATGGAAGACTCCTTTTGTATATTACAACAAGTTAAAGCTTATCTTTCGTTATGATCGAGCTACCGGAATTCATACCAAAGATGTGGAGGACATGATTCATAACATAGATATTGAAAATGGTGATCAAGAGACACCGATAGAGGTGGATGACTACTCATCAAGTGACGCAACTGTAAGAGCCTTAGTCTTTGGAGCTTGTTTTGGTCTTAGCCTCCCCCGCGGGTTTAGGGAGCCGCCCCTGCGGCTCAGGGAACCGCTCCTGCAGTTTGTTGCGGCTGCAGGCGGTTTTGTTGACCGGTTGGACTCATGCTTTACCCTTTCTTTTCTTTCTCCTTAAGTCTCTTCCTTGGCTTGATGAGCAAGGGTTTGAGTCTTCATTCCTCCAGTTCTCACATCCTTCTTGCTTTCTTCTTTCTCCTTGATCTTGTGTGTGGTTTCTTCTTGGTTTGGAAGAGTTTTTGTGTGGCTTTGGTGGAGGTTGATGTTGTGCTTTGTTGATGAGCTTGGGAGCCAACTGTTGAGGTGGAGTGATCTTTTCCTTGCCTAGACCAGCAATAGGTAAGCTCCATTCTTCTTCTCCTCTTCTTTCTTTCTTTGATTCCATCTTTCTTAGCTTAGGATTAGATGTATGAAAGGTATATTGATGTTAGAATGTGTATGTATATGTATGTGTTTGGATATGGAATGGAGAAGACGTGATTTGATCACGTGAAGAGTAGAAGAGAAGTCGGGACTCTACGTTCTGCAGAGTCGCCGCCCCTGCGGAAGTGTGTCACCGCACGCCAAAAAAGCCGCCGCCCCCGCGGTCACGCTCACCGCGCCTACGTCCTTGTGTCGCCGCGCCTGCGGTTTGCCTTGCTTCGCCCCTGCGTCCCTCTTGTCACCCAGGTGCGTCTTGTCTCGGATCTACTAGAGTAGTATGGATCTTTTCCTTTCCTAGTATGAGCGGGATAGTAGCATGTTAGGTATGTATATGAGGATAGAATGATGATGAGTATGATATCGTTATATGCCGGTTATGGCTTTGAGGTTTTGTTGATTATCGAGGTTATGAGTTGGATATGATCCTTATGGATTCCTTGGGTCTAGTTGTGACCTCTTTGTTTGATAGGAGATGTGATATCTTGTTATGCCTTGTTT
Source organism: Fagopyrum tataricum (assembly GCA_002319775.1). Lineage (NCBI taxonomy): Eukaryota > Viridiplantae > Streptophyta > Magnoliopsida > Caryophyllales > Polygonaceae > Fagopyrum > Fagopyrum tataricum. The sequence continues at coordinate 38,231,447 of CM008286.1, forward strand.
TTAGGCTGTGTTGTCCTCCAAATTGGAGTGGATCGTGTTTCAGAACTGATCATGGTTGAGACTACTTCTGAGGTTGAGGTAAGTCCATAGGACTTACTTAGCTGTCATCTCTATATTGGATGTATGCATGAGTGGTGTGTGATATATGCTTGATAGCATGCGATATTGATTACTACCTATCTATGGTTTATTGACCACCCATTGTAGTGGTTGTGATAACCGGTCCCTTTCATCCCTTTGTGGAGTCTGGGAGGTTCTCTGTAGTAATGCCAAATCTGGTACACGGGATGGACCCTCCACCACTCCCATAGGGTACACGGGAAGGTGATTCGACACCACTTCAGCTGGCTATTGCACCAGAGGCGAGGATTATATATTGCTCGTGTCACATATATTCATATATATATATATATATATATATATATATATATATATATATATATATATATATATATATATATATATATATATATATATATATATATATACGATTTGAGTGTTGGACGTTATAAAGATAATAAACCGGGTAAATTTGTGATAGCATGATGAGGTGTTTATTATTCCCTGATGTGTGATTGTGCTTATGCATCTTCTATATATATGTGTATGGTTAGCTAACGGTTTTATACCGTGTTATAGATCCTTTGCAGGTTAGGAGAGCTGCAGAGTAATCCAGAGTGGGTGATCCGCTGAGGGCTCCGTACACTAGGTTGTTATCGTGGGATGTGGGATCTTTTGTTATGTACAATATATGTTTTGATTGTACTCAGCGGTACCTTGTATAAACCTTTTTATTTATATATCACAGTTTTATGTTTTGGTTTTAATCTATCTATGCCTTGTTGTAAGATCTAGTGAACTTGTTGTCAGGTTAGGGTCAGGATCCATTGTGAGATCCTAGCCTAGTAGCGCCTCGAGTCCTACGGATTCAGGGTGTTACATCAACGTCATGTCCTCCACTTTCAAAGAAGCAAATGTTAGGTAAAAGTTCTCTTCGAACGGCTAAAAAAGTGATAGCATCAGGATTGCTCTAGGTGAAAACAAAGAGTCTTTTGATAAGGTAGCTGATGTCATGGTGAAATCTGAGAAGCGTGAGGAACTTCTATCAAAACAAAAGAGTCAACTACTTTGCGAGATATCTATGTTACCGGGAGTCTCTGATGAAGATGTTATTGATGTACTTGACATTATTTTGACTAGCACAAACCGCATCTAGGCATTCTACAACTGCCCAAATGACTAGTGGAAGAAACTGTATGTGCAAAAGATTATCGATCGACTTCGTGGTTCCTCAAGTGCAAGTCAAGGGTAGAAGGTTCTCGACGGGGTAGATATGGATCTCGAATGCTTGCTTTGTGATTTTGGTGGTTGCATGGTGATCTTGGTGTCATCATTTGAAGTATTTTATGCTCAAACATGGAGATATGTCTTTATGTTGACAATCTTACAGTTAGTTTAAAATTTTATGCACATTTTATGTTGAATGACAATGGTTTGATTGAGTTTTATGATCAATGACGATGGTTTTTGGATTGATTTTTTTTTATTTTGATATTTTTATCGTGATATCAAATATAAATACCAATGCAAACAGTGGTATCGGATATTAAATCTGATACTAGATATACTGCAACCTACCAAACAGGGTTATCAGATATCAATCTGATACCCATATCTGATACCCATACTTGATACTTATAATTAGGGTATCGATACCAAATGACCCCTTAGTATATAGCACGAACCTTTTACGGATTTGTTAATGAAATAAGTCGATATATTATAATATAAAAAAACTCACAAATTATTTTAAAAAAAACATAACATTATATTATCTTCGATTGATCATGAATGAATAATCTTTCCAAATTAATTATCAAATAATAGAAAAAATAAAATACAAAAATGAACATACACAAAACTTCAATAATGCATTGTGGCGACCAAAATATGGGAAAACCATTTTGTAAATTTTAACTAAAAGTTCAAGAAAAATTGGTAAGAACTTTAATAATCGTTAAGTTTAAGATTGACTAATATTATTGAAACTTATAAGAAAACTTCAAATTATGGTTGATGTAAATCACTAATTTAAACTAGTGATTGTGTGATAAGCAAACACAACCTTAAAATAAGATAATATTTAATAAATTTACAAAATAAAATAATTGGTTAATTTGTGACATTTAATTTAGTAGTATTAATTTTTTTATTCATATTTATATCTACTTCAACTATTCAAACAGTATATATTAACGTTCCGGCTGTGAAACCAGTATTTTGAAATGGAACTATCACGACTAAGGCCATACAATTTTTTAAAACTTACTGATTTTTAACAGTTTTTTAGTTAAAACAAATCCTGAAGTTTAATTAATTTATTATTTTGTTTAACAAAATCAAATAATTATTTCTCCGTAATATATATATATATATATATATATATATATATATATATATATATATATATATATATATATATATTATCTTTATGAAATTATGCACCAAATGTCTTCTTTTTTAAATGAGATTTCTTCATATTTTGTTATGTTATATCGGTTATCAGGTATGGTTAATAGTTTGAGAACTTGTATAAATAGAAAGTTTGAAGATTAAACAAATCATACATTTATTGACCTTTTGACTAAGTTCAAGTATAATTATTATTCATATTGGATTAATATATGTTATGTGGGCCGTTGACCTACTTACATGTGGGAAGATGACCTACTATAATGTGCATCGTTGTCTATAATTTTAAAAAACCGTGTGACTAAGTTTAAGTATAATTATTACGATCCGGTTCAGGTATGGAGCAAAAATTCGGGTACAGAGCTACGAAGCATTTTTCACCGTTGATGCACTTGATCCAACACTCCAGATTAATCCACAACATTTAACGACATGTTGGGCAACACGGTGGCATTTTTTTTAATTACATGAAGTTCATGCGACATTTTTTGTCCTTTTGAAAATTTGTTTTTTAAAATAGGAGACGCATTGACAATTTTGTAATTTTCATGAGAAAAATTTAACAGTTTTATATCAATTGACGAGTTCAGTTCAATTCATTCAAACTGTTTATTCTAATTGTTGATAGTTTTGTACAATTTGTTAAAACGATTTGTTCTTTTTTAGCACTTTCTTTCTTTTATAATTTAATATATTTTGGTTCAAACATTTTTTAAATAATCAGATACAAATTTTGAACTTTTTTCGTTCCAGTTCCCTTGTTTCTCTTACTTCATATTGTTCGTTCTAGTGATTCATATTTTTGTTGAATCAATATAAATATACTAAAGTAGAGTGTATGACTGCTGACGTGACGCGTTCTTGTGCGAGTATTTTAAAATGCATCTCTCTCATTAAATTTCACGTTACTTTTTTCTCAAAAATTTATATATTTTTTAGATTTCAATCTTTTTAATAACTTTGATATAATATTTATAAAATAATTTTCTTTTTTTTTAAGAGTACTATATGGAACAATTTTTTCCTTAATTGTTTTAAGTATTATAAACCCAATCTATTTACGTTAAATATTTTTAGGAATTTTGTTATCCCACATCGACTATGTGTAAGGTTAATAGTTTAGAACTTCTATAAATAGAGGTTTTGAAGATTGAACAAATCATACATTTATTGGAATTTTGACTAAGTTCAAGTGTAATTTTTATTCATATTGTCGTTGACCTACTGTTTTGTGGGTCGCTAAATATGTGAATTTTTTTTTAATCTACCGTTAGATGGATCATTGACCTAATGTATGTAGGTTGTTGACCTAACTTATGTAGTTCGTTAACCTAGTGTATGTAGGTCGTTGATCTAATGTATGTGTTGGTCGTTGATCTAATGTATGTGTGGGTCGTTGACCTACTGATATGTGGGTCGTTGACCTACTGATATCTGAGGTGTTGAACTATCAAGCAATCACTAATCAATATAAATATACTAAAATTAGAGTGCATGACTACGGACATAACGCGTTGTGGTGATAGTATTTTGAAATACAAATCTCTTATTAAAATCCACAAAAATCTTAATTTTAACTATATGGAACAATGTTTTCCTTAATTTTTTAATGATTATAAACGCACCCTATTTACGTTAAATATTTTAGGGATTTTGCTATCCCACATCGACTATATATAAGGTTGATGGTTTAAGAACTTCTATAAATAGATGTTTTGAAGATTGAACAAATCATTCATTTATTGGAATTTTGACTAAGTTCAAGTGTAATTTTTATTCATATTTCCGTTGACCTACTGTTTTGTGGGTCGTTGACTATGTAAATTTTCTTTTTTTTGATCTACCACTATATGGGTCATTGGCCTAATGTATGTAGGTCGTTGATCAAATGTATGTGTAGTTCGTTGATCTAATGTATGTGTGGGTCGTTGACCTACTGATATGTGGGTCGTTGACCAACTGATATTTGAGGTGTTGAACTATCAAGCAATCATCAATCAATATCAATATACTAAAATTAGAGCGCATGATTACTGACGTAACACATTGTGGTGCGAGTATTTTGAAATACAACTCTCTTATTAAAAGCCACAAAAATCTTAATTTTCAACTATATGGAACAATTTTTTCCTTAATTTTTTTATGATTATAAGCACACTCTGTTTACGTTAAATATTTTAGGGATTTTTGTGAGAGCCCTTTTTTTTCGGACCGAGTCTTGGTCCTTAGCCGAGATTGGTCTTTCCGCACCCGCGGGCAGGACTGCCGCCCCTGCGGGTTCCTGCCCCTGCGGCTCATGGAACCGCCCCTGCGGTTTCCGGCGGCTGCAGCCGGTTTGGTTGACTCCCTTGACCGTGCTTTACCTTTCCTCTTCTTATTCTTCCCTTGGCTTCATGAGCAAGGGTTTCACACTTCTTTTTTCAACTTCTCACGTCCTCCTTGCTTCTCCCTTGTTTCTCCTTGATCTTGTCTTGGTTTCTTGAGTTTGGAAGAGAGTTTGTGTGACCTTAGAGTTTGTTGATACTAGTGTTGTGTGTTGCTGAGCTTGGAAGCCAGCTTTGGTGTGTGTTGATCTTCCCTGCAGCCTAGGACCACAGTTGTGGTAAGCTTCCTTCTTCCTCTTCTCTTCTTTCTTCTTGGATTCAATTTCTTTAGCTTAGGATTAGATGCTTGGACATAGGGTGATGTTTGAATGTGTATGGTATGGCATGTGTGTGATTTTGATGGAGAGAAGACGTGATTTGATCACATGAAGAGCCGAAGAGAAGCCGCGGGTTTACGTCCTGCACAAAGGCCGCCCCCGCGCCTAGAAGCCGCCGCCCCTGCGGAAGACGTGCCGCAGCGCCCGCGCCAGCGCCAACGTCTTGCCTGCGTTACCTGCGTCCAGTATCACCGCGCTTGCGGCTGATCCCTGCCGCGCCTGCGGGTTACCTATTCCGCTCCTGTGTCCCTTGATCATGCAGGTGCGTCTTGTCCCGGAACTACCCATAGTTGGGTAGCTCCTTTCCTTTCCTAGTATGAGGGAACTAGTACCATGCTATGTATCGGTTTATGATGAGTATGATATAGATATGCCAGTTACGGCCTTGAGGTTTACGGGTTGGATATGATCCTTATGGATCCCTTGGGTCTAGGTGTGACCCTTTGTGTGACAGGAGTTTGATATATGTATGTATGCCTTGTATAGGCCGTGTTGTCCTCCAGTTTGGAGTGGACCAGTCGGAGAGTTGATCGTGGTTGAGTTACTCCTGAGATTGAGGTAAGTCCATATGACTTACTTAGCTGCCATCCTTATATTGGATGTGTGCATGAGTGGTGTTTGTTATATGCTTTCTAGCATGCTTTATGTTGGTCACCGACCTATGTTATATTGACCGCCCATTGTAGTGGCTGTGACAACTTACCTTTCATCCCGTAGTGGAGTCTAGGAAGTTCTTTGTAAGCTTGTTAGTTCTGGTATACGGGAAGGGCACCTACCACTCCATATGGTATACGGGAAAGTGCGCTGATACCACTCCAGCTAACTATTGCACGCAGAGGCGAGGATTATATTCATTCCTCGTGTCACGTAATTTCATATACTGATTTATATACTCTTGAGTGATTAACGTTATAAAGATAATAAACCGGGTAAATGTGTGATATCATGATGAGATGTTAATATTATTTATATGTGATTGTGCTCTTGCATCTTCTTATATATGTGTATGGTTAGCTAACGGTTTCATACCGTGTTGTAGATCCTTTGCAGGTTAGGAGAGCTGCAGAGTGATCCAGAGGGGTGATATGCTGAGGGTTCCGTACATTGGGCGTTATCGTGGGATTTTGGGTTTATCATTATTGTACGGATTTCTGTTTGACTTTATACTCAGCAGTACTCTGTATCATCCTTTTGACATGTATATATATATATCAGTTTTATGTTTTGTTTTAATCTATTTGTTCCTTGTTATAAGATTCAGTGAATTTGTTGTCAAGTTAGGGTTAGGATCCATTGTGAGATCCTAACCCAGTAGCACTCCGAGTCCTACGGATTTGGGGTGTTACAAAGTTGGTATCAGAGCCCAGGTTGACAACAATGGCACTAGTAATCTACAATAAAGTTCGAATAGATAAATAAACAGAACCCGAAAGGGGTCTGACTTTTCAAAAGGTTTTGGTTTTGAAATGAGTACAAATGCTTTGGGATATCGTGTACGTGAACAATCGCCCCTCTGAAGCTCTCGACAATATATATATATAGATATTCTGTTGTGATTGTTTTGATACATACATACGGCATATATATAGCCTTCTAAGTTAGGTTTACGTCTTCGGCAGATGGTTCAAACTAGAGCCTTACCTGCAGCTAGACGAGGTAGAGGTAGACCCCCTCTAGGTAGAGGACGGGGTAGGACTCCTGCTGACGGTTCACATGCAGGAGAGATACATGAGGAGGTTGCTGAGAGCGTCATTCTTGAGACTGGGAACGGGGCAACTGAGAGACAGGGGGCACAAAGAGCCCAGTCTGGCGAGTCTGATCGTGTCTCCATGGGGGGATAAGAGTTTCGAGCATATATCAGACGTGTAGAGGAGGCAGCCAGAGCCGGTAGACGTGGCCCAGACTTACAAGCACAGGAGGGACCATTTGAGAGGTCCCACACCGTTACTCAGGTACCAGTTGTACAGGTACCTGCTGCTGAGATTGCTAGAGCACCAGATGAGCATAGAGGGCCTAGACCAGATACTTGGTTGAAGGCATTCCATCAGATGGGTGTACCCCCTTTCACTGGAAAGGTGGGGTTGGAGGTTGAGCTCTAGATCGGGCATGTAGACTCAGATCTGGAGTCTATTCGCTGTCCAGCTGACAAACAGATCGAGCTGGTTCAAACTTTATTCCGGGACTTGGCGCAGCACTGGTGGAGATCAGTACGGGGTCAGGTTACCAGTTATGATCAAATGAGGACGATGATTAGATAGCGTTTTTGCCCTGCCTCACTGAGGAGGGAGAAACTGCGAGATTTCATTGAGGCTGGGTTTGAGGATGTACCAGTCTCTGAGGCCATCAGGAGGTTTTAGAAGGAGCTGGCATTACTGGGACCAGTTGCACCTTCTGCAGACCAGCACATTTATCTCTTTTCTCGACGACTGAGGGATACTACCCGGGCTTATATGGCGGGATTTCATTGTGAGTCCTTGATGGACTACCAGGATATAGCCGCCGACTATGAGAGGTAGCGGGCGAGTCAGAGGACAACTTCTCAGACCGGAGGGTCTGAGAAGAGACAGCGTACAGGGCAGACCAGTGGTACTGGTGGTTCTGCTAGTGGTTGGCGTTGTCAAAGACGCCAGAGTCAGCCTTCATCTGCACCAGTTGTAGAGAAGGGACGTCAGTGTTTTAACTGTGGAGATCCGGGGCATATGAGGCCCGAGTGCACGAGGCAATTAGTGACGTGTTTTACCTGTGGTAGACAGGGTCATAGAGCCGTTTACTGCCGCCATGGCGGAGCTGCATCTCAGCAGGGTTCTTCTCCTGCCAGTGTAGCGGGAGGTGGGCAGAGGCCACCTCAGCAGCAACAGCAAATACAGGGACAACAGAGAGTCCCAGATCGCCCTACGACTCAGGGATCTGCTCCTGGGCCGAGTAGAGGCAAAGGCCGTGGTGGGAGCACCACTGATACCAGAGGCCCACAGGGCCAAGTTTTTGAGTTGCGGAGTGCAGAGGAGCCAGCTGCACCTACTGCTGCAAGTACCATTCTGATTCATGGTTTACCTGTTCGAGTTTTATTTGATACTGGTGCTTCGCACTCTTTTATTTCTGATGCCTGTGTAGAGCGTCTTGGTTTAAATACAGTTGAAGGGATGCCCTTTATTATAGGGTTACCTGATGGTGGTAGGGTCAGAGGTACCCGTGAGATTCACGGTTGTCCCATTTCTGTAGGGACCCGTGTGTTACTAGTTGACTACTTTGTCATGCCATTAGAGCATGAATAAGTCATTCTAGGTATGGACTGGATGTATAGACACTCTTCAGTTTTAGATGTAGGTAGGAGGACTGTTACCCTCTCTACCGAGTTAGGCCAGATAGAGGTTTTCCGAGGTTGGGCCTTGGAAAGACAGGCACAGTTATCACGGGCAGCTAGATTGATTGCACAGGGTTGCGAGGTCTTTTGGTGTTATGCCATGAAGGAGGGGGAGAGTCCAGCATTAGAGGATATCCTAGTTGTTGTGAGTTTACTGATGTTTTTGCTGAGCCGTCCAGTTTGCCGCCTCAGAGGAGTGTGGATTTCTCTATCGAGTTAGAGCCTGGTACGAGACCTATCTCGAAGGTCCCATACAGGATGGCGCCTGTTGAGATGTTGGAGCTGAAGAAGCAACTCGAGGAGTTGGCTGAGAAGGGCTTTATTCGCCCTAGCGTGTCCCCATGAGGAGCACATGTCCTCTTCGTACGGAAGAAGGACGGATCACTGAGGTTATGTATAGATTACAGAGAGCTGAACAAGGTGACCATCAAGAACAAGTATCCACTGCCTCGTATTGATGATTTGTTAGATCAGCTACAGGGAGCGACTGTGTTCTCCAGGATTGACCTGCGTTTCGGATATCACCAGCCGAGGGTGAGGGAGCAGGATGTGCACATGACAACATTCCGGACCAGATATGGCCACTACGAGTTTGTAGTGATGTCATTTGGGCTTACGAATGTCCCAGCCGTCTTTATGGAGTTGATGAATAGTATCTTCATCGACTTCCTGGATCAGTTTGTGGTGGTTTTCATTGATGACATTCTGGTATACTCTCGCAGTAGAGAGGAGCATGCAAGACATCTGAGGACTGTATTTCAGGTTTTGCGGGATAGAGAACTTTATGCTAAGTTCTCTAAGTGTGAGTTCTGGATGCCAGAAGTAGCATTCCTGGGTCATGTGGTTTCAGCTGAAGGGATCAAGGTGGATCCGGCCAAGATTGAGGCAGTAGCAGCTTGGACTACACCGACGAACGTCAAGGAAGTAGTAGCTTCCTTGGCCTAGCCGGTTATTACAGACGCTTTGTGGAGGGATTTTCTGTGATTGCCCGTCCACTGACGAGTCTATTTAGGAAGACTACCAGATTTGTATGGTCTGATCAGTGTATGCAGAGTTTTGAGGAGCTGAAGAAACGTCTAACTTCTGCTCCTATTTTGGCACAGCTAGAGGGTACAAAGGATTTTGTGGTTTACAGTGATGCATCCAACCTAGGCTTGGGGTGTGTTTTGATGCAGAGAGGCAGGGTGATTGCATATGCGTCTCGACAGCTGAAGACGTATGAGGAGAACAACCCAACTCATGATTTGGAGTTGGCAGCGGTAGTTCATGCACTGAAGATCTGGAGACATTACTTGTATGGTGCTACATGTCAGATCTTCACAGACCATAAAAGTCTGAAGTATATTTTCACGCAGCGGGAATTGAATAACCGCTAGCGTAGGTGGCTCGAGCTGATCAAGGATTTTGATCTAGACATTTTGTACCATCCAGGGAAGGCGAACGTTGTCGCCGACGCCCTGAGCAGGAAGAAGCCTCGAGAGCAGGCGATTGCTAGATTGACAGTTCAGCATCAGTTGCAGAGAGATCTGATCTGGTTAGAGTTGGACATCCAGTTTCCTGATGAGGATGCCCAACTGCGTACTTTAGAGGTCCTTCCTGATTTGTTGGGCGAGATCCAACAGAAGCAGGAGACCTGCCCTACATTGATGAGGATACGAGATAGGATGTCTCGGGATGAGGCACCACAGTTCCTGCTAAGAGCAGATGGAATTTTGAGGCGCCGCGGTCGCGTCTATGTACCTGCTGATACAGAGCTGAGGCAGAGGATTTTACAGGAGGCTCACTGTACACCTTACTCTGTACATCTAGGTACGAGTAAGATGTATCAGGACTTGAGACGTATATATTGGTGGGGAGGGCTGAAGCTTGATGTGGCCAGATTTGTGGCACGGTGTGCGACCTGCCAACAGGTCAAGATCGAGCATTTCAGACATGGAGGTGAGCTCCATCCACTTCCTATTCCACAGAGGAAGTGGGAGGACGTCACCATGGATTTTGTGACTAGACTGAGGCTGAGCCGGAGTTTTGATGCCATCTGGGTCATAGTGGACAGATTGACGAAGACGGCACGTTTCATTCCTATTAGGGAGACGTGGCCGGTGAGCAGATTAGCTGAGGAGTACACTAGGCAGATAGTGAGACTCCATGGTGTACCGAGGACGATCGTCTCAAACAGAGATGGGCGATTTACCTCGAGATTCTAGCAGCAGATTCGGACTGCCTTGGGGACGAGTTTGCACTTCACGACTGCGTTCCATCCTCAGACAGATGGTCAGTCAGAGAGGACCATTCAGACCCTGGAGGATATGTTGTGAGCTTCTGTGTTGGATTGGGGACATGTGTGGACGGATCATCTCCCACTTGTTGAGTTCTCCTACAACAACAGCTGGCATGCATCTATTGGGATGGCCCCATATGAGGCACTGTATGGACAGAGATGTTGTACCCCGTTATGCTGGGATGAGCAAAGCAGTGTCGGTGGTTTAGCACTTGATCAGATTCAGGATGATATGGCTCGAGTAGCATTGATCAAAGAGCGTATGCTGACTACGCAGAGCCGTCAGAAGTCTTATGCTGATAGGAGGCGTAGACCTCTAGAGTTCAGAGTCAGAGCCCATGTGTGGCTGAGAGTGTCCCCGACACGAGGTGTTAGGCGTTTTGGCATTAAGGGGAAGTTGAGTCCCCGATATGTCGGACCGTTCGAGATTCTGGATCGGGTTGGGAGTGCAGCTTTCAAATTAGCCTTGCCTCCGAGATTAGAGGGTGTTCACCCTGTATTTCATGTGTCTCAGCTGAGGGAGTACATACCAGATCCGCGACACATCGTGAGTTATGATGATTTGGTGGTTGAGCCGGACCACACGTTTGCTGAGCATCCTATTGCAGTCCTAGAGTGAGGTATGAGACGCCTGCGTTCGAAGGACATTCCTATGTTGAGGATATAGTGGTCGAGACGAGGACCCGAGGAGCCTACATGGGAGACTGAGGATAGTATCCAGAGGAACTATCCAGAGTTCTATGCCGAGATAGGTGCACCAGTAGGATCACCGAGTAGATCTTAGTACTAGCTTGGTGAGTCTTATGTTCTTATATGCTTATATGCTATGATGTGCTTATTTTCATACTAGCTTTGATGTGATTATGATCTTATTAGATCTTGTTGTGCTAGTATGATTTTTGTTTATAGCTGGAGATGGTTCTTTCCTCCATGCTATTGTGATATGATAGGTTTAGCTAGAGATGGTTCTTTCCTCCATGCTACTTTGATGGACATAGTAGTGCTGGAGATGTTCTCCCTCCATGCCTTTTTGTTATGGTTATGATACGGCTAGAGATGTGATTCTTCTATGCCTTGTGACATGTTTATGGTTTGGCTAGAGATGATTTTCCTCTAGGCCCTTGATAGTGTTTTGTACTGGAGTTGATGATTTCCTCCATGCTTATGTTTGAGGTTATAGAGAGTTTACCTCGGTTTTGAGTCCGAGTGGTTTCAGGACTTTGCAAGTTTCGGGACAAAACTTGTTTTTAGGGGGGTGAGATGTGAGAGCCCTTTTCTTTCGGACCGAGTCTTGGTCCTTAGCCGAGATTGGCTGGGCCGAGATTGGTCTTTCCGCACCCGCGGGCAGGACTGCCGCCCCTGCGGGTTCCCGCCCCTGCGGCTCATGGAACTGCCCATGCGGTTTCCGGCGGCTGCAGCCGGTTTTGTTGACTCCCTTGACCGTGCTTTACCTTTCCTCTTCTTGTTCTTCCCATGGCTTCGTGAGCAAGGGTTTCACACTTCTTTCTTCAGCTTCTCACATCCTCCTTGCTTCTCCCTTGTTTCTCCTTGATCTTGTCTTGGTTTCTTGAGTTTGGAAGAGAGTTTATGTGACCTTGGTGTTTGTTGATGCTAGTGTTGTGTGTTGCTGAGCTTGGAAGCCAGCTTTGGTGTGTGTTGATCTTCCCTACAGCCTAGGACCGAAGCTGTGGTAAGCTTCCTTCTTCCACTTCTCTTCTTTCTTCTTGGATTCCATTTCTTTAGTTTAGGATTAGATGCTTGGACATAGGGTGATGTTTGAATGTGTATTTTATGGCATGTGTGTGATTCTGATGGAGAGAAGACGTGATTTGATCACGTGAAGAGCCGAAGAGAAGCCGCGGGTTTACGTCCTGCACAGAGGCCGCCCCCGCGCCTAGAAGCCGCCGCCCCTGCGGAAGACGTGCCGCAGCGCCCGCGCCAGCGCCTGCGTCTTGCCTGCGTTACCTGCGTCCAGTATCACCGCGCTTGCGGCTGATCCCTGCCGCGCCTGCGGGTTACCTATTCCGCTCCAGTGTCCCTTGATCATGCAGGTGCGTCTTGTCCCGGAACTACCCATAGTTGGGTAGCTCCTTTCCTTTCCTAGTACGAGGGAACTAGTATCATGCTAGGTATCGGTTTATGATGAGTATGATATAGATATGCCGGTTACGGCCTTGAGGTTTACGAGTTGGATATGATCCTTATGGATCCCTTGGGTCTAGGTGTGACCCTTTGTGTGATAGGAGTTTGATATATGTATGTATGCCTTGTATAGGCCGTGTTGTCCTCCAGTTTGGAGTGGACCAGTCGGAGAGTTGATCGTGGTTGAGTTACTCCTGAGATTGAGGTAAGTCCATAGGACTTACTAAAATGCCATCCTTATATTGGATGTGTGCATGAGTGGTGTTTGTTATATGCTTTCTAGCATGCTTTATGTTGGTCACCGACCTATGTTATATTGACCGTCCATTGTAGTGGCAGTGACAACTTACCTTTCATCCCGTAGTAGAGTCTGGGAAGTTCTCTGTAAGCTAGTTAGTTCTGGTATACGGGAAGGGCACCTACCACTCCATATGATATACAGGAAATTGCGCTGATACCACTCCAACTAACTATTGCACGCAGAGGTGAGGATTATATTCATTCCTCGTGTCACGTATTTTCATATACTGATTTATATACTCTTGAGTGATTAATGTTATAAAGATAATAAACCGGGTAAATGTGTGATATCATGATGAGATGTTAATATTATTGATATGTGATTGTGCTCTAGCATCTTTTTATATATGTGTATGGTTAGCTAACGGTTTTATACCGTGTTGTAGATCCTTTGCAGGTTAGTAGAGCTGCAGAGTGATCCAGAGGGGTGATCTGCTGAGGGTTCCGTACACTGGGCGTTATCGTGGGATTTTGGGTTTATCATTATTGTACGGATTTCTGTTTGACTTTATACTCAGGAGTACTTTGTATTATCCTTTTGACATGTATATATATATAAGTTTTATGAATTGTTTTAATCTATTGGTGTCTTGTTGTAAGATTCAGTGAATTTGTTGTCAGTCTAGGGTCAGGATCCATTGTGAGATCCTAGCCCAGTAGCACTCCGAGTCCTACAGATTTGGGGTGTTACAATTTTGCTATCCCACATCGACTATATATAAGGTTGATGGTTTGAGAACATCTATAAATAGAGGTTTTGAAGATTGAACAAATTATACATTTCTTGGGCTTTTGACTAAGTTCAAAAATAATTTTTATTCATATTGTCGTTGATCTTTTGCTTTGTGTGGGTCATTGATCTACAGATTTGTGGGTTGTTCAATATATAAATTTTTTTTCTAACGTTACATGGTTTGTTGACCTGATTTATGTGGATCGTTGACCTAATGCATTTTTTTCGTTGACCTACTATTTTGATATATGTGAGTCGTTGAATTAATGTATATGTGGGTCGTTGACCTATTGATACGTGGGTAGTTGGCGTAATGATATGTGGGTCGTTTTAAATTCATATTTGTTATGAATATTTATTTCTCTTATTTTAAATTATATATTTTGAATTTGTTTGAGGTTGTTGCACAAATATGTTTTCTTCTTTCACTGTTTTTATTTCGAAGGTATATTTTTTTAAAGTATACATTTTTTAATTTTTGAAAAACGTGTTTTATTTCTCCATAAATTATGGATTTTTTATTTTAAAAAATTAATTAAAATTACTCTCCGATAAAATAATTATTGTTAGATTATACAATTATTTATTTTGTCAATACTTTTTTCTAATAAACGTGCACGGGTCCTAAACTAGTATATATATATATATATATATATATATATATATATATATATATATATATATATATATATATATATATATATATATATATATATATATATATATATATATATATATATATATATATATATATATATATCCTTACTACTATATAAGGGAGAGTTGTGTTTTCAAATAGTTAGTTTCCCATTTTGCCACTCTTTTAGTATCACTCCATGTACAATCCGTTTTGGGCCTTGTCTAGGGATGCCTTTTCTCGGTTATGGGCCTACTTCAACACGTATCATCCGCGTATCACCGTTTCGAATTTCCAACTTCTTGTCCCCCCTCAATCGTCTGCCGCCTCTCCTCTTCTTTGCTTCTACTACTATGGAGTTTTTCAAGTGTTTCCTCTCCGCCTTTCACCTCTTCCATCGCTCTCGCTCTCGCTCCCGGCTCTCTCTGAACTGGATAAGGTGATTTAATATTCTTTTACTCGAACCTTAATTCTTGTTCTACTCTGCGGAATCTCCATAGTTGGTATTTTGTTTCTTCCGTTGTAACGCCGGATTCCTACTTCCCAAGCCCTCGTGATGTGCCCTTGGATATGCCCTTGACGACGTTGACCGTAGATGATGAGGACGTGGCTCTGAGGGTTCACTCGGATGGACCGCTCACCCGCTCCCGAACCAAGGCCATCGCCCAAGCTACCGGCTCTATCATCACCCGTACCATTTCTTCACTTGGACCCGTTAGTGGCATGTCTTCTCTCCACACCACCATGACATAGACTACCAGTTCCGTCCACACCACTTGAGCCCGTTAGCGGCATGTCTCGTCTTTCCGACACCATGACATGAAGCTAGCTTATTTCGGATTATATTTTCCATGTTTTCCTTTTTTGTAATAAAAGGGATATTCCTTATCGAATATTTCCTTTGATCTTATCTTTTAGGTTTTTTCCTTTTTGGGCTTTTCGTTATGAACTTGTTTTGGCACGTTAGCCTATAGGTATGCAACACCCTCTATATAAGGATGTGTTGCCTCAATTGTTTTTCATGTTCAATTTTACTAAGTATTGAGAGAATTTCCTCTTACTTAGCTTGGGCATCAATTCTCCCTTCTATCCTCTCAAAGTTCTTCCTTGGATCTAATCTTTGATCCAAGAAACCCACATTCGAGGATTCTTCTTAAGAATCAACTTTCAATCAACATAAAAAGGCTATGCGATCTCTCTAGATCGAATCAACCTTCGTTTCCCCATCCATATTCATCACTTCCACCTCATTTCAATCTATAAGTTCAACGATGCACAACAATCAAGGAGTAGTTGGAGTTTTGCTTGATGTAGTTCCGAAGTTATCCTTGAGCACCTCCAAGGACGCATCAAATTGGCATCAGAGCAAAGGGATCGAAGCTAAGTTCTCTTTACTGTTGTTTTTGTGCGTTATTATTTTCAATCTTTTTAGCCTTTCGTTCATGATGTTCTTCATGATCTTCATGTTGTTCATCATGTTTTTCATCATGTTGATCATGTGTTCATCCATGTTTCCTTGAAATTTTTTTCTTCCTTTGATCAATTTGAAAAAAAAGGAGATATTTGGTTTGCCATCAAACCATTTATGAAACCCGTTTTTTTCTTAAACCAACCCAATCCGACAACTTTTTTAATTAATTTCACCAAATTTCTTGGGGTATTTTTGTTAACAAAAAGTTCGGATATCTAAAACTCTTCATTAAAACGGATTTGTGTCCAAAAAAATATAAGAAAACTGTTTCATATATTGCATCAAGTTACACAAACTTTTCAAAGAAACGAAAAACACAAGTGAAAAGACGTCCGGGAAGCCGTCCATCCGAAAAATCAGATTTTACAAAAATAAAAAGGTCAAAAGACCGAAAGCATGAAAATCTTGCGAGTGAACAATCCGTCCATCTTCCGTGTCTCCATTTTCTTACATACGTTTGCAAAATATCACTTGTTTATTTGTTTGCAATTGGTTCAATTTTGTTGGATTTCCTTAATTACTTAACCGCCAAACGGCCTTCCCCAAAGTAGAACCCGATAACGCACTTGAACTTGGGTAACGTTGGCTTAACTTGTCACCTTTCTCATTTGATTGCTTGTAATTGTGTGTGTTGATTTGGAGCAATGACTAACGTTGAAAAGGAAACTTCTCAAGATTCTGATCCACAAGAGTCCAATGACCACTTGTCTTAAGAAACTACTTTGTTGTCCCTAGAAAACGCCTCCATAAGGCAATAAATGGTAGCTTTGAAGGCACAAGAAAAGTATGATGCTTTGGTCTGAGAAAACGCTTCCTTGAAGCAATAGTTAGAAGCTCTTAAGGCCCGACGACTTGTACAACGTCCCCACCCAACAAATCCTTAAGGCCCGACGACTTGTACAACGTCCCACCCCAACAAATCCAAATGAGCCGTGGTCAATGCGTCCACATCCGATGGACAACGCAAAGGCAAAGGAATTTTGGGAGCCGGACCATCAAACGGTCCCTGGCTTGCGTCTGTCATTGACAGTCAACGCCCCTTACATCTTGAAGGCAATGAGTCCCATGAAGAAGACGAACAAAACCCGGACCTGACTCAGGATGACTTGCGCTATGTCGATCGGAAAACCGGCACAAGCATTATGAGCGTCATCAATGAAGGTATGTCCCTTCTCCACCTTCATTTAGTGTGCCCCGCACCGACCGTCAAATCCGGGAAGAGACCCGGAACCGTCCCGACCGAGCACCAACAATCATGGTCGTGAGAATGGTCGTTCCGGCCTCCGCCGCAAAGGTCAACCCGGCAACCGACGTCCCAAGACTTTGATGAGTATGATCAACGAGTTCTCCAAAAACGACTTCAACGAGTTCTCCAGTGGATTCTGACTTGGGGTGACACCATGACCATCCAGCACCTACCCATCCAAGACCCTTATGAGAACCAAGACGAGGAGAAGAATGGTGTCTCCCTCAAACCCACCTAGGCATGAACCAACCGTTCATGGGCGCCAACGACCTCAAGGCGGCCACCAGCGAGCCCGTACCGATGATGCCTACTTTCTACCGCCCGCCGGACCCCTACCGTGCTTATAGGAAAGGTAATTAAATTCCCTATCTTTCATGGTGAATATGATTTGTGTGTTTTTCTTGATTGGGCGTAGGATATGAAATGAGCCTTGAAACATTGTCATTATGAGGAGGAGTATGAGAAAATTGAAGTGGCAAACTATTAATTTGAAAAAGAGATGTCAAATGTTGGTGGAACCGGTATAAGACACACCGTGATTGGCGAGGATGGCACCAATTGCGACATTTGAGCAATTGATTTATGCCATGACCAAGAAATATGTGCCCGATGACTTCAGAATGATATGGTTGCAAATTGCCGAGTTTCAACATGGCAACCTCAGTCCGTTGCTTACTTGGCCAAACTCGAGGATATGCACATAAGCCGGCGTCTCGGCTTCCCCCGCCTTCGCACCAAATTCATGAGTGGGCTGAATGCTTCAATTCGGCGGCGGCTCAAGATTGTCCCGTACAAGGATTTGGAGAGCATTGTGCCATGCCCGCCATGAAGCTTCATAAGCAACAACGCGAAATGCCTCGATATTCTAGGTATAATTCTTCCTCGAGTCAATATGCTTATTCTTCTAACACACGTTCTCGAGATATGCCTAGTTCTCAAGATTCCGGCGCCTCCAAAGGAGTCCAATGGACGGGTCAATTAAATAGGGAAGCGGGTAACGAAGGGAACCAAACCGTGGCCCCGAGGCCCTGGCACCGGCGCCTCCCACTCGAGGTCAACAAGGACCTTCACCGGCGGCTCGCCCAACAGAGCCCGTGTGTTACAAGTGTAGCGGTTTTGGTCACGTTCAACATGATTATCCGAATACTAAGCGGATGTTGTTTGCCGACCCAATATTATGATGACGAAGATGATCAAAAAGATGGCGATATCATCATTGAGGATGACCAAAGACGCGTCGCACTTTGGAATGGATCCATGTGAGGAAGAGCTTGTTTGGGCCCCCGCACAACCCGGTAAATTTGCTCTTGTTTCTCGTCGTATTATGGCCATTAAAGAGTTATCCCTATTGATCAACATGAGAATCTATTCCACTCTCGTTGCTTGGTCAATAATACTAGTCTCTATCTCATCGTTGACGGGGGTTCTTGTTGTAATATTGTCAAAGAACGAGTGGTATATCACTTCAAGTTGCCTATAACCCGCACCCAACACCTTACGGACTCCAATGGATTTCCAATAAGGCGTGTGACACCATCACACAACAAGCTTGGGTGACGTTTTCTATTGGCGCCTATGTTGATAAGGTCCTTTTGGTTGACTATGCGGAATGGAAGAGGCAACAAGCTATAGATGGGTCCACTAAGGCGCCGCCAACATCGGATCCTCGTAGGAGCTCTCCCGATGTTGTAGGTCCTAGTATTTCAAATCCCGGAACACGCCTTCTTCGAGCCCCGTAATTCAAGGACGGTGTGTGAGCCAAGGATACTCTTAGCCCTACGGCATCATTTGCAAACCGGTCATGGAAGGCAATTTTCCATGTTTCTTGCTTGTCCCGTTTTGTTTATCTATTTCCATGACCCGAGTAATGTTGCCACACACGAGGTGTCTTTGTTTTTGTCTGAATTTCAGGAATTATGCTCAAAGACTTACCACCCAACTTGCCACCAATCCGAGGGATTGAACATCAAATTGACTTAGTGCCCGGTGCATCCTTGCCAAACCGTGCCGCGTACGGGCAAGTCCGGAAGAGACGAAGGAGCTACAACGTCAAGTGCAAGAGCTCCTAGACCGGGACATGTGCGTGAATCCTTTTCACCATGTGCCTTCCCGGTCATATTAGTGCCAAAGAAAGACGAATCAAGGCGGATGTGTGTAACGCCCGGAATTTTATTAATTTTAATTCGGACTTGAGCACCTTGTAGTTATCCCGTAGTCCCGAGATGCCGAGTGCCGGCGGGATTTATTCCTAAGAAAATCCCGAGCCGACTCATCGTTTTTCCCTTTTTTCCGCTTTTCGACCCTTCGTTCCGAGTCGAAGTGACAAGGGGTCATTTCCGACCCCTCGTTCCGGGCAAAGAGGACAAGACAGCTGTTGTCCCCTCAAGATTTTGCAGCCCTTGTCCCCCTCCCTCTCTCTCCTCTCTTTCTCTTTCACGTTTGATTCACTCTCCACTCTTCCTCTCTTTGCTCCCTTTTGCTCTCTTCTCTTCTTCCACTTGGATTGCAAATCTTGCATGTGTGGACTGCAATGGAAGGATTCCAGATCAAGTTTGGTAAGCTCCTTCCTCTCCCTCCCCTCTCTTCTTGCTGTTTTTCCCCTTTCTTCTTCCCTCCTTCATCCATAGCCATGGATGAAGCTTTTGAGAGCTTTTTACTCAACTCTTTGCATGGCTGAGTTCTTAGCTCGATTAGGTCGTGGAGAGGAGCCTAAGATCAGTAGGGAGTGTTTGGAGAAGACCCAGCAAGGAAAAAAGGACTTTAGAGGCAAGGATCCACGATCGAGACGAAGAAGACGAGCTTTTGCAGCGTAACCACGGGGGCGGATCATCACGGCCGCGGGCGCGGACGGCCGTAGGGGCACGGCCGCGGGAGCGGCACAGCACCGCCGCGGGTGCGGCTCGGCATGGCCGCGGGAGCGGCGGAAGACTCACGGCCCAACACGCCGCGGGTGCGGCTCGGCACGGTCGCGGGGGCGGCGGCAGACTCACGGCGTGACAAGCCGCGGATGTGGCGGCGGACGGCCGCGGGTGTGGCGGCGGACGGCCGCGGGTGCGGCAGAACAAGGCCACGGGTGCGGCGGCGGACGGTCGCGGGTGCGGTTGGGCTCCGGCGCGGACGCGGCTCGGCAAAACTGCGGGGGCGACTCCTGGCAGGCGACGCAGTCCTCCGCGGGTGCGGCTCCTTGTTCCGCGGGGGCGGCTCCTGTGTCCACAGGGGGTGCCGGCTTGACTCCGCGGTTGCGGTTTCGGCAACAATAGGTCCCTCCTCTCATTTCCTCTTCGTTCCTTCCTTAGTATTGATGTTGGATCATGTTAGTAGCATGCTTAGGATGGCCTAGAGTAGCTTGAGAATGCCACTTAGTGGTTGTGAACCTAGGAGCCCTTAAGCCTCGATGTAATTGATGGATATGAGCATGTGAGCTTGATGGACCTTCTAGGCTAGCTTGTGCCTCTTTGGTTGAGGATCATTATCTTGTGAAATTATGGACTGTTGTGGGTTGTTGCATGTGTTGAGAGTGTGATGAGTACTTGGGACCTAGGATGCGTTTCCTAGTTGGAGGGTTAGGTGATCTTGCGTAGATCACTAGAGTGAAGTCTAAGACTTCTTGAGTGTGAGTATGTATTGCTATGCATATCTCTTGTGAGCAGGTTGTGGGCTTCCTCCTTAGGGAAGCAAGAGTGTGGTTGACTTGAGTGTGGTGACGAGGTAAGTCTCCGGACTTACTTAACTCGTATTCTATGTATTAGCATTGATGTGTGTTTGGTGGTGTGTGTTTGTGCTTTTGTTATAACATTGAACCCGGTAATTAGGACCACCGACCTTATATATGTGTTGGCCCAAGTGTATGATAACGGGCGGTGACATCATCTTCCTAGCCCTGGCGGGGTCTAGGAGGTTCTCGGTGACGAGTCCGGCGGGTATACGGGCGGATGCATCCGCACCATTCCTTGCCGGTAAGGGACCGAGGCGAGACCACTGTGGTCTCGTGTCACAACGGAAGTTGAATTAGAACGGAATACGACTTAATAATATAAAGATAATAAACCGGACTTGTGTGATTTATGTTTTGTGCTATATATGTGTTTGTGCCTTCACTGCTTTTCTAATGCCTAGAATATGAGGTAACGGTTTTAAACCGTGTTGTAGATAACTTGCAGGTTAGGGACGCCGCCGAGTGAGGTGGAGGAGTGGACAGCCGGGGTCTCCGTACATTATAGGACGGGGATGGTTTTGGGTCATGTTGTATATCGTTTGTTTGGGGATGTTGTTATACGTTTTAGACTTTCGGATCGGGTTTGTGTTGTTTTGAGGACTCGGCTGAGTTTCCACTTTGTATTTGTTACTTTTCGTTTCAATATGCATTAAAAACGGTTTTTAGTTTTCGCCTTTATTTGTGCCTTGTTGGAAGGTCCGGTGAAATTGTTGTCAGGCTAAGGGTCGGGACCCATTGTGAGGTCTCACCCGTAGCACCCCTAGTCCCGCGGATTTGGGGTGTTACAAAAGTGGTATCAGAGCGAGGTTGACAACAATGACACTCGCAATCTTTTTAAAGGCCGAATGAGGTATAAAACAAAACCCCACGGGTTCTGACTTTTCGTTTTCAAAATCATATGCATGAGTCGGGTTCGGGTTAGAATGTACGGGACTGCCACTCCTTCCGCAAACCTCGGCGACATAGATCTCTGGATTAGAGTATGTAAATATTAGTACATAGTTATATATATATATATATGTGACCTAAGGATGATTGTGGATTTGTATGTACCTAGCTATGTATTTGGCCTTAGGATGTTTGGGCTTGTATGCCTTGGATGTATTGTGTGATTGCTTACCTTACGTTTTAAAAGTTTTAACCTACCGATATCATAAATAGTACCTACATATTTATACTTAAGTAAACTCCATACGCTATTAGATGGCACGTACGAGAGCTACCGCTTACGTAGGACCCGCTAGTGGTAGACCCTCTCTTTCTCCTACCATCCCGAAACGGGGACGAGTAGGAAGACCTCCAAGCGCGAGAGGTCGGGGACGTATCCCCATTTCGGACCCGCCAGTTGTGGATCCCCCAGCAGTTGAGGTTCCCGTAAAGGACGTCGCAGAGAGCATCGTTCCCGAGGCTGGGGATAGGACCGTTGGGAGGTCCGAGCATAGAGTTCTCCACTGCCAGGACCAGGGAAGTGTTCATTGGAGCTGGTATCAGAGAGGACTACGTATGACGAGAACAATGGAGATAACAAACTTAAGTTCTTCGAGGCGTGGACAACTAAAGATGCGAATCAAGGAGGAGATGGGTGCATTCTAACAAGGTTAAAGGTGGTGTTTCATTACGAGAAGTGAAGTTGTCCTTAGACGCTCCTAAGCTTTGAAGTCAAGATGAGAACGCGATCGAACCAAGTGTAAAAGATGTAGGATACCGTAAGTTAAGCTTACGAGGTACCATTAAGCGAAGAGTTAACTTTACGAGAGTTATGAGAAGAATGGCAAAGTGGGGGTTTACGCGGAGTTGACCGGTTTCTGCTATGACGATAAGGCGAAGAAACGCCAAAAATGATGGAGTAGGTATAATTGATGATCCAAGAAGATGAGAGCAACACGTGATGCTAACTAACGTTAGAGATTCTGAGATGACGCGCTTACAAGGCATCATGAAGCGCGGTTAAGCCTATGAAGGCGAGCCATGTGACTCAACAACGCCGAGAAGGGTATATTTATCTCGCATAAGGAAGCGTGGAATGAAGAATGGGCTAACGGACTTTAAGGTACCCCGAGAATGTAGCCTTCATGAGGATGGTAACATGGAAGCATAGAAGAATGGTAAGTCATTGACATGGGAGAAGGTCAGTTATCAACTAATTGGTGACAGCCGAGAACGCGCATGTGCGGGTGGTCTATGGATGAGTGTGGGGGAGAGTAACCAGACTGTGGAATCCTAAAGGAACGGTAACAAGAGCTTAGATTATATCTTAAACTCTTGTTTTGAAGTTGGTTTGGAGAACACCAGTTTGTGGAAAGATTCTCCAAGTAACACCATCTATGGCTAACCTACTCCGTATGACGATGAGGTATTGAGTGGGACGAAATGGAACACTGGAGTTGTTGAGAGTTAAGAGGAGATTCATAGGTGCAACTGCTTTGAAATTGCCTCGAGGTATGATCGGGTTGAAGTGTACAAGTTATTCTTCAAGACATGATCTTGATTGAGTATTGAGAGACGATGTAAAAGTTATAGCATACATGTCTCGTTAGTAGAAGCAGTGCGAAGCAAAGTACTTCCTTCATTACTTAGAACTTGCAACAAGAATTGAGGAAAAGTAACATCGAAGTTTGGTTTGACAAGAACCAAACCCAACGGTGTAAATTGGAAGTTCGATCTTCTTTGTTAGAGACAAGCAAAGAAGAAACATAATGGAAATGTTGTAGTGAGGAAGACCCGAGAAGGAAGTTGAGTTTCCGATACATCGGACCTTTTTGAGATCTTAGCGCAAGTTGGGAAAGTGTTTTACCGGCTGGCATGGCCGCCGAGAGTTAAGGGTGTTCACCCGGCGTGTCAAGTGTATTAATCGAGAGAGGAGGATGTGCCGAAGACGGCATTCAGGACGAGATACGGCCATTATGAGTTTGTCGTGATGCCATTCGGGCTCACGAATGCACCGCCGTCTTCATGGAGTTGATGAACGGCATCGTCATCGACTCCTTAGACCAGTTTGTGGTAGTGGTTATAGACGACATCTTAGGTTACTCCCGGAGTAGGGAGGAGCTTGAGGGACACCTGATGGCGGTGCTTCGAGTCCTCCAAGATAGAGAGCTTTGCGCTAAGCTCTCTGAGTGCGAGTTCAGGATGTCCTAGGTGGCATTCCTGGGTCATATAGTTCCGCCGAAGGTGTCATGGTTGACTCGGCGAAGATAGAGTTGTTTCCTCATGACCGCCTCCTAGGATGGTCAAGGAAGTGCGCAGTTTCTTAGGCTTAGCGGGATACTACCTCCGTTTTGTTGAGGGTTTCTCCGTGATTGCACGACCGCTCACTTCCTTGCCGAGGAAGTCTACCAGGTTCGTTTGGTCCGAGCCTTGTCAGCACAGTCTCGAGGAGCTGAAGAGGAGGTTGACCTCCGCTCCTGTTTTAGCCCAGCCTGAGGGCGTGGAGGTTTTTGTAGTGTATAGTGACGCCTCCAAGCTAGGATTGGAGTGCGTTTTGATGCAAAGAGGTAGGGTTATTGCGTACGCTTCTCGGCAGCTGAAGCTGTACGAGGAGAATTACCCTACCCAGGATCTTGAGTTAGCGGCAGTGATTCATGCCCTGCAGATCTGGCGACATTACTTGTGCGAGGATACGTGCCAGATCTTCACAGACCATAAGAGTCTGAAGTATCTATTTACTCAGCGGGAGTTGAATAACCGCTAGAGGAGGTGGCTGAAGCTCATTAAGGACTTTGACTTGGAGATTTTATACCATCCCGGGAAGGCGAACGTAGTCTCCGATGCCTTGAGTTGGAGGACACCTCGGGAGGAGGTGATAGCTCGGCTTACGGTTCAGCCTCAGCTGCAGAGGGATTTGGTGGGTTTGGAGTTGGATATCCGGTTCCCAGGTACGGAAAGTTGTTTGTCCGAGTTGAAGATACTACCTGACCTGTCCGGAGAGATCCTGCAGAAGTAGGAGAGATGTCCCATTTTGAGGAGGATCCGGGACAGGATGTCCCGAGGAGAGGCACCGCAGTTTAGCACGGGAGCATACGGGCTATTGAGACGTCATGGACGTATTTGTGTACCGTCGGACCAGGAGCTGAGAGAGCGGATTTTGCACGAGGCACATTCCACACCTTATTCGGTGCACCCAAGCACGAGTAAGCTGTACTAGGATGTTAGGAGATCTTATTAGTGGGGCGGGCTCAAGCCCGATGTAGCCAGATATGTGGCCCGATGCGCGACTTGCCAACAGGTCAAGATCGAGCACCAAAGACGGAGGAGAACTTCACCCACCGCCCACGCCACAGTGGAAGTGGGAGGACATATCCACAACTGCTAGATTGTGAGATTACATGGAGTACCGAGGATCATCATCTCGGACAAGGACGAGCATTTTACCTCGAGGTTTTGGCACGCGTCGATTGGGATGGCAACCGTATGAGGCATTGTATGGACGGAGATGCTGTACTCCCTTATGTTGGGACGAGCCGGGGAGTTCTAGCGTTGTAGCCCAGATCAGTTACAGGACGACTTGGCTAGAGTTGCTTTGATCCGAGAGAGGATGCTGACCGCGCAGAGCCGTCAGAGGTCGTATGTGGATAGGAGGTGTAGACCTCTCGAGTTCAGGGTAGGAGCTCAGGTGTGGTTCAGGGTATCACCGACGCAGGGCGTTAGGCGATTCGGCATTAAGGGGAAGTTAAGCCCCCGATACGTCGATCCATTAGAGATCTTGGAGAGAGTCGGTGAGGTGGCATACCGATTAGCACTGCACCGCGGTTGGAGGGTATACACCCGGTCTTTCATTCTCTCAGCTGAGAAAGTACATACATGACCCGAGGCACATCGTCAGTCACGAGGACCTAGTGGTCGAGCCGGACCATACTTTTGCAGAGCACCCGATAGCGGTCTTAGAGCAGAGTACGAGACGTCTTCAATCGTAGGAAATACCGACGCTGAGGATTCAGTGGTCGAGGTGAGGAGCTGATGAGGCTACATGGGAGACGGAGGATAATATCTGGAAGAACTATCCCGAGTTTTATGCAGAATTAGTGACGTCGATAGGACCGTCGGGCTAGTCCCGGGATCTTTCCTTTTTTGTTTTGTGTTGTTATGTTATGACGTGTTGTGTGAGTTCGTATGATTATATTTGTACCTTGCGAGGTCTTGACGTGATTCTATTCGTAGACTTGGATTAGAGCCGATAGTGACGTTTTATGAGTTTCACGTGGTTACGTGACGTGTTTGTCCGAGAGTGTTGGGTTTAGCAAGTTTCGGGACGAAACTTGTTTTTAGGGGGGTTAGTTGTAACGCCCGGAATTTTTTTAATTTTAATTCCGGACTTGGAGCACCTTGTAGTTATCCCGTAGTCCCGAGATGCCGAGTTCCGGGATTTATCCCTAAGAAACTCCCGAGCCGACTCGTCGTTTTTCCTTTTTTTCCGCTTTCCGACTCTTCGTTCCGAGACGAAGTGACTAGGGGTCATTTCCGACCCCTCGTTCCGGGCAAAGAGGACAAGACAACTGCTGTCCCCTCAAGACTTTGCAGCCTTTGTCCCCCTCCCTCTCTCTCCTCTCTTTCTCTTTCACGTTTGATTCACTCTCCACTCTTCCTCTCTTTGCTCCCTTTTGCTCTCTTCTCTTCTTCCACTTGGATTGCAAATCTTGCATGTGTGGACTGCAGTGGAAGGATTCCAAATCAAGTTTGGTATGCTCCAACCTCTCCCTCCCATCTCTTCTTGTTGTTTTTCCCCTTTCTTCTTCCCTCCTTCATCCATAGCCATGGATGAAGCTTTTGAGAGCTTTTTACTCAACTCTTTGCATGGCTGCGATCTTAGCTCGATTAGGTCGTGGAGAGGAGCCTAAGATCAGTAGGGAGTGTTTGGAGAAGACCCAGCAAGGAAAGAAGGACTTTAGAGCCAAGGATCCACGATCGAGACGAAGAAGACGAGCTTCTGCAGCGTAACCGTGGGTCGGATCATCACGGCCGCGGGCGCGGACGGCCCTAGGGGCGGCTCAGCACGGTCGCGGGAGCGGCACCGCACCGCCGCGGATGCGGCTCGGCATGGCCGCGGGGATGGCGGAAGACTCACGGCCCAACACGCCGCGGGTGTGGCTCGGCATGGTCGCGGGGCGGCGGCACACTCACGGCGTGACAAGCCGCTAGTGCGGCGGCGGACGGCCGCGGGTGCGGCTGGGCTCCGGCGCGGGCGCGGCTCGGAAAACCGCAGGGGCGACTCCTGGCAGGCGACGCAGTCCTCCGCGGGTGCGGCTCCTTGTTCTGCGGGGGCGGCTCCTGTGTCCGCAGGGGGCGCCGGCTTGACTCCGCGGCTGCGGTTTCGGCAACAGTAGGGCCCTCCTCTCCTTTCCTCTTCGTTCCTTCCTTAGTATTGCTGTTGGATCATGTTAGTAGCATGCTTAGGATGGCCTAGAGTAGCTTGAGAATGCCACTTAGTGGTTGTGAACCTAGGAGCCCTTAAGGCTCGATGTAATTGATGGATATGAGCATGTGAGTTTGATGGTCCTTCTAGGCTAGCTTGTGCCTCTTTGGTTGAGGATCATTATCTTGTGAAATTATGGACTGTTGTGGGCTGTTGCATGTGTTGAGAGTGTGATGAGTACTTGGGACCTAGGATGTGTTTCCTAGTTTGAGGGTTAGGTGATCTTGCGTAGATCACTAGAGTGAAGTCTAAGACTTCTTGAGTGTGAGTATGTATTGATATGCATATCTCTTGTGAGCAGGTTGTGGGCTTCCTCCTTAGCGAAGCAAGAGTGTGGTTGACTTGAGTGTGGTGACGAGGTAAGTCTCCGGACTTACTTAGCTCGTATTCTATGTATTAGCATTGATGTGTGTTTGGTGGTGTGTGTTTGTGTTTTTGTTATAACATTTAACCCGGTAATTAGGACCACCGACCTTATATATGTGTTGGCCCAAGTGTATGATAACGGGCGGTGACATCATCTGCCTAGCCCTGGCGGGGTCTAGGAGGTTCTCGGCGACGAGTCCGGGGGTATACGGGCGGATGCATCCGCACCATTCCTTGCCAGTAAGGGACCGAGGCGAGACCACTGTGGTCTCGTGTCACAACGGAAGTTGAATTAGAACGGAATACGACTTAGTAATAAAAAGATAATAAACCGGACTTGTGTGATTTATGTTTTGTGTTATATATGTGTTTGTGCTTTCACCGCTTTTCTAATGCCTAGAATATGAGCTAACGGTTTTAAACCGTGTTGTAGATGACTTGCAGGTTAGGGACGCCGCCGAGTGAGGTGGAGGAGTGGACAGCCGGGGTCTCCGTACATTATAGGACGGGGATGGTTTTGGGTCATGTTGTATATCGTTTGTTTGGGGATGTTGTTATACGTTTTAGAATTTCGGATCGGGTTTGTGTTGTTTTGAGGACTCGGCTGAGTTTCCACTTTGTATTTGTTACTTTTCGTTTCCATATGCATTAAAAACGATTTTTAGTTTTCGCCTTTATTTGTGCCTTGTTGGAAGGTCCGGTGAAATTGTTGTCAGGCTAAGGGTCGGGACCCATTGTGAGGTCTCGGCCGTAGCACCCCGAGTCCCGCGGATTTGGGGTGTTACAAGTGTTGATTGTCGTGCCATCAACCAAATCACCGTCAAATACCGTCACCCAACTTTGCGCCTTAATGACATGTTGGATGAGCTCCACGGCGCCACCATCTTCTCCAAAATTGATCTCCGGAGCGGTTACCACCAAATCCGGATGGCCGAAGGTGACGAGTGGAAGACGGCGTTCAAGACGAAGTATGGTCTATATGAGTGGCTTGTCATGCCTTTTGGCCTCTCCAACGCCCCGTCCACCTTCATGCACCTCATGAACTATGTCATGTGCCGATTCTTCGGTACATTTGTCGTTGTTTATTTTGATGACATTTTGGTGTTTAGTACGTCTTTGGAGGATCATATCGGACACCTTCGCCAAGTGCTCGAGTGCCTTAGACAAGAGCAATTGTATGTCAACTTTGAAAAATGCGTCTTTTGCTCGGACACCAATATCTTTCTTGGCTATGTCGTAACTAAGGTCGTACTACGAGTAGACGAATCAAAAGTTCGTGTTATTTGGGAGTGGCCTACTCCTACTACGTACGATCACCATGCTATGAGCCTTTCTCGGTTTAGCGGGCTTCTACCGACGCTTTGTCAAGGACTTTAGCACGGTAGCTAGCGGCACCGTTACATGAGCTTACTACCAAGGGTGTCACGTTTGAGTGGCGTGATATCCATGCTCGAGCATTTGATGCGCTCAAAGACCGCCTTTGTAATGCACCATTACTCTAACTCCCAAACTATTCGAAAACTTTCGAGGTGGAGTGTGATGCATTGAATGTGGGTATTAGAAGAGTTCTCTTACAAGAAACTCATCCAATTACCAGCTTTAGTGAGAAACTTTCCGGTTATTCACTCAACTACCCTACGTAAGACAAGGAGCTATATGCTCTAGTTCGTTGTCTTAAGACATGACAACATTTAATTGTGGCCGAAGGAGTTCGTGATTCATTCGGATCATGCGGCTCATTCGTATCTCAAGAGTCAAACAAACCTTAGTCGGCGCCATGCTAGTTGGGTAGAGTTCTTAGAGACCTTTCCTTATGTCATTCGGCATAAAAAAAGCAAGGAGAATATGGTAGCCGATGCCCTTTCTCGCCGTGATGCCCTTCTTGTGTATACGAACATCAAGATACATGACTTTGCTCTTATCAAAGAGTTATATTCCACGGTTCTTGACTTCAACGACATATGGGCACAATGCCTCGACCTCCGAGAGCACGAGTCTTTCTTTATTAACGATGGCAATCTCTTCCGAGCGGGAAAACTTTGCATTCCGCGCTCGTCTATACACCATTTGTTGATTAAGGAAGCTCATGAGGGTCGTGGTCACTTCGGTGCTACCAAGACCCTTTCCACTCTCCAAGAGAATTTCTTTTGGCCCCGGATGCACATGTAATCAAACAAAGTCGTGCCAAGGTCCAAATGGATTGTATTCTCCTTTGCCTATACCAATGGGACCTTGAGAGGATCTATCCATGGACTTTGTGGTTGGGTTGCTCATGTCAAAACGAGGCAACGACTCCATTTTTGTGGTGGTTGATCGTTTTTCCAAAATGGCCCACTTCATCGCACGTAAGAGCACCAAAAATGCTAGCAATGCTGCCACCTTGTTCTTTAACAATGTGGTGCGCTTACATGGGATACCACGTTCTATCGTTAGTGATAGGGACGTGAAAAATGTGAGTCAGTTTTAAAGAATGCTATGGGGAAAACTTGGAACCAACTTGTTGTTTTTTAGTAGTTATCACCCCCAAACTGATGGTCAAACGGAGGTGACCAATCGGACTTTTCGTGCTCTACTTAGAGCCACCACTAGGACCAACCCACGTAGGTGGGATGATTTACTTTCTATTGTGGAGTTTTCGTATAACAGGTCTAGGCACATGGCAACTAAATTATCCCCATTTGAAGTTGTCTACGGCCTCAATCCACACACCCCGATGGACTTCACTCCCCGCCCGCTCAATGACGGAGACCACATCACCGCTGCAAACCGAGCTGCCAAAATCATTGAGCTTTATGAGCGGACTAGAACACAACTTGAACGTTGTGCCGCCCAACTTGCCGGACAACGCAACAAGGGCCGCCGTGATGTCTTTTTTGAGCCCGGTGATCTTGTTTAGCTCCACCTGAGGAATGAGCATTTTCCAACTCGCCGCATGAGCAAGCTCTTGGACCGTGGTGATGGCCTATTCCACATCTTAGCCCGTCATGGCCCGAATGCATACAAGTTAGAGCTTCTGGATTCTACGGAGTACACCCGATGTTCAACGTTAAAGACCTTGCCCCATATGTTGAGCCCTTCTTTGAGGATGGTGAAACGGGGACGTTTCACAGCCAAGATTGGGGGATTGATGCGCCCTTCGATATGCCCTTGACGACGTTGACCGTAGATGATGAGGACGAGGCTCTGAGGGTTCGCTCGGATGGACCGCTCACCCGCTCCATAGCCAAGGCCATCGCCCAAGCTACCGGCTCTATCATCGCCCGTACCATATCTTCACTTGGACCCGTTAGTGGCATGCCGTGTCTCCACACCACCATGGCATAGACAACCGGTTCCGTCCACGCCACTTGGGCCCGTTAGTGGCATGTCTCGTCTTTCCGACACCATGGCATGAAGTTAGGTTATTTCGGACTATATTTTCCATGTTTTCCTTTTTTGTAATAAAAGGGATATTCATTATAGAATATTCCCTTTTGATCTTATCTTATAGGTTTTCCCTTTTTGATTTTTTCGTTATGGACTTGTTTTAGCCCATTGGCCCATAGGTAAGCAACACCCTCTATATAAGGATGTGTTGCCTCACTTGTTATTCGTGTTGAATTTTACTAAGTATTGAGAGAAAATCCTCTTACTTAGCTTGGGCATCAAATATCCCTTCTATCCTCTCAAAGTTCTTCCTTGGATCTAATCTTGGATCCAAGAAACCCACGTTCGAGGATTCTTCTGAAGAATCAACCTTCAACCCACATAAAACGGCTTATTCGATCTCTCTAGATCGAATCAACCTTCATTTCCCCATCCATCTTCATCGCTTCCGCCCCATTTCGATCTAAAAGTTACAACGATGCACAACAACCAAGGAGTAATTGGAGCTTTTGCTTGATCTAGATCCGAAGTTATTCTGGAGCACCTCCAAGGACACATCACCTCGCCTCCTTCGTTGGAATGGATTGATCCCTTCTCCACCAAGTCCGGGCTCTAGAGTACGCTTTTCAACCTCCTCCTCTCTCCTTTCTTTCATTGCTTTAGTATCTCAAGCTGATTAATTTCCTCATGGTTTGGGACCTTTGACTTTGAGAATGGATGAGTTTAATAGTTTTGCAAAATGTGACTTCTGTTGATCATTTCTCCTATTATTTCAAGTGTAATTGGACATTTTGACACTCTTTTTCTTGTGGTACATGTAATGTAATTACTAGAATAGTTCACATTGTCTAATGCTTATATCTTTACATGCAAGCTAGAATGATTTGTGACATTATAGTTATCATTAGTAACTCCAAAGACCCTTATCATCATGTAATTCCACCTTGCATTTACTATGATCCATATCGGGGTGTTGTTGCATATTTCCGAGTTATTCATGGAACATTTGAAAAAAGGAGACCGAATCTATTTTATGGCCAGTAAACAACCTATCCATGCTTTATGAAAGCAACGACTTTTATGTGTCATTGTCTTCTTTTATTCTATTTTTACTTTAGCTCTAGAGTATGTTGCACCCTTCGAAATCTCACTTCTCCCTTCATTATGTACTTCTCCCTTTAATGCATTTGTCAACAGAATTTGAATGGTTCTTAGGGATTTATTGTTGATTGTATAATAACAATGAAGAATGTGTGTCAAGAGCTAACATTTATGTCATTGTATGTCAGGATTAAAACAAAACATAAAACTAATATATATATATATATATAGAGAGAGAGAGAAAGAGAGAGAGAGAGAGTTAGGATCATGTAGGAACCTCTCTTAGAGTAGGGAATAGGGACTTATAATAGCCGTTGGATTAATATAGATGAACGTCCAAGATTTAACATTGTTTATGTTAATAATTAATGAGAATATTATATTGCCTCTAATAGAATTATGATAAAAATATTTTAACGACCAAAATTTCTCTATAAAATATAATAACGACCAAAAGATGGCAATACATTATTTTCATATTAGGTCGTTATTAAATTTTATATAGAAAATTTGGTCGTTAAAATGTTTTTTATATCATTAATATAGTCATCGTTAAAATTTTGTGGGTTGTTAAAATTTTATAGAGAAAAATTGGTGGTTAAAATGTCTTTTTTCATATTTTAACTACCAAAACAAATTTTAACGACCAATGCTAACAAATTTAACGATCAAATTTCTTATAAAATTTATTAACGATCAAATTTCTTAAAAAATTTATTAACGATCAAATTTCTCTATAAAATATATCAACGACAAAATATATTAACGATCAAATTTCTTATAAAACACAAATTTTGATCGTTAATTTTTTTTTTAGTCGTTAATTTTTTTTTATTTTTTGTTTGATTCTGGTCGTTATTTTTTTTTTTTAATTCTGGTCGTTAATTTATAGTATTATACATATTAACAACTAAAAAAATAACGATCAATTTACTAGTCAATGAGAATCAATTCATTCAACGTTTATTTTTGGGATAGCCCAAAAATAGGATATTTGTTTTCCTAATATGTATAATATTAAATGATTTATTTGTGAAATATGAACAATCATATGAATCTCACCTAGGGAAGCTTATTATGTACCTTCCATCATGACCGTTCAAATTTTAATCCAACGGATCTTAGATGTTCCTATTCCCTACTCTAAGGGTGGTTCCTACCGGATCCTGACCCTATATATATATCAAAAGGTAATACAAAGTAACTGCTAAGTACAAAATCAAAATATAAATCCGTATAACATAAATATCCCATATCCCACGATATCGCCCCAATGTACGGAGCCCTCAGCAAATCACCCCTCTGGATCACTCTGCAGTTCTCCTAACCTGCAAAAGATCTACAACACGGTATAAAACCGTTAGCTCACATACACATATAAGAAGATGCTAGAGCACAAACACACATCAGGAATCATAACACATCATCATGCTTTCACACATTTACCCGGTTTATTATCTTTACAACGTCAATCACTCAAATAGTATATAGATCTGCATATGAAAATATGTGACACGAGGTATGTACATAAACCTCTCCTCTGCGTGCAATAGCTAGCTGGAGTGGTATCAGCGCACCTTCCCGTATACCATAAGGAGTGGTCAGTGCCCTTCTCATATACCAGAACTAACTAGCTTATAGAGAACTTTCTAGACTCCACTACGGGATGATAGGTAAGTTGTCACAACCACTACAATGGGCGGTCAATATAACATTGGTCGGTAATGAACCATATTGCATGCTATAAAGCATATAACAAACACCACTCATGCATACATCCAATATAAGGATGGTAGCTAAGTAAGTCCTATGGACTTACCTCAACCTCTGAAGTAGTCTCAACCACGATCAACCCTCAACAAGGTCCACTCCAAACTGGAGGACAACACTGCCTAACAAAAAGGCATAACAATATATTAACTCATATCCATCAAAGGGGTCACACCTAGACCCAAGAGTTCCATAAGGATCGTATCCTAACTCATAAACCTCAAAGTCATAACTGGCATAAACGATATCATACTCATCATCATTCTAACCTCATACACATACCTAGCATGCTACTAACCCGCTCATACTAGGAAAGGAAAGGATCTACCTAACTCTAGGTAGACCCGTGACAAGACGCACCTGCGTAACAAGAGAGACGCAGGGGCGGAACAGGCAACCCGCAGGCGCGGCAAGGCTCAACCGCAGGCGCAGTGACAATGGCCGCAAGCAACGCAGGCACGGCGTAGGCGTTGTGGCACAGCTTCCACAGGGGCAGCGGCTTCCAGGCGCGGGGGCAGCGACGGTGCAGAAAGTGACCCCGCGATTCCTCTTCGGCTCTTCACGTGATCAAATCACGTCTTCTTCATTCCAAAGTCACACACATACATATACATACACATTCCAACATCAATCTATGATCAATTCATCTAATCCTAAGCTAAGAAAGAAGAACAAGAAAGAAAGAAAGGAAGGAGAAGCAAGGAGCTCACCTCCACTGCTGTGATCACCCAAGGAAAGTACAGAACACACTCTCAGCTGGCATCTGAAACTCAGCAAACATGCACACAACATCCAGCCACACAAAGCCACACCAAAACTCTATCAAACTCCAAGAACTCTCAAGCAAGATCAAGAAGGGAAAGGAAGGGAAGAAGAACGTAAGGGAGGCTGAAGAAAGAAGTGAAGAAGGAAACCCTTGCTCAACAAGGTAAGAAGAAAGTAAGGAAAAGAGGGTAAAACACGGTCAAGAGGTCAACAAAGTCGGCAGCCGCAGGAAACCGCGGGGGCGGTTCACTGGGCCGCGGGAGCGGGAACCCGTTGGGGCGGCACACAAGCCCTCGAGGACGGCTAAGGTAAAAACTCGGTCCAAGAGACTAAGGCTCTTACAACTTATTATGCCGATAAAATTGGAGTTCTCTCCCCAATCAAATGCAAGTTAATGAGTTGTATGCTGGGAAGTAGTAAATGAAACGATTAAAATTTTCTGTTAAGAATTTCCTTTTGGCATGAAATATTTTGTTATTGTTAAGAGTTTTTCTAAAATGGCTTTCATACATTCTTCTGGGATTTTTGGCATTTCCCTTAATTAGTATTAACAATATGAGATTCTCTAGGTTAGAGTGTGATTCCAAGATGAACTAAGCACACCTTTGTAAAATTCTAATACGTTGCAAGTGAGCATTCTTTCATCCTTACTCAATTCAACTCTTTCTCACTTAACTGTCACTTAGCTCGGACTTGCAATTTCGGCGATATGGTGTCAATATCGGAGATGGGTTCGTCGAGGTGCGAAGAATAACCTTGTTATTGACAACTACAAAAGTGGAGTGGATAAATTTCACAGTATCTTAAGATGTCATAATATCTACTAAACAGAAGCGGCTGATCGTATATTGCATAACCGCTTGTGGTGCGTACGTAGCTTGCGCGTCTCGACTAGTATTACTAAAGTTGTTCACATTTTGTTATTACTATCCATCCAATCATTTTTTTTTTGTTTATTTATAACATTACAACTCAATGACTATAGAATTGTCATCCCCAAAATAATGTTACATCCAATTGAAATATATCTCACAATTTCTAATTCTTATTTTTACTTTTTTAAATCATATAAGTCAAATATCAAATCTTTTTACTAAGATTCTGTAAAACTTAAATTTCTTTTTCTAACTAATTAATTGTAGATCGAATTTATGTGGAAATTAACTATTTTTAAGAATGTAATCAATTTCGTTATTAATCGTACCAAAAGTTAAATAAAAATAATGAAAATTACTCCAATTTGTTACACACAAAAAAAACCATTTTATCCATCTTGAATTACTGATTTGAATAGATTAACTATTTTTCACTTCTTCCAAACAATTTTTGTAATTGGCAACCATATTAATTGTATTTTTTATCAAATAAGATTTATATTATTTGAAGTGATTGATTTAAATTATGTTTAATTATTTCTTTAAAATCTGGCCCATCTATATATATTACTAAAGTTGCTCATTGTTTGCTCACGTGTCAATACATAAGGTTATCCCCTAAGCATTATTTTTTGTTTATTTACAGTATTGCCATTCATTAATTACAAAATTGTCACCCCTAAAATAATGTTACATTCAACCGAAATAAATCTCACAATATCTAATTCTTATTTTGATTTTTTAAATCATATAATTTAACCATCAAATCTTTTTACTAAGATTCAGTTAAACTTAAATTTCTTTTTTGTAACTACCTAATTGATTTTAGATTGATTTATGTAGAAATTAAATATTTTTAAGAATGTGATCAATTCCATTTTTATCTGTACCAAAAGTTAAATAATAAAAATAATTAAAATTACTTCAATTTGTCACATCAAAAATTTTTTCATTTTATCTGTAACACCCCGAATCCGTAGGACTCGAGGCGCTACTAGGCTAGGATCTCACAATGAATCCTGACCCTAGCCTGACAACAACTTCACTGAATCTTACAACAAGACACCAATAGATTAAAAGAAAACATAAAAACTGATATATATATATATATATATATATATATATATATATATATATATATATATATATATATATACATATATATATATATATATATATATACATATACATATATATATATATATATACATGTATATATATATATATATACATGTCAAAAGGTTGATACAGAGTTCTGCTGAGTACAAAGTCAAACTGAAATCCGTACAATAAGGAGAAACCCAAAATCCCACGAATACGCCCAGTGTACGGAACCCTCAGCAGATCACCCCTCTAGATCACTTTGCAGCTCTCCTAACCTGCAAAGGATCTACAACATGGTATAAAACCGTTAGCTAATTATACACATATATAAGAAGATGCTAGAGCACAATCACATATCAGAAATAATAAACACTTCAGCATGATATCAAACATTTACCCGGTTTATTATCTTTAATAAGTCGAATCACTCAATCGTATAAATAGACGTATATGAAGATATGTGACACGAGGAATATAATCCCCGCCTCTGAGTACTCTAGCCAGCTGGAGTAGTATCAGCACACCTCCCGTGCACCCTATGGGAGTGGTGAGGGTCCTTCCCGTTTACCAGATCTGGCCTGACTACAAAGAACCTCCCAGACTCCACTACGGGATGAAAGGGAAAGGTTATCACGGCCACTACAATGGGTGGTCTGTATAACATAGGTCGGTGACCATAATAACACATGCTATAAAACATAAAACACACACACCACTCAAGCATACATCCAATATAAGGATAGTAGCTAAGTAAGTCCTATGGATGTACCTCGATCTCAGAAGTAACTCGCTACGAACAACTCTCAGAAACGTCCACTCCAAACTGGAGGACAACACAGCCTATACAAGGCACACATATATATATATATCACAATCCTATTACACAAAGGGGTCACACCTAGACCCAAGGGATCCATAAGGATCATATCCAACTCGTAACCTCAAAGCCGTAACCGGCATATCTATATCATACTCATCATAAACCGATACCTAGCATGGTACTAAGTTCCTCACACTAGAAAGGAAAGGAACTACCTAACTATAGGTAGTCCTGGGACAAGACGCACCTGCGTAAACTAAGGACGCAGGGGCGGAAGAGATCACCTGCAAGCGCGGCAGGTAGAAGCCGCAGGGGTGGTGACAAGGCTGCAGGCTAACGCAGGCACGACAAAGGCGCTGGCGCGGGCGCGATGGCACGGTCTGCGTAGGGGCGGTGGTTTCCAGGCGCGGGGGCGGCGACAGTGCAGAATGCAATCTCGCGGCTTCTCTTTAGCTCTTCACGTGAACAAATCACGTCTACTCTCTTACATAGTCACACACATGCCACAACATACACATACTAACATCAATACCCTTAGCATACATCTAATCCTAAGCTAGAAAGATTGAATCCAAGAAGAAGAGAAGGAGAAAAAGCAAGACTCACCACTACTGAAGATCCTAGGTTGTAGGAAAGATCAACACACACCAAGGCTAGCTTCCAAGCTTAGAAAAACTTACAGTCATCAACCACAAAAGCCACCACACACATAAATCTCAAACCAACCTCTTCCAAACCAAGAACAAGATCAAGAGAAGCAAGGGAAAGCTAGGAACGAGATGGAAGCTGGAGAGGAACGTGAAGAACAAACCCTTGATCAGCCAAGGGAAAGATCAAGTAAGGTAAAGGGTAAAGCACGGTCAAAGAAGTCAACAAAACCGGCTGCAGCCGCCGGAAACCGCAGGGGCGGTTCCATGAGCAGCATGGGCGGGAACCCGCAGGGGCGGCCATCATGCCCGCGGGTGCGGCAAGGCCAAACTCGGCCAAAGGAAATCTCGGCTAAGGACGGAACTCGGTCCAAAAGAATAAGGGT
Source organism: Fagopyrum tataricum (assembly GCA_002319775.1). Lineage (NCBI taxonomy): Eukaryota > Viridiplantae > Streptophyta > Magnoliopsida > Caryophyllales > Polygonaceae > Fagopyrum > Fagopyrum tataricum. Next base: position 38,270,112 of record CM008286.1, read on the forward strand.
CTCACATCTCACCCCCCCTAAAAACAAGTTTCGTCCCGAAACTTGCAAAAACCTCGAACCACTCGGACTCACAAGTCGAGGTACACTTTCTCTATAGCCTCAAACACAAGCATGGAGGAAAACATTAACTCTAGCAGTAAACTATACTATCTAGGGCCTAGAGGAAAATCATCTCTAGCCAAACCATAAACATATCACAAGGCATAGAGGAAGCACATCTCTAGCCGTATCATAACCATAACAGAAAAGCATGGAGGGAGAACATCTCCAGCACTACTATGTCCATCAAAATAGCATGGAGGGAAGAACCATCTCCAGCTAAACCTAAACGTATCACAATAGCATGGAGGAAAGAGCCATCTCCAGCTATAAACAAGAATCATACTAGCACAACAAGATCTAATAAGATCATAATCATATCAAAGCTAGTATGAAATAAACACATCATAGCATATAAGCAGATAAGCAGATAAGACTCACCAAGCTAGTACTAAGATCTACTCGGTGATCCTACTGATGCACCTATCTCGGCATAGAACTCTGGATAGTTCCTCTGGATACTATACTCAGTCTCCCATGTAGCCTCCTCGGGTCCTCGTCTCGACCACTATATCCTTAACATGGGAATGTCCTTCGAACGCAGGCGTCTTATACCTCGCTCTAGGACTGCAATAGGATGCTCAACAAACGTGTTGTCCGGCTCAACCACCAAATCCTCATAACTCACAATGTGCCTCGGATCTGGTATGTACTCTCTCAGCTGAGACACGTGAAACACAGGGTGAACACCCTCTAATCTCGGAGGCAAGGCTAATCTGTAAGCTGCGCTCCCAACCCGATCCAGAATCTCGAGCGGTCCGACATATCGGGGGCTCAACTTTCCCTTAATGCCAAAACGCCTAACACCTCGTGCCGGGGACACTCTCAGCCACACATGGGCTCCAACCTTGAACTCTAGAGGTCTACGCCTCCTGTCAGCATAAGACTTCTGACGGCTCTGTGCAGTCAGCATACGCTCTCTAATCAATGCTACTCGAGCCATATCATCCTGAATTTGATCAGGTGCTAAACCACTGACACTACTCTTCTCATCCCAGCATAACGGGGTACGACATCTATGTCCATATAGTGCCTCATATGGGGCCATCCCAATAGATGCATGTCAGCTGTTGTTGTAGGAGAACTCAACAAGTGGGAGATGATCCGTCCACACTTGCCCCCAATCCAACACACAAGCTCGCAGCATATCCTCCAGCGTCTAAATGGTCCTCTCTGACTGACCATCTGTCTGAGGATGGAACGCAGTCGTAAAGTGCAAACTCGTCCCCAAGGCAGTGTGAATCTGCTGCCAGAATCTCGAGGTAAATCGTCCATCTCTATTTGAGACGATCGTCCTCGGTACCCCATGGAGTCTCACTATTTGCCTAGTGTACTCCTCAGCTAATCTACTCACCGGCCAGGTCTCCCTGATAGGAATGAAACGTGCCGTCTTCGTCAGTCTGTCTACTATGACCCAAATGGCATCAAAACTCCGGCTCGGCCTCAGTCCGGTCACAAAATCCATGGTGACGTCCTCCCACTTCCTCTGTGGAACAGGAAGTGGATGGAGCTCACCTCTAGGTTTGAAATGCTCGATCTTGACCTGCTGGTAGGTCGCACATTGTGCCACAAATCTGGCCACATCGGGCTTCAGCCCTCCCCACCAATATATACATCTCAAGTCCTGATACATCTTACTCGTACCTGGATGTACAAAGTAAGGTGTACAGTGATCCTCCTGTAAAATCCTCTGTGTCAGCTCTGTATCAACAGGTACACAGACGCGACCGCGGCGCCTCAAAACTCCATATGCTCCAAGCAGGAACTGTGGTGCCTCATCCCGAGACATCCTATCTCTGATCCTCTGTAAAGTCGGACAGGTCTCCTGTTTCTATCGGATCTCATCCAACAGATCAGGAAGGACCTCTAAAGTACGCAGTTGAGCATCCTCATCAGGAAACTGGATGTCCAACTCTAACCAGATCAGATCTCTCTGCAACTGATGCTGAACTGTCAATCTAGCAATCGCCTGCTCTCGAGGCGTCTTCCTGCTCAGGGCATCGGCGACAACGTTCGCCTTCCCTGGATGGTACAGAATCTCCAGATCAAAATCCTTTATCAGCTCGAGCCACCTACGCTGATGGTTATTCAATTCCCGCTGCGTGAAAATGTACTTCACACTCTTATGGTCTGTGAAGATCTGACACGTAGCACCGTACAGGTAATGTCTCCGGATCTTCAGTGCATGAACTACCGCGGCCAACTCCAGATCATGAGTCGGGTAGTTCTCCTCATACGTCTTCAGCTGTCGAGACGCATATGCAATCACCCTGCCTCTCTGCATCAAAACACATCCCAAGCCTAGCTTGGATGCATCACTGTAAATCACAAAATCCTCACTACCCTCTGGCTGTGCCAAAATAGGAGCAGAAGTCAAACGCCTCTTCAACTCCTCAAAACTCTGCCTGCACTGATCAGACCACACAAATCTGGTAGTCTTCTTCAGGAAACTCGTCAGTGGACGGGCAATCACAGAAAATCCCTCCACAAAGCGTTTGTAATAACCGGTTAGGCCAAGGAAACTACATACTTCCTTGACGTTCGTCGGTGTCGTCCATGCTGCTACTGCCTCAATCTTCGCTGGATCCACCTTGATCCTCTCAGTTGAAACCACATGACCCAGGAATGCTACCTCTGGCATCCAGAACTCACACTTAGAAAACTTAGCATAAAGTTCTTTATCCCGCAAAACCTGCAATACAGTCCTCAGATGTCCTGCATGCTCCTCTCCACTACGAGAGTATACCAGAATATCATCAATAAAAACCACCACAAACTGATCCAGGAAGTCGATGAAGATACTGTTCATCAACTCCATAAAGACGGCTGGGGCATTCGTAAGCCCAAATGTCATCACTACAAACTCGTAGTGGCCATATCTGGTCCGGAATGCTGTCCTGTGCACATCCTGCTCCCTCACCCTCAGCTGGTGATATCCGGAACGCAGGTCAATCCTAGAGAACATAGTCGATCCCTGTAGCTGATCTAACAAATCATCAATGCGCGGCAGTGGATACTTGTTCTTGATGGTCACCTTGTTCAGCTCTCTGTAATCTATGCATAACCTCAGTGATCCGTCCTTCTTCCATACGAAGAGGACAGGTGCTCCCATGGGGACACGCTAGGGCGAATGAAGCCCTTCTCAGCCAACTCCTCGAGTTGCTTCTTCAGCTCCAGCATCTTGACAGGCGCCATCCGGTATGGGGCCTTCGAGATGGATCTCGTACCAGGCTCTAACTCGATACTGAAATCCACACTCCTCTGAGGCGGCAAACTGGACGGCTCAGCAAAAACATCAGTAAACTCACAGACAACTGGGATATCCTCTAACGCTAGACTCTCCCCCTCCTTCATGGCATAACATTAGAAGGCCTCGCAACCCTGTGCAATCAGTCTAGCTGCCCGTATAGCGCTGATAACTGTACCTACCTTTTCAAGGTCCCAACCTCGGAAAACCTCTATCTGGCCTAACTCGGTAGAGAGGGTAACAGTCCTCCTACCTACATATAAAATTGCAGAATGTCTAGCCATCCAATCCATACCTAGAATGACTTCTTCATGCTCTAATGGCATGACAAAGAAGTCAACTAATAACACACGGGTCCCTACAGAAATTGGACAACTGTGAATCTCACGGGTACCTCTGACCCTACCACCATCGGGTAACACTATAATAAAGGGAATCCCCTCAACTGTATCAAACCCAAGACGCTCTACACAGGCATCAGAAATAAAAGAGTGCGTAGCACCAGTATCAAATAAAACTCTAACAGGTAAACCACGAATCAGAATGGTACCTGTAGCAGTAGGTGCAGCTGCAGCTGGCTTCTCTGCACTCCTCAACTCAAAAACACGACCTTGTGGGCCTCTGGTATCAGTGGTGCCTCCACCACGGCCTCTGCCTCTACTCGGCCCAGGAGCAGATCCCTGAGTCGTAAGGCGATCTGGGACCCTCTGTTGTCCCTTTATCTGTTGTTGTTGTTGAGGTGGCCTTTGCCCACCTCCCACTACACTGGCAGGAGAAGAACCCTGCTGAGATGCAGCTCCGCCCTGGCGGCAGTAAACGGCTCTATCACCCTGTCTACCACAAGTAAAACACGTCACTAATGGCCTCGTGCACTCAGGCTTCAGATGCCCTGGATCTCCACAGTTAAAACACTGTCGTCCCTTCTCTGCAACTGGTACAGATGAAGGCTGACCCTGGCGTCTCTGACCACGCCAACCACTAGTAGAACCACCAGTACCACTGGTTTGTCCTTTACGCTGCCTCTTCTCAGACCCTCCGGTCTGAGAAGCTCTCCTCTGACTCGCCCGCTCACACTCATAGTCGGCGGCTCTATCCTGGTAGTCCATCAAGGACTCACAATGAAATCCCGCCATATAGGCACGGGTAGTATCCCTCAGTCGTCGGGAAAAGAGATAAACGTGCTGGTCTGCAGAAGGTGCAACTGGTCCCAGTAATGCCAGCTCTTCCTGAAACCTCCTGATGGCCTCAGAGACTGGTACATCCTCAAATCCAGTCTCAACAAAATCTCGCAGTTTCTCCCTCCTTAGTGAGGCAGGGCATAAACGCTCTTTGATCATCGTCCTCATCTGATCATAACTAGTAACCTGACCCCGTACAGATCTCCACCAGTGTTGTGCCAAGTCCCGGAATAAAATCTGAACCAGCTCGATCTGTCTGTCAGCTGGACATCGAATAGACTCCAGAGCTGAGTCTACATGCCCGATCCAAAGCTCAACCTCCAACCCCACCTTCCCAGTGAAAGGGGGTACACCCATCTGATGGAATGCCTTCAACCAGGTATCTGGTCTAGGCCCTCTATGCTCCTCCGGTGCTCTGGCGATCTCAGCAACAGGTACCTGTACAGCTGGCACTTGAGTAATGGTGTGGGACCTCTCAGATGGTCCCTCCTATGCCTGTAAATCTGGGGCACGTCTACCGGCTCTGACAGCCTCCTCAACACGTCTGATATATGCTCGGAACTTTGATCTCCCCATGGAGACACGATCAGACTCGCCAAACTGGGCTCTATCTGCCCCCTGTCCCTCAGCTGCCCCGTTCCTAGTCTCAGGAACGACGCTCTCAACAACCTCCTCATGTATCTCTCCTGCATGTGAACCGTCAGCAGGAGTCCTACCCCGTCCTCTACCTAGAGGGGGTCTACCTCTACCTCGCCTAGCTGCAGGTAAGGCTCTAGTCTGAACCATCTGCAGAAGACGTAAACCTATCTTAGAAGGCTATATATATGCCATATGTATAGATATATCACAGATCAATCACAACAGAATATCTATATATATCTATACTGTCGAGATCTTCAGAAGGGCGATGGTTCACGTACACGATATCCAAAAACATTTGTACTCATTTCAAAACCAAAATCTTTTGAAAAGTCAAACCCCTTTCGGGTTCTGTTTATTTATCTATTCGAACTTTATTGCAGATTACTAGTGCCATTGTTGTCAATCTGGGCTCTGATACCAACTTTGTAACACCCCAAATCCGTAGGACTCGAGGCGCTACTGGGTTAGGATCTCACAATGGATCCCGACCCTACCTTGACAACAACTTCACTGAATCTTACAACAAGGCACCAATAGATTAAAACAAAACATAAAAACTGATATATATATATATATATATATATATATATATATATATATATATATATATATATATACATGTCAAAAGGATGATACAGAGTACTACTGAGTACAAAGTCAAACTGAAATCCGTACAATAAGGAGAAATCCAAAATCCCACGAATACGCCCAGTGTACGGAATCCTCAGCAGATCACTCCTCTAGATCACTTTGCAGCTCTCCTAACCTGCAAAGGATCTACAACACGGTATAAAACCGTTAGCTAATTATACACATATTAAAGAAGATGCTAGAGTACAATCACATATCAGAAATAATAAACACTTCAGCATGATATCAAACATTTACCCGGTTTATTATCTTTAATAAGTCGAATCACTCAATCGTATAAATAGACGTATATGAAGATATGTGACACTAGGAATATAATCCCCACCTCTGAGTACTCTAGCCAGCTGGAGTAGTATCAGCACACCTCCCGTGCACCCTATGGGAGTGGTGAGGGTCCTTTCCGTTTACCAGATCTGGCCTGACTACAGAGAACCTCCCAGACTCCACTACGGGATGAAAGGGAAAGGTTATCACGGCCACTACAATGGGTGGTCTGTATAACATAGGTCGGTGACCATAATAACACATGCTATAAAACATAAAACACACACACCACTCAAGCATACATCCAATATAAGGATAGTAGCTAAGTAAGTCTTATGGATGTACCTCGATCTCAGAAGTAACTCGCTACGAACAACTCTCAGAAACGTCCACTCCAAACTGGAGGACAACACAGCCTATACAAGGCACACATATATATATATATCACAATCCTATTACACGAAGGGGTCACACCTAGACCCAAGGGATCCATAAGGATCATATCCAACTCGTAACCTCAAAGCCGTAACCGGCATATCTATATCATACTCATCATAAACCGATACCTAGCATGGTACTAAGTTCCTCACACTAGAAAGGAAAGGAACTACCTAACTATAGGTAGTCCTGGGACAAGACGCACCTACGTAAACTAAGGACGCATGGGCGGAAGAGATCACCCGCAGGCGCTGCAGGTAGAAGCCGTAAGGGCGGTGACAAGGCTGCAGGCTAAAGCAGGCACGACGCAGGCGCTGGCGCGGGCGCGATGGCACGGTCTCCGCAGGGGCGGTGGTTTCCAGGCGCGGGGCGGCGACAGTGCAGAATGCAATCTCGCGGCTTCTCTTTAGCTCTTCTCGTGATCAAATCACGTCTACTCTCTTCCATAGTCACACACATGCCACAACATACACATACTAACATCAATACCCTTAGCATACATCTAATCCTAAGATAGAAAGATTGAATCCAAGAAGAAGAGAAGGAGAAGAAGCAAGACTCACCACTACTGAAGATCCTAGGCTGCAGGGAAGATCAACACACACCAAGGCTGGCTTCCAAGCTCAACAAACTCACAGTCATCAACCACAAAAGCCACCACACACATAAATCTCAAACCAACCTCTTCCAAACCAAGAACAAGATCAAGAGAAGCAAGGGAAAGCTAGGAACGAGATGGAAGCTGGAGAGGAACGTGAAGAACAAACCCTCGATCAGCCAAGGGAAAGATCAAGTAAGGTAAAGGGTAAAGCACGGGTCAAAGAAGTCAACAAAACCGGCTGCAGCCGCCGGAAACTGCAGGGGTGGTTCCATGAGCCGTAGGGGCGGGAACCCGCAGGGGCGGCCATCATGCCCGCGGGTGCGGCAAGGCCAAACTCGGCCAAAGAAAATCTCGGCTAAGGACGGATCTCGGTCCAAAAGAATAGGGTCTCACATTATTTGTCTTGATATACTAATTTGAATAAATTAATTATTTTTCACTTCTTCTAAACAATTTTGTAATTGCCGACTATATGAATTTTATTTTTTGATCAAATAAGATTTATAATATTTGGAGTGATTGATTTAAATTATATTTCATTATATATTTAAAATCTGACCCAAATAAAAACATTATATTTACTTCTTCTTTTTTTATCTCCCGGTATCTTCATCATAAAATTTAGATTGAGTTTAGGGCCTCTTTTTATTCGTAAATTGAATGGGTATTTTCCTTTCTCTACATATTTTTAGTGCAATACTCTCAATTTTGTATAATAAGTACAACACCTTTGAAATTTTGGTTACTAATATAATATGTGATCATCTCGACGACTACGATTGAAATCAAATAGATCGATTTTTGTTTAAATGTATAAATAGATTTTATTAAATTTTAACACTGATGTATAATCTAATGATAAAATGTTCAATTGTGAATAAAATTTCGTGATTACAACAACTAAGTTATACCTTGATTACAATGAAGTAAATATTAGTTAAAAGAAACTATATTTATTAATGTAAAAATTGTAAAAGTAAAATATTATGTTATATTTTATATAAATGTGATACTAAATATTATGTTATATTTTATGAAGTACATAAAATTAGTTCTCAACTATTAAATAACTAATATGATCTCAGGTCGTCTTAAATAAATTACTACATAAAATTAGTTTTCAGTCGTTTCAATTATCCTTGCCTTGCACGGGTAATTGTTAAAAATTCTTTTTCATTTCTTCAAATATCATATGAAAAAAAATATAGTTGGAAGGAGAGTCAGTATTTGCTGGCGCATCTGATAGCCAGAAAGATTTGAAAGATTTGTAGTCGATTATTTCTCTCTTGCAATATGTATAAAAAACAAAATAAAACTAAAAAAAGTAAATCAAAAAAATTAAAAGAAAACGAATTTGTATTAAAAAAAGAAAAATATTTATAAAAAAAAACAATCTTAATAAAAAAAAGATTTGATAGTAGCGAATAATTGTAGGCGAAATAATTGTTAACAATAACAAATAATTGTCAGAATATTTGATAGCCACGAAGATTTTCAGTCGAAGTAATCTGAAAAAAAATTATTTTTTTTCCTCTTAGAATCTGAATAAAAAAGCAAATAAAATTATTAAATATGAATCATAAAAAAAAGAATTGTAAAAAAAGAAATTTAAATTAAAAAAACAAAATATTTAAACATCGGTCTACGATGACTAACTTGTAAAGTCTGATTAACTTAAAGCACGAAACTCGTAAATAATGAACATACACGTGAAATAGTTATATGCTCTAAATTTTGTTTTTTACACAGAAGGGGGGATAAAAAAAGGTTTAAACCTAGAAAAATATCGACAAAAAATATATGAATTCGAAAGATCCTCCTAAACTGTACATAACAAACTCAAATGTTTTCTTTGAAAGGAAATTAAATGTATTTCGATTTTGCTAAACAATCTAATAGCCTAACCGAGTAGAAATTAATGCATTTTATCATATTTAGATATTGATTTTAATTTATTTTATTTTATTTTATACCTCGGATAATTCCAGATATGAACAGTTTGAGTTGTATGCTTAACAAAAAGATACTATCTGAATAAAGTCTATATAAATTACCCATCTTAGCACCTTATTTTTTCATCTTCAGTTCAAGCTCTCTCCCTTCCGCTCAAACTTTGCACGCTACTTGCTTTCTCTCCATGTGTTGCATATTGATATTTTGACATGGAGAAGTTATACCAATGAGATGGAGGATTCAATTGTTCTTAATTTAAGGTTAGTCTTGTATGAAGCATTCTTTCGTCCTAGAATTGGTTTCATAATGAAGTTTATCATGCACCAAATTTGAGCATTTTGATATATCTTCTTAAAGGTGATATTTATTCTACTCATTATCAAATTTATCTAAAATACAGCTTTATGTAGCCTATTGATACCAATTTTTAAGTAATCGTGTTAGCCATGAGGTTTACAATTTGTACCACAATTATTTGTGATTATGATTACCATTATTCATATCCATTTCACTTTGACTCTGGTTATTATCTCCGGTATCATTTCATCAAACATGTTTATACGGGGTTAGCTGTCAGTTGGCCCGATCTTTCAACACCAACACTCGTAATGAAGAAAATGGATAAAAAGATGGAAACTTGAAATAAAAAGATGGAGAATGATCCAATGATTGTGAAGGATCGATAGATGGATAGATCCGGTCGAACCCTTAAGGCAATCAAGAACACGATAGGGAAACAAAGGCCCTAACACACAACTTGGAATGACTTGAAGAAGCCCTTCCGCTATAATCTCACACAGAGGGGAAAGCGATTGTCCCCAAAGCACGAGAAGTCACCCGGAGATGATTGAGAGCACCAACTTGTCAATCCAAGTGACACAACTCAAAACAGCGCCAAAGTTGATGGGCCAGCGGATTCCGCTCACACAGTAAGGTGTCTCGATTCCACGAGAAGAATATGGGATAGAAGAGAAACAATACTCGAAAGTACTTGTGTTTAATTCATTCAAAGCTAGGGTAAAAGGACGTCCACCCATGCCTTATATAGGCGAGGTGGTGCGTCATTCTTAAGCTAACTACGGGCTATGGGCTTGATCCAAGATCGAGCCCAATCTAGCTAAAAAGAAAGATAATATTTTTGATCTGAAAATAGTTTATCCTAAACCCAAAAATAGAAAAGGGAAAATCATATTTTTGGGTTGAGATTATATTATCCCAAAAACCCAAAAATAGATAAAATATATGATCCTAAATTAAATGAAATATAATCCAGCCCATAATAATAAAAGGAGTCTTAAATATGGGCTGAAATAATATATCTAATTAAGACCTTATTTAACATTTAAAATAAGCCCAATTAGACATATAAAACGTCCAAAATGATCTCCTCCTTTCCACTCAGCATTTGCAAGCTTCTCGAACTCTCCTCCTTGTCCATGCATACGTGATCATGCATGTTATCTCCCATCTCCAATGAAAGGTCTTTAATGTATTTCCGGAAATTGTCTTCTCATCTCTTTCATGAATAATCTCCTTCACATGTTGTGGAATGTCCTTAATTCTTCCTCTCCTTCTCCTTAGAGTGATCAACACCCCATGCTTCCTAGCTTCCATGCTCATGATCTCCATTCGGGTTAGGTCATGAGATGCTCCTACATCATTCTCCCTTTCTTGACAAGGATTCGTCCACGAATCCTTGATGTTCATCCAAGGTGGCATCCATGCGTGTATAACACCTATAAGATCAACAAAGAACACATAAGAGGTGTATATACTTGTAGGAGAAGAACATATAACTAGAAGAAACGGAACAATATTACTCCACATAAAATTTGTACATACAAGGTCATAAAAATAATTTATAATTAAGTATAGGGCTGAGCAAGTTAGGTTCGGTCTACCGAACCGAACCGAAACCGACAATTTCGGTCCAGACCGAACTCAAAACTGATAATTTAGGTTCGGTCTTAGGTCCTTGTTTTTTTAAAAATAGGTTTCGGTTAAAAACCGTAAACCGACGGTCAAACCGAAAAACCGAATTTTAATATAAAAAACAAGATTTAAACTTGATGCTTAAATAGGATTGTTATTTTTCCAGGCTTTAACTCTTTATACTAAAATTGTTAAAGATTTAAACTTTGTTGCTTTATTGTATTCATGAGTTTTATGTTATAGGATTTGGATATTTCATATTTTTTAATATTTATCGATGTTTTTGTTTTTATTTTTAGGTCTATTTAGGTCCAAAACCTAAACCTAACCGAAACTGACCCTAATAGGTTCGGTTTTAGGTTCTAACATTTCAAAATTTCGGTTTTAGGTCCAAACCGAAACCGAACCTAATTTTATAGGTTCGGTTTTCGGTCCAAGGTTTTGGAAAAATCGGTTTTAGGTTCGGTTCGGTTTTGGACCTATGATCACCCCTAACTAAGTATGTCCGCTTTATAAAGAAAGTAATAATATCATTCCATGGTATCATCTTAGTCCAATTATGTGCTTCCCTAAGATCCTTAATTAAAGCAAAAGCAGTATTTAAGGCATATAAGAAGTCTAAGAATATCTTAAGATGAAATCTCAAGACGGGGTAAGCACATTTATCACCAAGGGTATCATATCCTATGATCTTCCAAATGATATGAAAGATATAGTCATGAAGCCTTAATAATAAGAAAAGACACAGAAAAAGATAAAACATCTTAAGAAACAAGGAAAAGCAATGAATTACAAGACCACTATTCTTAATAGTCTCAACTTTCTCTTTGACAAGACTTCTAGTATGAAGTAAGGTTTTTCCCATCACAAGGTAAATAAGGTACTTAGTCATGGAGCAATTAAATTCAGAATGGAATCAAGATGACACAACTAAATCAATATTCATGTGTGAAGGTGTATAACATTCATCACACTCTTCTTCATACTTAAGCAAATTATCAGGCTCAATCAAATCTGTAGTTACAACATTATCCTCAATAAAATCAGCATGTAACACAAGAGGTAAATGATGATCAACATGATTATCAAGAGATGAAGTCAAATCAGCACAAATAGGATGAATAGATTCCGAAAAATTAGCATGTAACGCAATATTCATCCTAGATTCGTCATTTCTATCGATATGATCAATCGATTCCGAAAAAATCAGCAACACATCCAAGAAAACCGACCTGTAAAACAAAGGATGTGAGAATAAAATCAGCATACTCATAAACATATGACTATAAGATAGTATGCTTAGATGAAATCACATTCACAATATTAAACCTCTGAAAGTTAGTATATACAACAAGAAGTTTAACATCATTAATGTACACATCCATGGGGGCATTTCTTGCATTATAGACAATAAGATCAACATGCTCTCTAAAAGGCTCTCTAAAGTCAACAAAAGGCATAATATGATCACAAGATGGTCTAAGAAACTTTTCAACAATTAAATCATCATGTATCATAAGCTTTTCATTAACTCTAGCCTTTAGCTCATGTGGTTCATCACCAACTAACTCGTTATCACTATGATCAAGCTCATCTAATTTAGAGAAAGAAGGTTTAGAATCACTCCCTGTTGGGGCTGCGGTAACCCCAATTACCCTTTCCACTGAGGATGATGAAGATGGACTACAAAGAGGCGTTGTAAGAGGCGAAGGTGGAGGCTGAAACACTTGGTTTGACGGCTCCTCCTCCCTGATCGTTATCTCCTCTTCCACAACTCTAAAGTGTTTTTCCTCTTCACCCGCTGAAGATGGACTTTCCGTAAGTGTTGTTGGAGTCTCTTGGATCACATCTTTGGCGCTAGACGTTGCACGCTCAGCTTCTCTGTCTGACGTCTAGGGACTTTTCTTGATACATTTGGCTATCTCGTCAGGGCTCATGGGTCTAAGTGTGATAGTAGTGCCTTGAAACTCAAAAGTATATCGATTAGTTCGTCCTTGGTGGTTGACATCTCGATCATATTCCCATGGTCGACCTAGCAAAAGATGACAAGTAGTCACAAGAACAACGTCACATAATATGGTATCTTCATACCTTCCTAGACGAAAACTGATGTAGTCTTGTTTATTAATAGCCAACTCTCCTTGTTCATTTATTCATAATATTTTATAAGGAGCGGGGTGATCTATCAAGTCTAGTTGTAATTTAGTAACCATTTCTAGACTAGCTGATGCAGGAGCATCTCATAACATAACCCGAATGGAGATCATTCATGGAATATGTGCAAAGACCATTTCCGGAAGTGCAATGAAGACTAGTGATTGGAGATGGGAAATATCAAGATTGATCTCGTATGAAGAAAGACGCAGCTACACACATCCATGCATGGGAAACACATATGCATGGGAAAGAAGAAGACGTCATAGAGAGCTTCTTGGAACTAAGAGAAGCCTTACCAGGAAGCTACGTTCCTCACGTGCATGCATGATCACATATGCATGGGCAAGAAGGAGGATTCGATGTCAAGACGTGGAGAAGAGCAGTCAAGATGTGGAGGAGATCAAAGACCGAGATCCACGAGTTAAACATGCAAAGGAGGTGCGTGGAGCTGCATTGGAAGAAAGGAGAATTCGGGCTAATTTAAGTGGTTAAATTAGGCCCAACTTGCTTCTTATTTTAAAGCCCATTCTTGGACATCTTTTAAATAAAAGATGGGCTTGCTTTTTAATTAGTTTATTTTATTTTAATTCCTTTTAGTTTGATTTTATCTCTTAAAGATTTGATCTTATCTCTTTAGCTAGATTGGGCTCAATCTTGGATCAAGCCCATAGCCCGTAAGAAACCCTAGATGACGCACCTCTAGCCTATATAAGGCCTAGGGTGGATGTCCTCCTCTATTAGCTTTGATTGAAATTAAACACAAGTACTTTAGAGTATTTTTCTCTTCTATCCCATATTCTTCTCGTGGAATCGAGACACCTTACTCTGTGAGCGGAATCCGCTTGCCCAGCAACTTTGGCACTGTTTTGAGTTGTGTCACTTGGATTGGCAAGTTGGTGCTCTCAATCATCTCCGGGTGACTTCTCGTGCTTTGGGGACAATCGCTTTCCCCTCTGTGTGAGATTATAGCGGAAGGGCTTCTTCAAGTCATTCCAAGTTGTGTGTTAGGGCCTTTGTTTCTCTATTGTGCTCTTGGTTTCCTTAAGGGTTTGACCAGATCTATCCATCTACCGATCCTTCACAATCATTGGATCATTCCTCCATCTTTTTATTTCAAGTTTCCATCTTTTATTCATTTTCTCCATTGCGAGTCTTGGTGTTGAAAGATCGGACCAACTAACGGCTAACCCCGTATCAAATTGGTATCAGAGCTTCAGATTCATCAACACCTTCTCATGTCCCATATAAAACACAAAAAAATTCGAGCTTTCAAGATCCGTCAAGGAAGTTCTACACAAAAAGAGTCACCGGAGCAGGATCCGTAACGGTTAGTTCTACTATTCTCGTTATTTTTCTGCGATTTTCAATTCCGCATTCATATTCTTGAAAAGAAGGATTTTTGTGGCCTATTGTTAATTTGAATACATATTTTTGCCTAAGATTCGATCTTTTCTCGTTTTGATCGGAATTTCACCCTTTCACCACAAAAACGCCCCCATCGCCCCATAACCCGCCGCTTCCGGCGCCGCCACCCAAGGTTACGGCCTTCAGCCTTTTCCCGCCGCCTTCAGCCGCTTCCTACCCCGCCGCTTTCGGCAGCCCCGGCGCCGCTCCCACGGCCTTCGGCCTTGTGACGCCGCCCGAGATTCCAGCCGCCGACCCAGCCCTCGGTCTCGGCCGAGACCCAAACCCTATCCCGGACGAGAGTTCTATCTCTTCGCCGCAGCCGTCGCCCCCTCGAAACCCTAGTCGTCGCCTCCGACGTCGCTAAACCCTAACCCTAACCCTAACCTTAGCCGTCGGGCCTCATCAAACCGGCCCAACCCGACCCATCTCGGCCCATCAACTGAGATCCACACACAAAAATTTTTTTTGACCGAGATGAAGAAGTCTAGCTGCCGGCCGCCGCTCCGTCGCCGCCCTGCTGCTCCGCCGCCGCTGCCCCGCCACCGCAGCCCGCCGCCCGTGGGTAGTCTCGCAAGTTTTTAGTTAAAAAAAAATATAAAAAATAAAAAGAAGAAGGCCAAAGGCCGTACAAAAAAAAAAGAAGAGAAGAGAAGCCCAAAGGCCGTACAAAAAAAAAAAAAGACGTTACTTGCGAGCTAAGTTTTTCAGTTTCCGTGGTTGTGCATCTTTTGCGAGTTTTGTTTTGGCAGGCGTCCCTTTTACCTTAAATTGCACTCATTCCTTTTTTCCCTTTTATTTTTCCCTTTTATCTTTTCTCTTGTTTCCCTTTTACCTTCCCTTTCCTTTTTGCTTGTTTTATTTTTCCCTTATTACCTTTTTGTATTTTAATTTTCAAAAAGTCGCAAATTATCTTTTCTATTTTGAGATTATTGATTTGTTGGTTGAGAATATTGCAGGCGAGTTTAGTTTTGCTTTTCTTGCTAGCACCACACAAAAATACCTTTTCCCTTTGAGATCTGGTTCGTTCACCTTGTTTTTCTTGCCTGAACGCATTAACCTTTTGATTGCTTGAGACATTTTTCTTGTAGATTCACAGTGATCCTCGCAAACCGGCTAAGAGGAAGTTGTAAAGCTTACGAGATAGGTTCTGAGCGAGACACTTGAAGAGGGTAGTCTAAGAGTTTATCTTTAACTAACCTTAATGTGTTGCTTGTTTTGAGTCATGAATGCTTGAAGAAGGGAGAACAAGCACGGGATATCCGAAGCCGCACTAGCTCGGTTTACGGAGAAACTAGATGCCTTGGATGCACGTGATAAGAGAGTAGCCGACGCACGATGTGCTTTGGAATGCGAGGCAAAAATAGCTCAGGTTATGGAGATACTAGATGTCTTGGCTGCACGTAATAAGAGAAATCAAGCAAACGAACCAATGGAATATGTACATGCCTCGGGGAAAGGAGTTGACTATGGGGTTCCTAAGCCCACTAACCTTAACAAGGACCATGTGTACTTCAAGAATGAGTATGATCGATCAGGTGGGATGCTCACTACTCTTGAAAAACGGCTACCAGCACAAGAGAGGAAGAAGAAAGTCGAGCAAGAACATCAAGGGAGTAATCCTAACCCTTCTTACTTGAAATAGGATCATGATTGTTTAAATGCTATAAGAAATGAATATGTGCCACCAACTTTATCTAGCACTAATCAAATTAGCAGCTCGTTTCAGACTAGATCTCTAGTCAAAGGTAGGACTGTTGGTACGATTATAGATAAATAAAGTCGACATAATCTTGCTAGCATTGAGATGGTCGAGAAACTACAACTTCCTACTTTAAACCATCCCAATCCTTATAGGTTATTTGGCCTAAAAGATCGAGATTTAGTCAAAGTAGACCAACAAGCCGACGTCCACTTCAAGATAGGAGCTTATAAGGATGTTATCTTATGTGATGTTGTTCCTATGCATCAATGTCATTTGTTATTTGGTTCTCCATGGATTCATGAGAGAAATGTGGAACATATTGAGATCACTAACAAATTTGCTCTTACTTTTAGCGGAGAGTGCATAGTTCTTAAACCCATGACTGCAGAAGATATTGCAATGGTGGAACAACAAAAAGTACGTCAGGCGGAGGAAGAGGACGCACAAAGTAAAGAAAGGGAACGAGCCAGTCAAGTACGTCAGCCCCCTACTTCACCTCTTACAACGCCTCCTTGTAGTCCATCTTCATCATCCTCAATGGAAAGGGTAATTGGGGTTACCACAGCCCCAACAAGGAGTGATTCTAAACCCTCTTTCTCTAGATTAGATGAGCATGATCATAGTGATAAGGAGTTAGTTGGTGATGAACCACATGATTCAAAGGCTAGAGTTAATGGAAAGCATATGATACATGATGATTTAATGGTTGAAAAGTTTATTAGCCTTTCTTGTGATCATATTTTTCCTTTTGTTGACTTTAGAGAGCCTTTTAGGGAACATGTTGATTTTACTGTCCATAATGCAGAAAATGCTCCTATTGATGTGCACGTTAATGGTATTAAACTTCTTGTTGTATATACTAACTTTCAGAAGTTTAATATTATGAATTCATCTCTTCTTAGGCATACCGATTTTATTGCCTATAATAATGAGTATGCTGATTTTTGGTCTTATGATTTCTCCTCTACTTTAAGTTTACATATTTCGGGAGATTTACATGTTGATAGACCTCTTATAGGAAGAAGCGACTTCAGGGATGATTATGAATCACATGTTGAAGACCCTAAGTTAAAACTTTATAAGTTACAAAGCAGCTTTGGGGAGCATAGAAAAACAACCCCTATGATCTATAAAGCGCCTATATCCTTTGTACTTGATGTGCTTGATCGTTTTATGTATGCATGTGTTGTTGAATTTATTGATAATATGCCTTTGAACAACATAATTTTCAGAACAAGTGTTGAACTCGTCAGGGAAGTTTCCTCACCCTCTTATTATGAGAACTTGAGTACATATTGTGATAATTTGGAATACAATCGTAATGTTACTCTCGTTGTGATATTTATAGGGATTTGGGGACAAGTAAGAGCACAGCTTGGAGAAGGAGCAGATGGATCCCACATTTGGATGCCTCCTTGTTTCATTGCAAGGAAGGATGTCAAGGATTCGTGGACGAATCCTTTTCAAGAAAGGGAGAATGATGCAGGAGCATCTCAGAACATAACCCGAATGGAGATCATTCATGGAATATGTGCAAAGACCATTTCCGGAAGTGCAATGAAGACTAGTGATTGGAGATGGGAAATATCAAGATTGATCTCGTATGAAGAAAGACGCAGCTACACACATCCATGCATGGGAAACACATATGCATGGGCAAGAAGAAGACGTCATAGAGAGCTTCTTGGAACTAAGAGAAGCCTTACCCGGAAGCTACGTTCCTCACGTGCATGCATGATCACATATGCATGGGCAAGAAGGAGGATTCGATGTCAAGACGTGGAAAAGAGCAGTCAAGATGCGGAGGAGATCAAAGGCCGAGATCCACGAGTTAAACATGCAAAGGAGGTGCGTGGAGCTGCATTGGAAGAAAGGAGAATTCGGGCTAATTTACGTGGTTAACTTAGGCCCAACTTGCTTCTTATTTTAAAGCCCATTCTTGGACATCTTTTAAATAAAAGATGGGCTTGTTTTTAATTAGTTTATTTAATTTTAATTCCTTTTAGTTTGATCTTATCTCTTAAAGATTTGACCTTATCTCTTTAGCTAGATTAGGCTAAATCTTGGATCAAGCCCACAGCCCGTAAGAAACCCTAGATGACGCACCTCTAGCCTATATAAGGCCTAGGGTGGACGTCCTCCTCTATTAGCTTTGATTGAAATTAAACACAAGTACTTTCGAGTATTTTTCTCTTCTATCCCATATTCTTCTCGTGGAATCGAGACACCTTATTGTGTGAGCGGAATCCGTTTGCCCAACAACTTTGGCGCTGTTTTGAGTTGTGTCACTTGGATTGGCAAGTTGGTGCTCTCAATCATCTCTGGGTGACTTCTCGTGCTTTGGGGACAATCGCTTTCCGCTCTGTGTGAGATTATAGCGGAAGGGCTTCTTCAAGTCATTCCAAGTTGTGTGTTTAGGGCCTTTGTTTCCCTATCGTGCTCTTGGTTGCCTTAAGGGTTCGACCAGATCTATCCATCTAGCGATCCTTCACAATCATTGGATCATTCCTCCATCTTTTTATTTCAAGTTTCCATCTTTTTATCCATTTTCTTCATTACGAGTCTTGGTGTTGAAAGATCGGGCCAACTGATGGCTAACCCCGTATCACAAGCGCCTCCCGCCCGAACCCCCTCAAGGACCTCCACCGGTGGCACGGCCAAGAGAGCCCGTGTGTTACAAATGTAGCGGATTTGGTCATGTCCAACGTGATTGCCCGAACACCAAGCGTGTGTTATTTGTCAACCCCTCATATGAAGATGAGGAAGATGAAGAAGACGGCGATATCATCATTGAGGATGACCAAGACGCCGACCCCTACTACGGCATGGAACCATGCGACGAACAAATGGCTTGCAACCCGGAACAACCCGGTAAGTTCGCCCTAGTATGTCGTCGAATTTTGGCCGTTAAAGAATTTGTTCCTATTGACCAACGCGAAAATCTCTTCCATTCTCGTTGTTTGGTCAATAACACTAGTCTCTCGTTAATAGTTGATGGGGGTTCATGTTGTAACACCCCAAATCCGCGGGACTCGGGGTGCTACGGGCGAGACCTCACAATGGGTCCCGACCCTTAGCTTGACAACAATTTCACCAGACCTTTCCAACAAGGCACAAATAAAGGCAAAAACTCAAAACGTTTTTAATGTATGCGAAAACCGAACTGTAATGACTACAAAGTGGAAACTCAGCCGAGTCCTCAAAACAACATAACTCCAAGAAGAAACCACAACTGTAAAACATAAACCCACAACGAAACACAACCCAAAAACGTCCCCGTCCTATAATGTACGGAGACTCCGGCTGTCCACTCCTCCACCTCACTCGGCGGCATCCCTAACCTGCAAGTCATCTACAACCACGGTTTAAAACCGTTAGCTCATATTCGAAGCATTAGAAAAGAGGTGAAGGCACAAACACACGGATAGCACATACATCACATACAAACTCCAAAACACACAAGTCCGGTTTATTATCTTTTTATTATTAAGTCGTATCCCGTTCTAATTCAACTTAGGTTTGTGACACGAGACCACCGTGGTCTCGCCTCGGTCCCCACTTACCGGCAAGGAATGGTACGGATGCATCCGACCGTATACCCGTTGGGCTAGTCGCTGAGATCCTCCTAGCCCCAAGCAAGGCTTGGAAGAATGTCACCGCCCGTTATCATACACTTGGGCCAGAATATAAGGTCGGTGGTCCTATTTACCGGTTTAGTTGTTTATAACATAAACAATAATACAAGCACACACCACCAACACACATCAATCCTAATACATAAAATACGAGCTAAGTAAGTCCGGAGACTTACCTCGTCACCACACTATTGCTTCCTTAAGGAGGAAGCCCACAACCTGCTCACAAGAGATATGCACATCAATACATACTCACTCTCAAGAAGTCTTAGACTTAACTCTAGTGATCTAAGCAAGATCACCTAACCCTCAAGCTAGGAATGCATCCTAGGTCCCAAGTACTCACCACACTCTCCACACATGAGAGCAGCTCACAACAGTTTATAATCTCACAAGATATTAATCCTCAACCAAGGAGAAACAAGCTAGCCTAGAAGGTCCATCATACTCACATGCTTATATCCATCAACTGTATCGAGCCTTAAGAGCTCCTAGGTTCACAACCACTAAGGGCATTCTCAAGCTACTCTAGGCCATCCTAAGCATGCTACTAACATGATTCAAAAACAATACTAAGGAAGGAAAGGAGAGGAAAGGAGAGGAGAAGCCTACTGTTGAAGAAACCGCAGTCGCGGAGTCAAGCTGGCGCCACCTGTGGAACACAGAAGCCGCCCCCGCGGAACTAGGAGCCGCCCCTGCGCCTTGTTGCCGCCCTGGAGTCGTGAGTCTGGCGCCGCCCTTGCGGCCGTGCCGAGCCGCACCCGCGGCCGTGCCGAGCCGCACCCGCGGCCGTGCTGAGCCGCCCCTGCGGCTGGCCGCTCCCGCGGTCGTGAAGATCCGCCCCGCGGGTTCTGTGCAGAACGTCGTCTTCTTCGTTTTCAATCGTGGATCCTTGGCTCCAAAGTCCTTCTTTTCTTGCTGGATCTTCTCCAAACACCCACCACTGGTCTTAGGCACCTCTTCTTGACCTAATCGAGCTAAGAACACAAGCATGCAAAGGACTTGAGTGAAATCTCTCAAAGATTCATCCATGGCTATGGATGAAGAGGGGAAGAAGAAAGGAGTGAGCAACCATGGAGAG
The DNA here is from genome assembly GCA_002319775.1 of Fagopyrum tataricum. NCBI lineage: Eukaryota > Viridiplantae > Streptophyta > Magnoliopsida > Caryophyllales > Polygonaceae > Fagopyrum > Fagopyrum tataricum. The sequence continues at coordinate 38,291,099 of CM008286.1, forward strand.
GAAGGAAGGAAGGAAGGAAAGAGACTTACCACTCCAGATCTGCACTTCTCCTTCTGTAGTCCACACATGCAAGCTCCACAATCAACAATGGAAGAAGAAAAAAAGAGAGGAAGAGTGGAGGAAAGAAATGACGTGAAAGAGGGAGAGGAGAGGGAGGGGACAAAGGCTGCAATGTGGGGAGGGGAGCTGACCTCTTGTCACATCACCCCGGAACGAGGGGTCGGAAATGACCCCCTGTCACTTCGACTCGGAACGAAGGGTCAGAACGCGGGAAAAAGGGAAAAACGACGAGTCGGCTCGGGATTTTAGGAATAAATTCCGGCACTCGACATCTCAGGCCTATGGGAAGATCTACAAGGCGCTCCAAGTCTGGAATAAAATTTCGGGCGTTACACATGTTGTAACATTATCACCGAAAAAGTGGTAAAACACTTTAAGTTGCCTACAACCCCCCACCCAACACCTTATGGAATCCAATGGATTTCCGATAAGGTGTGTGACACCGTTGTAACACCCCAAATCCATAGGACTCGAGGTGCTACTGGGATAGGATCTCACAATGGATCCTGACCCTAGCCTGACAACAAGTTCACTGAATCTTACAACAAGGCACCAATAGATTAAATACAAAACATCACTGTTATAAAAGTATCAAAAGGTTTATACAAGTACTACTAAGTACAACAAAACATAAACATAAACATGATCAAAAGATCCCATCCACGAGGACGACCCAGTGTACGGAGCCCTCAGCAGATCACCCCTCTGGATCACTCTACAGCTCTCCTAACCTGCAAAGGATCTACAACACGGTATGAAACCGTTAGCTAACCATACACATATATAAGAAGATGCTAGAGCACAATCACATATCAGTAACATTAACACTTCATCATGATATCACACATTTCCCCGGTTTATTATCTTTATAATGTTAATCACTCAAGAGTATATAAATTAGTATATGAAAATACGTGACACGAGGAATGAATATAATCCTCGCCTCTGCGTGCAATAGCTAGCTGGGGTGGAATCAGCGCACTTTCTCATATACCATATGGAGTGGTAGGTGCCCTTCCTGTATACCAGAACTAACTAGCTTACAGAGAACTTCCCAGACTCCACTACGGGATGAAAGGTAAGTTGTCACAGCCACTACAATGGGCGGTCAATATAACATAGGTCGGTGACCATAATAAAGCATGCTAGAAAGCATATAACAAACACCACTCATGCACACATCCAATATAAGGATGGCAGCTAAGTAAGTCCTATGGACTTACCTCAATCTCAGAAGTCGTATCACTACGATCAGCTCTCACTCAGGTCCACTCCAAACCGGAGGACAAACGGCCTATACAAGGCATACATACATATATCAAACTCCTATCACACAAAGGGTCACACCTAGACCCAAGGGATCCATAAGGATCATATCCAACTCGTAAACCTCAAGGCCGTAACCGGCATATCTATAACATACTCATCATAAACCAATACCTAGCATGGTACTAGTTCCCTCATACTAGGAAAGGAAAGGAGCTACCCAACTATGGGTAGTCCCGGAACAAAACGCACCTGCGTGATCAAGGGACGCAGGGGCGGAATGGATAACCCGCAGGCGCGGCAGGGAGCAGCCGTAGGCGCGGTGACAAGGAATGCAGGCGACGCAGGCAAGGCGCTGACGCTGGCGCGGGCGTTGCGGCACGGCTTCCGCAGGGGCGGCAGCTTCTAGGTGCGGGGGCGGCCTCTGTGCAGAACGTAAACCCGCGGCTTCTCTTCGGCCTTCACGTGATCAAATCACGTCTTCTCTCCATCACAATCACACACATGCCACAACATACACATTCCATCATCATCCTATGTCCAAACATCTAATCCTAAGCTAAAGAAATGGAATCCAAGAAGAAAGAAGAGAAGAGGAAGAAGGAAGCTTACCACAGTTGTGGTCCTAGGCTGCAGGGAAGATCAACACACACCAAAGCTGGCTTCCAAGCTCAGCAACACACATCACTAGCATCAACAAACACCAAGGTCACACAAAACTCTCTTCCAAACTCAAGAAACCAAGACAAGGTCAAGGGAAGGGATGAAGAGCAAGAAGGACGTAGGAAGCTGAAGAAAGAAATGTGAAACCCTTGCTCACGAAGCCAAGGGAAGAATAAGAGGAGGAAAGGTAAAGCACAGTCAAGGAAGTCAACAAAACTGGTTGCAGCCGCCGGAAACCGCATGGGCGGTTCCATGAGCCGTAGGGGCGGCAGTCAGGCCCGCGGGTGCGGAAAGGCCAATCTCGGTCTAGCCAATCTCGGCTAAGGACCAAGACTCGGTCCGAAAGAGAAGGGCTCTCACATCTCACCCCCCCTAAAAACAAGTTTCGTCCCGAAACTTGCAAAGTCCTGAAACCACTCGGACTCAAAACCGAGGTAAACTCTCTATAACCTCAAACATAAGCATGGATGAAATCATCAACTCCAGCACAAAACACTATCCAGGGCCTAGAGGAAAACCATCTCTAGCCAAACCATAAACATATCACAAGGTATAGAGGAATCACATCTCTAGCCGTATCATAACCATAACAGAAAGGCATGGAGGGAGAACATCTCCAGCACTACTATGTCCATCAAAATAGCATGGAGGAAAGAACCATCTCCAGCTAAACTTATCATATCACAATAGCATGGAGGAAAGAACCATCTTCCGCTATAAACAAGAATCATACTAGAACAACAAGATCTAATAAGATCATAATCACATCAAGGCTAGCATGAAATAAACACATCATAGCATATAAGCATGTAAGCACATAAGACTCACCAAGCTAGTACTAAGATCTACTCGGTGATCCTACTGGTGCACCTATCTCAGCATAAAACTCTGGATAGTTCCTCTGGATACTATCCTCAGTCTCCCATGTAGCCTCATCAGATCCTCATCTCGACCTTTGTATCCTCAACATAGAAATGTCCTTCGAACGAAGGTGTCTCATACCTCGTTCTAGAACTGCAATCGGATGCTCAACAAAGGTGTGGTCCGGCTCAACCACTAAATCATCATAACTCACAATATGTCTCAGATCTGGTATATACTCCCTCAGCTGAGACACGTGAAACACAGGGTGGACACCCTCTAATCTCGGCGGAAAAGCTAACTTGTAAACTGCACTCCCAACCCGGTCCAAAATCTCGAACGGTCCCACATGTCGGGGACTCAGCTTCCCCTTGAAGTCAAAACGTCTAACACCTCGTGTCATGGACACTCTCAGCCACACATGGGCTCCAACTCTGAACTCTAGAGGTCTACGCCTCCGATCAGCATACGATTTCTGACGGCTCTGGGAAGTCAACATCCGCTCTCAAATCAATGCTACTCGAGCCACATCATCCTCAATCCGATCAGGGTCAAACTACTAACATTACTCTGCTCATCCTAGCATAACGAAGTACGACATCTCTGTCCATACAGTGCCTCATATGGGGCCATCCCCATAGATGCATGTCAACTGTTGTTGTAGGAGAACTCAACAAGTGGGAGATGATCCGTCCACACTTGTCCCCAATCCAACACACAAGCTCGCAACATATCCTCCAGCGTCTAAATGGTCCTCTCTAACTGACCATCTGTCTGAGGATGGAACGCAGTAATAAAATGTAAACTCGTCTCCAAGACAGTCTGAATCTGCTGCCAGAACCTCGAGCTAAATCGTCCATCTCGATCTGAGACGATCGTCCTCGGTATACCATGGAGTTTCACTATCTGCCTAGTGTACTCCTCAGCTAATCTGCTCACCAGCCACGTCTCCCTAATAGAAATAAAACGTGCCGTCTTCGTCAACTGTCCACAATAACCCAGATGACATCAAAACTCCGGCTCAGTCTCAGCCCGCTCACAAAATCCATGGTGACGTCTTCCCACTTCCTCTGTGGAACAAGAAGTGGATGGAGCTCACCTCCAGGTCTACAATGCCCTATCTTGACCTGCTGGCAGGTCGCACACTGTGCCACAAATCGGCCACATCGGCTTCAGTCCACCAGTATAAACATCTCAGCTCTGTATCAGCAGGTTCACAGACGCGACCACGGCGTCTCAAAACTCCATCTGCTCCCAGCAGGAACTGTGGTGTCTCATCCCGAGACATCCTATCTCGTACCCTCATCAAGATCTGGCAGGTCTCCTGCTTCTGTTGGATCTCACTCAACAGATCAGGTAGAACCTCTAAAGTACTCAGCCGGGCATCCTCATCCGGAAACCGAAAGTCAAACTCTAATCAGACTAAACAAATCGGGTAGTCTTCCTCAACAAACTCGTCAATGGACGGACAATCACAGAAAAGCCTCCAGAAAGGGTTTGTAATAACCGGCTAGGCCAAGGAAGCTACGTACTTCCCTGACGTTCGTCGGTGTAGTCCAAGCTGCTACTGCCTCTATCTTCGCCGGATCAACCTTGATCCCCTCAGCTGAAACCACATGACCTAGGAATGCTACCTCTGGCATCCAGAACTCACACTTAAAGAACTTAGCATACAGTTCTCTATCCCGTAAAACCTGCAACACAGTCCTCAGCTGTCCTGCATGTTCTTCTCTACTGCGAGAGTACACCAGAGTATCGTCTATGAAGACCACCACAACTGATCCAGGAAGTCGATGAAGATACTGTTCATCACTCCATAAAGACGGTTGGGGCATTCGTAAGCCTAAATGACATCACTACATACTCGTAGTGGCTATATCTGGTCCGGAATGCTGTCCTGTGCACATCCTGCTCTCTCACCCTCAGCTGGTGATATCCTGAGTGCAGGTCCATCCTGGAAAATACTGTCGCTCCCTGGAGCTGATCCAACAAGTCATCCATACGCGGCAATGGATACTTGTTCTTAATGGTCACCTTGTTAAGCTCTCTGTAATCAATACACAGTCTCAACGATCCGTCCTTCCTCCGTATGAAGAGGACAGGTGCTCCCCATGGAGATACACTAGGGTGAATAAAGCCCTTCTCAGCCAACTCCTCGAGTTGCTTCTTCAGCTCCAGCATCTCGACAGGCGCCATCCGGTATGGGGCCTTCGAGATGGGTCTCGTACCAGGCTCTAACTCGATACTGAAATCCACACTCCTCTGAGGCGGCAAACTGGACGGCTCAGCAAAAACATCAGTAAAATCACAGGCAACTGGGATATCCTCTAAGACTGGACTCTCCCCCTCCTTCATGGCATAACACCAGAAGGCCTCGCAACCCTATGCAATAAATCTAGCTGCCCGTATAGCGCTGATAACTGTGCCTAACTTTCCAAGGTCCCAACCTCCAAAAACCTCTATCTGGCCTAACTCGGTAGAGAGGGTAACAGTCCTCCTACCTACATCTAAAACTGCAGAGTGTCTATCCATCCAGTCCATACCTAGAATGACTTCTTCATGCTCTAATGGCATGACAAAAAAGTCAACTAGTAACACACGGGTCCCTACAGAAATGGGACAACCGTGAATCTCACGGGTACCTCTGACCCTACCACCATCGGGTAACCTATAATAAAGGGCATCCCCTCAACTGTATCTAAACCAAGACGCTCTACACGGGCATCAGAAATAAAAGAGTGCGTAGCACCAGTATCAAATAAAACTCTAACAAGTAAACCATGAATCAGAATGGTACCTGTAGCAGTAGGTGCAGTTGGCTCCTCTACACTCCTCAACTCAAAAACACGACCCTGTGGGCCTCTGGTATCGGTGGCCCCCACCACGACCTCTGCCTCTACTCGGCCCAGGAGCAAATCCCTGAGTCGTAGGGCGATCTAGGACCCTCTGTTGTCCCTGAGTCTGCTGCTGCTGAGGTGGCCTCTGCCCACCTCCCACTGCACTGGCAGGAGAAGAACCCTGCTGAGATGAAGCTCCGCCCTGGCGGCGGTAAACAGCTCGGTGACCTTGCCTACCACAGGTGTAGCAAGTCACTAATGGTCTCGTGCACTCGGGCCTCATATCCCTGGATCTCCACAGTTAAAACACTAACGTCCCTTCTCTACAACCGGTGCAGATGAGGGATGACTCTAGCGTCTCTGACCACGCCAACCACTAGCAGAACCACCAGTACCACTGGTCTGCCCTGTACACTGCCTCTTCTCAGACCCTCCGGTCTGAGAAGCTCTCCTTTGACTAGCCCGCTCTCGCTCATAGTCGGCGGCTCTATCCTGGTAGTCCATCAAGGACTCAAAATGAAAACCGGCCATATAGGCCCGGGTGGCATCCCTCAGTCGTCGGGAAAACAAATATACGTGTTGATCTGCAGAAGGTGCAGCTGGTCCTAGCAATGTCAGCTCCTCCTGGAATCTCCGGATAGCCTCTGAGACTAGTACATCCTCAAACCCAGCCTTCACAAAATCCCGCAGTTTCTCCCTCCTCAGTGAGGCAGGGCAGAAACGCTCTCTGATCATAGTCCGCGTCTGAACATAACTGTCAACCTGTGCTCGTACAGACCTCCACCAGTGCTATGCTAAGTCTCTGAACAGAGTCTGCACTAACTCTATATGCCTGTCTGTTGGACACCTAATGGACTCCAAAGCTGAGTTCACATGTCCAATCCACAACTCAACCTCGAGCCCCACCTTCCCGGAGAAAGGGGGCACACCCATCTGGTGGAATGCCTTCAACCAAGTGTCTGGTCTAGGCCCTCTATGATCCTCTGTAGCTCGAGAAATCTCAACAACAGGTGCCGGTGCAGCTGGCACCTGAGTAACCCCGTGGGACCTCTCAGATTGTCCCTCATGTGCTGGTAGATCTGGAATAGGTCTACCTGCTCTGACAGCCTCCTCCACTCGCCGAATATACTCACGGAACTCACGTCCTCCCATGGAGACATAATCCGAGTCATCTGACCGGACTCGTTGTGGACCCTATCTCCCAGCTACGCCGTTCCCAGTCTCAGGAACGACACTCCCAGCAACGTCCTCGTGAACCTCTTCTGCTGCACGTGGATCAACAGCGGAAGTCCTACCCCGTCCTCTACCTAGAGGGGGTCTACCTCTACCTCGTCCAACTGCAGATAAGGCTCTAGTCTTAACCATCTACAGAGGACGTAAACCTAACTCAGAAGGCTATATATATGCCTATGTATATATCAAATCAATCACAACAGAATATCTATATATACACTGTCAAGATCTTCAGAGGGGCGATGGCTCACGTACACGATATCCCAAAACATTTGGTACTCATTTCAAAATCAAAACCTTTTGAAAAGTCAGACCCCTTTTCGGGTTCTGGTTATTTATCTATTCGAACTCTATTGCAGATTACTAGTGCCATTGTTGTCAACCTGGGCTCTGATACCAACATTGTAACACCCCAAATCCGTAGGACTCGAAGTGCTACTGGGCTAGGATCTCACAATGGATCTTGACCCTAGCCTGACAACAAGTTCACTGAATCTTACAACAAGGCACCAATAGATTAAATACAAAACATCACTGTTATAAAAGTTTCAAAAGGTATATACAAGTACTGCTGAGTACAACAAAACATAAACATAAACATGATCAAAAGATCTCATCCACGAGGATGACCCAATGTATGGAGCCCTCAGCAGATCACCCCTTTGGATCACTCTGCAGCTCTCCTAACCTGCAAAGGATCTACAACACGGTATAAAACCGTTAGCTAACCATACACATATATAAGAAGATGCTAGAGCACAATCACATATCAATAACATTAACACTTCATCATGATATCACACATTTACCCGTTTTATTATCTTTATAACGTTAATCACTCAAGAGTATATAAATCAGTATATGAAAATACGTGACACGAGGAATGAATATAATCCTCACCTCTGCGTGCAATAGCTAGTTGGGGTGGTATCAGCGCACTTCCCGTATACCATATGGAGTGGTAGGTGCCCTTCCCGTATACCAAAACTAACGAGCTTACACAGAACTTCCTAGACTCCACTACGGGATGAAATGTAAGTTGTCAAAACCACTACAATGGGCGGTCAATATAACATAGGTCGGTGACCATAATAAAGCATGCTAGAAAGCATATCACAAACACCACTCATGCACACATCCAATATAAGGATGGAAGCTAAGTAAGTTCTATGGACTTACCTCAATCTCAGAAGTCGTATCACTACGATCAACTCTCACTCAGGTCCACTCCAAACTGGAGGACAAACGGCCTATACAAGGCATACATACATATATCAAACTCCTATCACACAAAGGGTCACACCTAGACCCAAGAGATCCATAAGGATCATATCCAACTCGTAAACCTCAAGGCCGTAACCGGCATATCTATAAGACACTCATCATAAACCGATACCTAGCATGGTACTAGTTCCCTCATACTAGGAAAGGAAAGGAGCTACCCAACTATGGGTAGTCCCAGAACAAAACGCACCTGCGTGATCAAGGGACGTAGGGGCGGAATGGATAACCCGCAGGCGCGGCAGGGAGCAGCCGCAGGCGCGGCAGGGAGCAGCCGCAGGCATGGTGACAAGGAATGCAGGCGACGCAGGCAAGGCGCTAACGCTGGCGCTGGCGCTGCGGCACGGCTTCCGCAGGGGCGGCAACTTCTAGGCGTGGGGCGGCCTCTATGCAGAACATAAACCCGCGGCTTCTCTTTGGCTCTTCACGTGATCAAATCACGTCTTCTCTCCATCACAATCACACACATGCCACAACATACACATTCCATCATCATCCTATGTCCAAACATCTAATCTTAAGGTAAAGAAATGGAATCCAAGAAGAAAGAAGAGAAGAGGAAGAAGGAAGCTTACCACAGTTGTGGTCCTAGGCTGCAGGTAAGATCAACACTCACCAAAGCTCGCTTTCAAGCTCAGCAACACACATCACTAGCATCAACAAACACCAAGGTCACACAAAACTCTCTTCCAAACTCAAGAAACCAAGACAAGGTCAAGGGAAGGGATGAAGAAGCAAGAAGGACGTAGGAAGCTGAAGAAAGAAGTGTGAAACCCTTGCTCACGACGCCAGGGGAAGAATAAGAGGAGGAAAGGTAAAGCACGGTCAAGGAAGTCAACAAAACCGGCTGCAGCCGCCGGAAACCGCAGGGGCGGTTCCATGAGCCGCAGGGGCGGAAACCCGCAGGGGCGGCAGTCAGGCCCGCGGGTGTGGAAAGGCCAATCTCGGTCTAGCCAATCTCGGCTAAGGACAAAGACTCGGTCGGAAAGAGAAGGGCTCTCACAACCGTCACACGACAAGCTTGGGTGACATTTTCCATAGGCGCCTATGTTGATAAGATCCTTTGTAATGTTATCAAGATGGACGTCACACATGTATTATTAGGACGACCATGGCAATTCGATCGTCGCACATTCCATGATGGTTATCTTAATAGATATATGTTCCAATATAATGGAAAAAAGAGTCACATTATTGCCTATGACTCCACATGAAATATTAATTGATTATGCGGAACAAAAGAGGCAACAAGCCATAGATGAGACCACTACGCCGGCAACATCGGACCCTTCTAGGAGTTCTCCCGATGTTGAGGGTACTAGTACTTCCGGATCCCGGAACACCGCCCCTAGTAGCCATGCAAGAATCTAGAGGTATTAAAGGAAGCATTGTTCCCACGAATGCAACTTTACCATCTCCGGACCCAATAATCAAAGGCCGGTGTGAGCCGAGGGTACTTTTGGCCCAGAAACATGATTTGACACCGGTCAAGGAAGGCAAGTTACCATGCTTCTTGCTAGTTCCTTTTTGCTTATCTACTTCCCATGACCCTAGTAATATGCCGCACGAGGTGTCTACTTTGTTGTCTGAATTTCAGGACGTCTTGACCGATGACCTACCACCCGGCTTGCCACTGATCCGTGGAATTGAGCACCAAATCGATTTGGTGCCCGGCGCGTCTTTACCCAATTGATGCAGGAGCATCTCAGGACCTAGCTCGAATGGAGATCATGAGCATGGAAGCTAGGAAGCACGGAGTGTTGATCACTCTAAGGAGAAGACGAGGAAGAATTAAGGACATTCCTCAACATGTTAAAGAGATTATTCATGAAAGAGATGAGAAGACCATTTCCGGAAATACATTGAAAACCTTTGATTGGAGATGGGAGATAACATGCATGATCACGTATGCATGGTCAAGGAGGAGAGTCCGAGAAGCTTGCAAATGCTACGTGGAAAGGAGGAGATCATTTTGGACGTTTTATATGTCTAATTGGGCTTATTTTAAATGTTAAAAAAGGCCTTAATTAGATATATTTTTTCAGCCCATATTTAAGACTCCTTTTATTATTATGGGCTGGGTTATATTTTATTTAATTTAGGATCATATATTTTATCTATTTTTGAGTTTTTGGGATAATATAATCTCAATCCAAAAATATGATTTTCCCTTTCCTATTTTTGGGTTTAGGATAAACTATTTTCACCCCAAAAATATTATCTTTCTTTTTAGCTAGATTGGGCTCGATCTTGGATCAAGCCCATAGCCCGTAGTTAGCTTAAGAATGACGCACCACCTCGCCTATATAAGGCATGGGTTGGACGTCCTTTTACCCTACCTTTGAATGAATTAAACACAAGTACTTTCGAGTATTGTTTCTCTTCTATCCCATGTTCTTCTCGTGGAATCGAGACACCTTACTGTGTGAGCGGAATCCGTTTGCCTAGCAACTTTGGCGCTGTTTTGAGTTGTGTCACTTGGATTGGCAAGTTGGTGCTCTCAATCATCTCCGGGTGACTTCTCGTGCTTTGGGGACAATCGCTTTCCCCTCTGTGTGAGATTATAGCGGAAGGGTTTCTTCAAGTCATTCCAAGTTGTGTGTTAGGGCCTTTGTTTCCCTATCGTGCTCTTGGTTGCCTTAAGGGTTCGACCAGATCTATCCATCTACCGATCCTTCACAATCATTGGATCATTCCTCCATCTATTTATTTCTAGTTTTCATCTTTTTATTCATTTTCTTCATTTCGAGTCTTGGTGTTGAAAGATCGGGCCAACTGACGGCTAACCCCGTATCAAATTGGTACCAGAGCTTCAGGTTCATCAACACCTTTCTCACGTCCCATATAAAAAACACAAAAAAAATCCGAGCTTTCAAGATCCGTCAAGGAAGTTCTACACAAAAAGAGTCACCGGAGCAAGATCCGTAACGGTTAGTTCTACTACTTTCGTTATTTTTCTGCGATTTTAAATTCCGCATTCAATTTCTTGAAAAGAAGGATTTTTGTGGCCAATTGGTAATTTTAATACATATTTTTGCCTAAGATTTGATCTCTTCTCGTTTTGATCGAAATCTCACCCATCCACCACCACAAAACACCCCGCCACCACCTCCCCGCCATCTTTTCGGCCGCCCCTATCCCCAGTCGCCGCTTCGCCGGCCGCCGCCCAGCCCAGCCTTGCCGCTACCCTACCTACTGTTTTCGGCAGTCCCTACGCCGCTCCTACGGCCTTTCGGCCTTTGTGACGCCGCCCGAGATCCCAACCGCCGCCCCAGCCCTCGGTCTCGGCTGAGACCCAAACCCTATCCCGGCCGAGATTTGTTCTCTGCGCCGCAGCCGTCGCCCCCTCGAAACCCTACCCGAAACCCTAGCCGTCGCCTCTGGCGTCGCTAAACCCTAACCCTAGCCGTCGCCTCCGGCGTCGCTAAACCCTAACACTAACCCTAGCCGTCGGGCCTCGTCAAACCGGCCCAACCCGAACTATCTCGGCCCATCAACCGAGATCCACAAAAAAAAAAAAATTCGGAACCGAACTAAAGAGGTTCAGCTGCCGGTCTGCCGCCCGCCGCTCTGCCGTCGCCAGCCCGCCGCTCCGCCACCGCCGTCTGTCCGCCGGCCCGCTGCCGCCGCCCCCGCCCTTGGTTAGTCTCGCAAGTGCTTAGTTATAAAAAAAAAAAATAAAAAAAAAAAAAATAAGAAGAAGAAGAAGGCCAAAGGCCGTACAAAAAAAAAAGACGTTACTTGCGAGCTAAGTTATTCAGTTTCCGCGGTTGTGCATCTTGTGCGAGTTTTGTTTTGGCAGGCGTCCCTTTTGAGCGTAATTGATATATATTTGCTTCCCTACATCGCTGTAGGGCAACCCTAAATTGCACTCCTTCCTTTTTCCCCTTTCCCTATTTTCCTTTTTCCCTTTTTCCTTTTTGTATTTTAATTTCCAAAAGGCCGCAAATTATCTTTTTAATTAAGATTATTGATTTGTTGGTTGAGAAAATTTGCAGGCGAGATTAGTTTTGCTTTTCTAGCTAGCACCACATAAAAGGCCTTTTCCCTTTGAGATTTGGCTTGTTCTCCTTGTTTTTTCTGCTTGAACGCATTAACTTGTTGATTGCTTGAGACATTTTTCTTGTAGATTCACAGTGATCCTCGCAAACCGGCTAAGAGGAAGTTGCGAAGCTTACGAGATAGGTTATTGAGCGAAACACATGAAGAGGGTAGTTTAAGAGTTTCTCTTTAACTAACCTTAACGAGTTTAAATGTTTTGAATCATGTCAACACCAGGAAAGGAGGACAGGACACAACCCCAACCAACGGATGGCGAATCAAAGAAAGGGAGTATTTCTAAACTCCCTGATGCTTTGAAAAACTTGAGGACTCTAAATTTGGAGCAAAGAGAAAATATTTTCCGTAGTAGATGTGTTGTTAAGGATAGAGTGTGTGATTTAATCATAGATGGTGGTAGTTGTTGTAACATTGCTAGTCTAGAAATGGCTACTAAATTACAACTAGACTTGATAGATCACCCCGCACCTTATGAAATATCTTGGATAAATGAACAAGGAGAGTTGGCTATTAATAAACAGGTCTACATCAGTTTTCATCTAGGAAGGTATGAAGATATCATCCTATGTGACGTTGTCCCTATGACTGCTTGTCATCTTTTGCTAGGTCGACCATGGGAATATGATCGAGATGTCAGCCACCAGGGACGAACTAATCGATATAGTTTTAAGCATCAGGGCACTACTATCACACTTAGACCCATGAGCCCTGACGAGATAGCCACATGGATCAAGAAAAGGCCCCAGACGTCAGACAGAGAAGCTGAGCGTGCAACGTCTAGCGCCAAAGATGTGATCCAAGAAGCTCCAACAACACCTACGGAAAGTCCATCTTCACCGAGCGAAGAGGAGAGACAATTTAGAGCCGTGGAAGAGGAGATAACGAGCAGGGAGGAGCAGTCAAGCCAAGTGTTTCAGCCTCCTACTTCACCTCTTACAACGCTTCCTTGTAGTCCATCTTCATCATCCTCAGTGGACGGGATAATTGGGGTTACCGCAGCCCCAACAGGGAGTGATTCTAAACCTTCTTTCTCTAAATTAGATGAGCTCAATCATAGTGATAAAGAGTTAGTTGGTGATGAATCATATGATTTAAAGGCTATAGTAATGGAAAGCTTATGATACATGATGATTTAATTGTTGAAAAGCTTCTTAGACCATCTTGTGATCATATCATGCCTTTTGTTGACTTTAGGGAGCCTTTTAGGGAGCATGTTGATCTTATTGTCTATGATGCAAGAAATGCCCCTATTGATGAGTACATTATTGATGTTAAACTTCTTGTTGTATGTACTAACTTTCAGAGGTTTAATATTGTGAATGTGATTTCATCTAAGCATACTATATTAAAGTCATATGTTTATGAGTATGCTGATTTTATTCACACATCCTTTGTTTTACATGTTGATTTTCTTGGACGTGTTGCTGATTTTTCGGAATCTTTTGATCATATCGATAGAAATTCCGAATCTAGGATGAATATTGCGTTACATGCTGATTTTTCGGAATCTACTCATCCTATTTGTGTTGATTTGACTTCATCTCTTGATAATCATGTTGATCATCATTTACCTCTTGTGTTACATGTTGATTCTATTAAGGATAATGTTGTAACTACAGATTTGATTGAGCATGATAAGTTGCTTAAGTATGAAGAAGAGTGTGCTGAATGTTATACACCTTCACGCATGAATATTGATTTAGTTGTGTCATCTAGATTCAATTCTGAATTTAATTGCTCCATGACTAAGTACCTTATTTACCTTGTGAAGGAAAAAACCTTACTTCATACTAGAAGTCTTGTCAAAGAGAAAGTTGAGACTATTAAGAACAGCGGTATTGCAATTCATTACTTTCCCCTGTTTCTTAAGATGTTTTGTCTTTTTATGTGTCCTTTCTTGTTATTAAGGCTTCATGATTATGTCTTTCATATCATTTGGAAGATCATAGGATATGATACCCTTGATGATAAATGTGCTTACCCCGTCTTGAGATTTCATCTTAAGATATTCTTAGACTTCTTATATGCCTTAAATATTACTTTTGCTTTAATTAAGGATCTTAGGAAAGCACATAATTGGACTAAGATGATACCATGGAATGATATTATTACTTTCTTTATAAAGCTGGCATACTTAGTTATAAATTATTTTTATGACCTTGTATGTACAATTTTTATGTGGAGTAATATTGTTCCGTTTCATCTAGTTATCTATTCTTCTCCTACAGGTATATACACCTCTTATGTCTTCTTTGTTGATCTTATAGGTGTTATACACGCATGGATGCCACCTTCGATGGACATCAAGGATTCGTGGACGAATCCTTTTCAAGAAAGGGAGGATGATGCAGGAGCATCTCAGGACCTAGCCCGAGTAGAGATCATGAGCATGGAAGCTAGAAAGCACGGAGTGTTTATCACTCTAAGGAGAAGGAGAGGAAGAATTAAGGACATTCTTCAACATGTTAAACTCATGAAAGAGATGAGAAGACCATTTCCGGAAATACATTGAAAACCTTTGATTGGAGGTGGGAGATAACATGCATGATCACGTATGCATGGTCAAGGAGGAGAGTCCGAGAAGCTTGCAAATGCTACGTGGAAAGGAGGAGATCATTTTGGACGTTTTATATGTCTAATTGGGCTTATTTTAAATGTTAAATAAGGCCTTAATTCGATATATTTTTTCAGCCCATATTTAAGACTCCTTTTATTATTTTGGGCTGGGTTATATTTTATTTAATTTAGGATCATATATTTTATCTATTTTTGAGTTTTTTGGATAATATAATCTCAATCCAAAAATATGATTTTCCCTTTCCTATTTTTGGGTTTAGGATAAACTATTTTCAGCCCAAAAATATTATCTTTCTTTTTAGCTAGATTGGGCTCGATCTTGGATCAAGCCCATAGCCCGTAGTTAGCTTAAGAATGACGCACCACCTCGCCTATATAAGGCATGGGTTGGACGTCCTTTTACCCTACCTTTGAATGAATTAAACACAAGTACTTTCGAGTATTGTTTCTCTTCTATCCCATGTTCTTCTCATGGAATCGAGACACCTTACTGTGTGAGCGGAATCCGTTTGCCCAGCAACTTTGGCGCTGTTTTGAGTTGTGTCACTTGGATTGGCAAGTTGGTGCTCTCAATCATCTCCGGGTGACTTCTCGTGCTTTGGGGACAATCGCTTTCCCCTCTGTGTGAGATTATAGCGGAAGGGCTTCTTCAAGTCATTCCAAGTTGTGTGTTAGGGCCTTTGTTTCCCTATCGTGCTCTTGGTTGCCTTAAGGGTTCGACCAGATCTATCCATCTACCGATCCTTCACAATCACTGGATCATTCCTCCATCTTTTTATTTCAAGTTTTCATCTTTTTAGTCATTTTCTTCATTTCGAGTCTTGGTGTTGAAAGATCGGGCCAACTGAAGGCTAACCCCGTATCACCAACCGTGCCGCTTACCGTGCAAGTCCGGAAAAGACTAAGGAGCTACAACATCAAGTCCAAGAGCTCCTAGACCAGGGATATGTTCGTGAATCGCTTTCACCATGTGCCGTGCCGGTCATTTTGCTACCCAAGGACGGGTCTTGGAGGATGTGTGTCGATTGCCAAGCCATCAACCAAATAACCGTCAAGTACCGGCGGCATCCGATCCCGCGCCTCGATGACATGTTAGATGAACTCCACGGCGCCACCGTTTTCTCAAAGATTGATCTCCGGAGCGGTTATCACCAAATCCGGATGGCCGAGGGTGACGAGTGAAAAATAGCTTTCAAGACAAAGTACGGCTTATATGAGTGACTTGTCATGCCGTTCGGACTTTCCAATGCCCCATCCACGTTCATGCGTCTCATGAACCATGTCCTCCGCCGGTTTTTGGGTAATTTTGTCGTAGTTTATTTTGACGATATTCTCATATTTAGTAAGTCTTTGGATGAACACCTCGGGCACCTTCGCCAAGTGCTCGAGTGCCTTAGACAAGAGCAATTATATGTGAATTATGAAAAATGTGTCTTTTGCTCAGACACAACAATTTTTCTTGGCTATGTCGTGTCTAAGAACGGACTTCGAGTAGACGAATCCAAAGTTCGCGCTATTCGGGAGTGGCCTACACCCAGTACGGTCACCATGGTCCGAGCCTTTCCCGGCTTAGCGGGCTTCTACCGACGCTTGTCAAAGACTTTAGCTCGGTAGCGGCGCCGCTTCATGAGCTCACTACCAAGGGTGTCACGTTTGAGTGGCGTGATACCCATGCTCGAGCGTTTGATGCGCTCAAAGACCGACTTTGCAATGCAACATTACTCCAGCTCCCAAATTTCTCGAAAACCTTCGAGGTGGAGTGTGATGCATCTAATGTTGGCATTGGGGGAGTTCTCCTACAAGAGAATCGGCCCATTGCTTACTTTAGCGAAAAGCTTTCCGGTCCGCCACTCAACTATCCAACATATGACAAGGAACTATATGCTTTAGTTCGTTGTCTAAAGACATGGCAACACTACTTGTGGTCGAAGGAGTTCATGATTCATTCGGATCATGCGGATCTTTCATATCTCAAGAGCCAAACTAAACTTAGTCGGCGCCATGCAAGTTGGGTAGAATTTCTAGAAACCTTTCCTTATGTCATTCGGCATAAGAAGGGAAAAGAGAATGTGGTAGCCGATGCCCTTTCTCGGCAATATATCCTTTTGGTGCATATGGACGTCAAGATCCATGGCTTTGCTCTTATCAAAGTGTTATATGCCATGGATCTTGACTTCAAGGATATATTTGCAAAATGCCTTGACCTCCGAGAGTATGAGACCTTTTTTATGAATGATGGCTACTTGTTTCCCGCGGAAAACTTTGTATTCCGCGTTCGTCCATACGCCACTTGTTGATAAAGGAGGCCCATGAGGGTCGTGGTCACTTTGGTGCTACCAAGACTCTCGCCGCTCTCCAAGAGCACTTCTTTTGGCCCAAAATGCGCAAGCATGTGACACGGTTTTGCACAAGTTGCATCACATGTCATCATGCAAAATCGCGTCAAGGTCCGGACGGATTGTATTCTCCTTTACCTATACCAATGGGACCTTGGGAGGATCTTTCCATCGACTTGTAGTTGGCCTAACAATGTCCAAGCGAGGCAACGACTCCATTTTTGTGAAAGTCGACCGTTTTTCAAAAATGGCTCATTTTATCGCATGTAAGAGCACCCAAAATGCTAGCGATGTCACCACGTTATTCTTTAACAATGTGGTGCGCTTACACGGGATACCACGTTCCATCCTTAGTGATCGGGACGTGAAGTTTGTGAGTCACTTTTGGAGAACGTTATGGGGAAAACTTGGAACCAACTTGTTGTTTTCAAGTAGTTATCACCCCCAAACCGATGGTCAAACGGAGGAGACCAATCGGACTCTCGGTTCTCTACTTAGAGCAACGCTTAGGAACAATCCACGTAAGTGGGAGGACTTACTTTCGGTTGTGGAGTTTTCATATAATAGGTCTAGGAACTCGGCAACTAAACTCTCACCATTTGAAGTTGTCTACGGCCTTAATCCACACACGCCTTTGGACTTCACACCACGCCCACTCAAGGACGGTGAACACATCATTGCCGCAAGTCGAGCCGCCTCAATAATCGAACTTCATGAGCGGACAAGAGCACAACTCCAACGTCATGGCGCCCAACTTGCCGAACAACGCAACAAGGGTCGTCGCGACATATCTTTTGAGCCCGGCGATCTTGTTTGGCTCCACTTAAGGAAGGAGCGTTTTCCATCTCGACGCAAGGGCAAGCTATCGGATCAAGGTGATGGCCCTTTCCGGATCCTATCCCGCCATGGTCCGAATGCTTACAAGTTGGAGCTTCCGGATTCCTACGGCGTGCACCCAACGTTCAATGTCAAGGATCTAGCCCCTTATGTTGAGCCCCTATTTGACGACGGTGAAACGGGGACGTTTCACATCCAAGATGGGGGACTGATGCACCCTTGACAACCATGATTGTGGATGAGGAGGACGATGCTTTGCGGGTTCGCTCCGATGGACTGCTCACTCACTCCCGAGCTAAAGCCATCGCCCAAGCTGCCGGCTCACTCATCCAACGCACCATTGCATCACTTGGACCCGTTAGTGGCATGCCATATCTCCACTCCACCATGGCATAGACTTCTGGCTCCATCCACCATGGCCCACTAACGGCATGTCTCGCCTTTCCGGCGCCACGTCATCAAGCTAGAAAATATTATTATTTTTTTATTATATTTTTCATTTTAAATAATAGACTTTAATTTTCGGAACCTTAACTCCGGAACTTAATTCTGGGAGTTACTTTCTGACATTGATAGTCTAGGCCTTTCAATCGGGAGTTAGCCCCGACTTTATTTCCCGCCTTTAATTCCGTTATTTATTTTCTGACTAAAGGTTTGGCCTATCATCCACTATATAAGGGATGTTTGGCCTCACTTGTAAATCATGTCTAATTTTAATCAAGCTATTCGAAGGAAAAACCTCTATCTTGATTTAGGCATCACTTCCTCTTCAATCCCCTCAAAGTTCTTCCTTGGATCAAGTCTTAGATCCAAGAACTCACATTCGAGGATTCTTCTAAAGAATCAACCTTCCAATCCACTACTACGTTTGCTCGATCTCCCTAGATCGAATCAAACCCTCACTTCCGCATCCATCTCTAATCGCTTCCGCCTTCCCAAAGTTCTATTTAAATCACTTTTGTACATCAACAAGGAGTAGTTGAAGCTCTAGCTTGGTCTAGATCCGGCATTCGTTCTTCAACGATTCCAAGGACGCATAATGTACTTTTCAAAACTACTTTTAAATACCTCTTTTTATATAAATCAATTCACTATTTTTCAGTTGCAATATTAGTTATTAATTAGAACTCGTATATTTAGCAAACAAATCAGTCATCTACCTTCTATATTAGCGAGTTATGGTCGTAGTATTTCGAAATGGGCTCTCGCGATCAACGCCATAATTTTATTTTTAAACAAAATTACTTATTGATTTTGTAACCTAATGTTATGTGATTTTTTTTAATTGTATAGACTTTTATTATTTTTATCGTCGAGTATTAATTGCACATTCTATCACACAAATATAGTAAACACTCTTGACTGTAGTTATAAGTACATGAGTCAACAATTACGATGTTATTTTTGATACTAAATTGACAAACTTTTTAACATAAATATAAATTTACCTTCAACAAATTATGAATATAATTATATAATAAATACCCGTGCAAGACACGAACACTGAATTAGTTATATAAACTAATTTTAAAAACAATTCAGGTTACTAAGGTATACAAATCAATTTGGATTGGAATTATTTAGGCTTAATCATTGATTATTCATTTTTTTGGTTAACTTTGTCGGGATAGCTTATTCATTTTTCATATTTGTCTCATTTAGGATTTCATCAGTTTGGTTCACTTTTTAGATTTGTCTTATTTAGGATTTTATTTTTTTTATAAAGGAAAGCAGTTCGATACACTAGACGACACATTGTCTAATGAATCGAAAGGCTCATCAAATCAGTAGACGGACAAACTGTCATGAGAGAACCAAACCATACAAAAAATGAAGAAAAACACATCAAAAGATAACTTCAATCATAGCGAGCCGATATAGAAGGAGCATCAAAGGAAGCGCTAGGCAAGCAAGGCAAGGAAGAAATAACGAGAACAAGTTTGTTGAAGCAGTGCAAAATACAACTCTCTAGGACCACCGGTGAAAAGCTCAGATTTGGACTCTTCTTTTGAGCCTTCAGATTTCGATCACCTATCCACGATTCCTTCTCACGAACAAATTCAAATACTTCTTCTAGCTGAAACTCACAAAAACAAGACGTACCCTATACATCATACCATAAAACGTGAAACAAAGAAACTCTTAATGATGATTGTTTGTTATATGTCATTGAATAAAGGAGGCTGGCAGAGAAAGATGCGGATTTCACATATAAAAAAAGATTGAATTGTTCACATTAAATTTATAGTATTCTGACACTCAAAAATGGAGTATTTTGAGAAGAGGGAATTTTCCTTAAAATTTTCAAATATGAGGGGTTTTCTCTGTGGTAAACACAATTGTTCACATTGAAATTTGTTCATTTAAAGTTTATTAAGCATTCGTTATTTTCCAGTTACAAAAATTGAACCAAAAATGTAATTGAATAGAATTAGCCATTGCAAATTTGCAATGTCACCAGCCCAACAAAAAAGAAGAGGTATTGCATAGGGCCATGGAAGTGGTTGTAAAGTTTGGAAGAGGAATAGGGTTTGATTGTTTGACGCAGTCAACAAACACCAACATAGGAAGGGTCAACCTTATTCACTGTTTAATTACGAAAGCAACAACAATCTACCTTCTTTATCGTTTGGTTTATCTTAGTTTTAATTTGTCTTCTTTGTCCGAAGCGAATCTCCACGAGCACACCAAATCTACAACTTGGCTTCCCTCTTTCCACAGAAGGAAGAAAAATTATAGATCTGGTTGAGAGTTTGCGAGTTGAGAAGGAAGACATTAGAGTGGTGGCAGGAAGGAATCAAATTCGGAGTTGTGATGGAGTTACTTTTTAGGACGGTGGGTTGTAGTTTTGACCGATTTGTATCAAAGACGGTGGTGGTAGAAGAACAAGAGTCACTAGGTTTTTTGAAACCCTTTCTCTTAACAGTGGTGGTTAGAAGAACCGGAGACACCAATAAAGGGTGGTAGAAGAACCAGGGACACCAAAGATGTTTTCAAAGCTACTTGTTAATAAACCAGGAAAATATACACCTTTTTTTTTCTTTCTTTTTTTATTTTTATTCTTTTTTGATTATCAGAGTGTTTATACTTTGTATCAAACGGATCAGACACTTTTCGGGTTGGGTTCAACACTAACAGCTCTGTGAACAGGTAATATAACCATTGTCCGGAATTAAAAAAAGTTAGTTATATAATTTGTAAATCAGTTTATATTTGTTATAATCTCATTTTGGTCGATACGTCTGACCTTTTATACGATAAAAGAATAAAATAAATTGCCCCAGGTTTCCCTTAATTTTATGAAAATTTACCTTTCTCACCAACAACTCAGGGACCAGCGTTGGCTTAAGCTAGCATTTAAAATATATGCAACACTTGCTAACTGTCTATACGGTGTATAATGCACGGACAATGCTTTATTATATTAGGCCTGATTCTCTGTTCGAGTTTCAGCTCTTCTTGATGTATTTCAGTGGCTTCTTTACAGAGCCAAAACTGTCTGCAATGCAACACTTGCTTGTAATATACTACCGAGCTGCTACCGATACACCATTGCCTTCTGGCTGGCTTATAAATAGCAGTTTGCGGAATTACTGTTGTTGAATTGCACGGAGCTCCCAGTTACCTTCGCCGTCAATCAAGCGCAGTTCCAGTCCATGGAATCGTATCAAAGCAGGACGCTGCAATGATTAAGAGTTAAAAATCAAGTCAGACTCGAGCATTTGCCTTGAAGGGAAGGAATGTTGTATACCTGTGAAGAAGTGATGACTGTGATGCCTTGGTCAGTCGCAAGCTGGTAGAGGTGTTCTTCAACATCAACACTTGTAGCACTACATTCAAACAGATGGACCAATAGCCATAATCAGCATGCATACACTGGAAACAAGGAAAGAAATAAGCAAGACTTACTTGGTACATTCGTCGAGAATCCCAAACTTTGGCTTGTGGAAGAAGAGGCGAGCCTAAACAACAAATTAACATTTCAGATTGGATGACTTGAAAACAAGGACAATCTTGATTCAATAATGATAGACAGATAGGCTCACCATGCCCAATCTCTGTTGTTCACCAAGAGAGAGGACATCTTCCCAATTCAGGGAAGCATCCCAACTGCCTTCTCTTTCCAAAAGATAGACTAAGCGCACATGCTCGAGGATGGTCTTCAACCGCGAGTCCAACAAATCTATTGCATTTGCATTTTCTTCTCCTATGAATCAAAACAAATTTGTCAACAGAAAGAGGATCAAGTGGATAACTAAGAGAAGCAGGTTGCATCCCAGGCCACATACACAACATTCACATTATAAGATGAATACGTACCAACACCGCTAATCTCATGCATTCTGATACAAACCCTGGATACAAATCTAACAGGTCTAATAATTATTTTTATTTTCTCACTTGTCAGTTTCTCCATGCTTTCCATTACTTTGTGTTAGTTACTGAATATCTAGGATTACTTCTTTTATTTATCATTAGGAGTTAGATACTTCTATCATGTTATAAAAGGAGGAACTACTGCATTAGTTTAGGATCAGGCTTGAATATGAATATTGAATTGAATACAAAACTGAGGATGCCTCAAATTTCCTGATTCTTTAGGACAAAAAAATCCTGCGTTTTGCGAGATTCTTGCTTCTAGTGAGGTTCAACACATTCACATTACAGACAAGAAAGACCTCCGGACCTGACCCCGAAATGGTCTCAAGAAACTGTTAGAATCCACTAGAAGCAAGAATCTCACTCCTAGGAGTGTGTAACAAGAATCTTGCAAAACAAACGCAGCAGTTGTGCTAAAAAATCTCTAACACAGGAAATTTGCGGAATCCTCAATTTTGTCTTCAATTCAACAAAGTCTGCTGACAAACTGACATTGTGCCTTCTTATAAAGAAAATCTAAATAACTAATTGACACACTTATTGTCCCAGTACTTGACACACTATTTCACCCACTACTTGACACACTAACTGACCAAACTATATAACGAAATTAAACAAATAAAACACATCAGTAATTGACAAATCAGAAGTTGAATATAGGCTACTGCAGAACCGTATCAGATACCCTCTAGCCTCTCGACTACTACATGGAACAATTTATCAAAAGACAACAAAAATGCAAACTTTCGTTTCTTCCATTGCTGGCAGTTTATAATAGTTCAAATTGTCACACAGCTCTAAAATGAGGATGACACAGATGCTTTTACTGGAATATTCTCGATGATGAGCTACAAGGTTACTGCCTTGTATATGCTCATGCTCACCTCCAAGGTCACCTACATGTGACATTAGCAAATCCCTCTACATCCTAACGGCTTTATCTAATAGCACCTAGACCCCTCCATCTTCTAGATAATATCCGTATCAGATACCCTCTAGCCTCTCGACTACTACATGGAACAATTTATCAAAAGACAACAAAAATGCAAACTTTCGTTTCTTCCATTGCTGGCAGTTTATAATAGTTCAAATTGTCACACAGCTCTAAAATGAGGATGACACAGATGCTTTTACTGGAATATTCTCGATGATGAGCTACAAGGTTACTGCCTTGTATATGCTCATGCTCACCTCCAAGGTCACCTACATGTGACATTAGCAAATCCCTCTACATCCTAACGGCTTTATCTAATAGCACCTAGACCCCTCCATCTTCTAGATAATATCCCTTAACCCCTAATATTCTCATATTGGCATATTGCTATTTCGTATCCTAACTCAAAGATTCCAGGAATAAAAGCACATATACTTTTTCAATTACTATTAGGATACAGATTATCTCTGTTATCAGGAGCCTATAAAAGGTTTTTATGATTCCATAAAAAGCAAGTAGAACTATATCAAAGGGATATACATATTCCATGGGAGAGTTCTTTATCGTAACCTGTGACTACATCCTACACCAAGGCTCATCATAGAGAATAGAAAAGATGCATAGATACTAGATCCTTCACAAAAAGAAGACATTACTATGCTAATTTGGCTCCAAAGAGGGGTATATCATTCGTGTTCTATTAAAGCTGTGAAGTTAGACATTACAAATACCTGGTTCACTTGAATGCGACACCCTCAATTCAGCTTCCTCACGGGAAAGAGGGTATATAATTTGATCCCTTAAGGATCCAAGACACGTATATGGCTTTTGTGGAACATAAAATACGCCACAGCCAGATTCAACACCTTCTCCATAAAGTTGATGTGGTGTAACAAGCCTTCCACTTACAATGGGCCATACACCTCGAAGAACTCTGAATAGTGAACTTTTTCCACTCCCATTAGGACCTAGGACAACAGAAAATTTTAAAACCGATAATCAGGTTTCAAAAATAATGAGCTGCTTTATAAGAAAAAAAGAATAAGTTCACCAACCAGTGACAAGAAGACTTTTTCCTGGGTGAACATCACATGTCAACTGTCTAGCCAGCATTTTTTGTGTTGGTGTAATAATATCAACATTGAAGAAGGAGATGGTATCATCAGCATAACCACTGTTCCCATTACCATCTAATGAAGCATGAGCACCAGGATAATCTGCAGCAATGAGCCGTTTACTCAAACTCAACTCACTTGAAAAAGGAAACAAAAAAAAGTTCTTCACAGAGGAGAAAAGATTAACTGGCAACTGCTATATACCAATTTATCAGATTCTTTTCATTCTTAAATATTTTCTCAAAAGCCCATCAAGTGAAGTTATAGTCTTTGGACCTTGCTTATTGCCAAACATCTCTCAAAGAACTACAAATATCCAAAGTACCAATTTAGCTGCTTACATAAATCTTAGACAAAGAGGATACCTACACAATAGCAAAAATATATGAATTATGAAGTCCCCAAATCATGAAGAAATAATCGGATACTACTTCCACAAATGGTTCATTTTTCAATATTAAATACCTTCTATATTATTCAACAAGGTAAGTACATTGGAAAACTACTTAATACCTGTTGAATATGTTAAGGGAATATTTTGTTAAATATGCTTAAGGAAATATTCTATCCAGAATTATTCTCGAGATATTCTAGGATATGCACATATATATTTTTTATATTTTTAGATATTTTTTATTCTCTCTTATCTTTTATTTCCTTGTAATTCTAGGTCTAGGTCTGTACATATATGCCTTGTTCTGGCAGAGTTAATTAAGTTTTTGACAGGATTCATATTCTTCCTGTTCTTCATGGTATCAGAGCCTTCATTGCTCTAATTTTTCACATCAAGACAGCCTTCATTGCTGCCATATTTTTCCATTGACGGATAGCCTTCATTGCTACCATATTCTTGTTCTTCTTTGAAGTCAAGCTCTTCATCTTGTAGCCTTCATTGCTGCTTTCCCTGTTTCATTTAGCCATGTCTAACACACCCGATTCTGACACAAAAAAGAAGGCTGATTTCCAAAGCCTTCAGTCTGCCTACAAACTCAATGGAAAGAATTATCTCATCTGGTCTCAGGCTGTGAAGACCTATTTGAAAGGAAAAGGAAAACTGAAACATCTAACCGAGGGAGTTCCAAATAAAGAAGATCCTAACTTTCATACTTGGGATGAGACAGATTCGATGATCATGTTTTGGTTGTGGGAATCCATGGAGCCAACTGTCAGTGTATCATGCATGTTCCTGAAGACTGCAAAAGATGTTTGGGATTTCATCAAGAGATCTTACTCCAAGGCGAAGGATGAGGCATTGACATTCGAACTTACTGTTAAGGCCTATTCCACCAAGAAAGGGGAAAAGACTATCACTGAGTATGGTAATCTTCTTCAAAGGCTATGGCAAGAATTAGATCAATATCAAGTTCTTGAAATGAAGTGCAAAGATGATGCAACACAATGGAGGACATTTCAAGACAAGCATAGAGCTTATGTCTTCCTTGCGGGATTAAGCTCTGAGTATGACCAGATCAGGGTTCAGATCCTTGGTCGAGTAGAGCTACCAACTTTGGAAGAGGTCATTTCAATTGTGAAGGCAGAAGAAAGTAGGAGGGCTGTAATGCTCGACTCCAACCCTGCTACAATTGAAAGTTCTGCTCTTGTAGCTGCAAAGAGAAATAATAGGTGGTGTAGCTACTGCAAGAAATCTAGTCACAATCGAGACAAGTGCTGGAAATTACATGGGAAACCCCCAGCCGAGATTGGAACAACAACAGGAACTCATCAAGTTCACAAGCGAATAAGGTGGTTGAAGGGACTAATGAAGAAGCTAATGGAGGAATAAGTGCATCTGATATTGAGAAATTCAGAAACTTCTTCAAATCTCTTGAACAAAAATCTGTTGGTAATCCTTCTAGTCAATGCTCTCTTGCTTTATAGGTAACAATTCATTTTCTTCTTGCTTTAAAGCTTCGAAAACATCTAATCCCACGAAATGGATCATAGACTCGGGTGCCACAGACCATATGACTAAATCCATACGTGAGTTTCACACTTATCAGCATTCCAAAAATAATAAAATCATAACAGCCAATGGGTCATCTGCCACTGTTGTAGGCCAAGGAACCATTCCTCTGTCTACCACTTTAAGCCTAAAAAAAGTGCTTCATGTCCCAGATTTGTCTACCGATTTGATTTCTCTTAGTAAGCTTACAAAGGACCTTAATTGTCATGTCACTTTTACACCTTCTGTTTGTGTTATACAGGACCCGAATTCGGGGAAGAGGATTGGACTTGCTAAGGAAAAGAATGGTCTTTATCACTTGGAATCACTTGCGGACAGCACCTCTCATGCTCTTTCATCAACCACCATGAATAATGAGGTCATTTGGCTTCACCATTTTCACCTAGGTCATCCTTCTATTTACACTTTAAAACATTTGTATCCCGAGCTATGTCAAGGAATATATGCTTCTCATTTTCAATGCAAAGTTTGTGAGTTAGCAAAGCATACCCGTGTGTCCTTCCCTATAAGCAATAAGAGAAGTATTTCTCCTTTTCAGCTTATTCATAGGGACATATGGGGACCATCCCCTTTGCCTAATATCTCAGGTGCTCGATGGTTTGTTACTCTTATTGATAATTGCACTCGTGTTATGTGGATTTATCTACTCAAAAACAAATCAGATGTCAGTCAAATTATTCCCATTTTTCACTCCATGATTCAAAATCAATTTGGCACAAAAATACAAAGGATTAGGACAGATAATGCTAAGGACTATTTCAATCAATCCTTGACGTCTTATTTCCAATCCCAAGGTATTATCCATGAATCCTCTTGTGTTTATACACCACAACAGAATGGCCTTGCAGAGAGAAAAAATAGACACATTCTAGAGGTCACTCGTGCCATGCTCTTCACCAACCATGTTCCCAAATTCTTTTGGGGTGAAGCAGTCCTTACTTCCGCTTACCTCATAAATAGGCTGCCATCTAAAGTTTTGAGCTACAAAAGTCCACTTGAATGTTTTCAAACGTTCTATCCTAACTATAGAGCAAATAGTCTTAAACCAAAAATTTTTGGTTGCACTGTGTTTGTACATGTGCATAGTCCTCAAAGAGGAAAGTTAGATCCAAAGGCTGTCAAATGCATTTTTCTTGGTTATTCTACTACCCAAAAAGGTTACAAGTACTATAATCCTACCTCCAGAAAATTCTACATCTCCATTGATGTCACCTTTGTTGAAAAATCACCTTTTTATTCCCAAACAAAGGTTCCAAACCATGTTGATCCTGCGCCACCAGCCCAACCTCCACAAACTTTCTCAGACTTAGATTTGGACTATCATCCAGAGAAGTCCACTCTAGATGTAGAATTTGTACCTACACAAGAGATTGTCAACAACCTTCCTAGCTATCCACAAGTGTATTCCAGGAGAATAAGGAGTGATCTCATCCAGCAGCAAGCTCAAAAAGGAGTGATCTCATCCAGCAGCAAGCTCAAACCTCAACTCCAGAATTTGGCCCTGAAGGTGTCACTCCACAAGGTACAGAATCTGATCCTAATATTCCTACAAATGTTCAAACTAATGATAATCCTAGTGTAGATGTTGAGCTACTCATTGCCTTAAGGAAAGGTACCCGAGAGTGCACAAACAGACCTTTGTACCCTTTATCCAACCATGTTTCCTTACATCGCTTCTCCAAATCTCACCAAGAATTCATCCAAAACCTCAGCCAAATTTCTATTCCGAAATCTGTTTCAGAAGCTTTAAAGAAAAGAGAATGGAGAGAAGCCATGAAGGAAGAGATGTTAGCACTAGAAAAAAATCAGACTTGGGAGATGTTGATAAACCTATTGGAAAGAATGTTGTTGATTGCAGGTGGGTGTATGCATTGAAATATAAAGCAGACGGAACGCTGGAAAGATACAAGGCCCGGCTTGTAGCTAAAGGCTACACTCAAACCTATGGGATCGATTATCTTGATACTTTTGCTCCAGTCGCAAAAATGAATACAGTGAGAATTTTGATATCTTTGGCTGCTCACTTTAATTGGCCTCTGTTACAGTATGATGTGAAGAATGCATTCCTTCATGGAATATTAGATGAAGAAATCTACATGCGAGTGCCACCTGGTTTCACATCTCCGTCTACCAAGGTGTGTAGACTAAAGAAAGCTCTCTATGGGCTTAAACAGTCACCGAGGGCCTGGTTTGGAAGATTTGCATCAGTCATGAAAAGGGTTGGTTATAGACAAAGCCAAGGAGATCATACTTTGTTCATAAAGCATTCACCTTCAGGGGGAGTAACCGTTCTCCTAGTATACGTGGATGATATTATAGTCACAGGTGACAATGAGTTTGAGAAGGAGAATTTGAGGAGACAATTGGAAGCTGAATTTGAGATCAAATCACTTGGAAAATTGAAGTACTTCCTTGGAATTGAGGTAGCTCACTCTTCTCATGGGATTTTTATATCCCAACAGAAATACATTGCAGATTTGTTAAAAGAAACAGGTAAAAGTGCCTGCAAACCAGCCCCAACTCCTATTGATCCAAATCATAAACTTGGAGAGACAAAGGATGAAGCAGCAGTTGACAAGCAAATGTATCAAAGGTTGTGTGGGAAGCTGATCTATTTATCCCATACTAGACCTGATATTGCTTACTCTGTAAGTGTAATTAGTCAGATTATGCATGACCCGAGAGAGTCACACCTTTTAGCAGCGTACAGAGTGCTCCACTATTTGAAAGGCAATCCTGGGAAAGGGATCTTGTTCAAGAGAGGAAACAAACTTACTCTTGAAGCTTATACAGATGCAGATTACGCAGGATCAGTTGTAGACAGGAGGTCAACTTCTGGTTATTGTGTTTTACTTGCTGGAAACTTAGTTACTTGGCGAAGCAAGAAGCAGAATCTGGTCGCTAGATCTTCAGCTGAATCTGAATTCAGGGCACTTGCTCATGGACTGTGCGAGTTGTTATGGCTACAGATTATTCTGAATGATCTCAAGGTGAAGTGGGAAGGACCAATGAGACTCATTTGTGACAACAAATCAGCCATTAGTATAGCTCACAATCCAGTCCAACATGACAGAACTAAACACGTAGAAATTGATCGACATTTCATCAAAGAAAAGCTTGAAGGAGGGCTGGTTACTATGTCTTATATTCCCTCAGATGAGCAGATTACAGATGTTTTAACAAAAGGACTTCATACCTCACGGTTTCATCATTTAAACTCCAAGCTGGGAATGGAGGATGTTTATCACCCAGCTTGAGGGGAGTGTTGAATATGTTAAGGGAATATTTTGTTAAATATGCTTAAGGAAATATTCTATCCAGAATTATTCTCGAGATATTCTAGGATATGCACATATATATCTTTTATATTTTTAGATATTTTTTATTCTCTCTTATCTTTTATTTCCTTGTAATTCTAGGTCTAGGCCTGTACATATATGCCTTGTTCTAGCAGAGTTAATTAAATTTTTGACAGGATTCATATTCTTCCTGTGGCAACACAACACAACACTGCAGTACTCTGAATTCTCATCGGGCTAGTGGGGAGAAAACGGAGATAAGAATCCTAATGCCTATCATACGACAATTCATTCAGTTCTATCAAAAAAAAAAAGAACTAATCATGAAAAATGATGGGGCAATTGCTTTAGACATTGTTTACCTGATTGAGCAGCATCCAATATCTCTTCCAGCTCAAAAATACGATTTATACCACCTGAAAGCTCAAGAAACTTCTTGTGCAGCTCTAGAATATCACCAAATGCTAAAAAGCTTTGAGAAACAACTGATGCCAGGAATCGCAAAGCGTGTGCTAGATCTCCTGGAGAAACATTCAGAGACATCAGATACATATCTTCAACTATTTTACTGCAATTTCAAAGGGAGATCTTTTCTGTAAGCATTTTTCTAAAGTCCTTTTGGAGATTTTCTGGATCTCGGTACTTGGTCCAGAGGGACATTATTTATTTATTTTGAAATGGTTTTACCTTGTGTAGACGTCAAGGACCGGTCGCCATTGTGTTCCAGAGCATACAGAAGGCTCAAGCCCCAAGTGACATTGTGAGGCAGTTGCTTTGTCACAAAATCATCTAGTATACCATAAACCCATTTCTTCGTTATCAGTAGTGAAGAATGATGGAGGAGTTTCTGAAACTTTGATTCAATCATCTGCAAGGTTAGGATTTACCAGTTAAAGAAAGCTTCATATAGCAATATTACCAATTCTACAAACAAATACTATATGGCCTCTGAATAACTGACTGAACCAACCTAACTAATGACTTACCATTTCCTAACTATGTAGCATGGAAACGGAAAACGAGCAGAGTGAGACACAAGGAACCACCGATTCCAAAAACATAGGCAGATAAAAAGGACATATACATGATCAACATACATACAAAAACCATCATATGAAAATATTTTAGGTGATAACAATGTAAACTGTAAAATCAGTAACTTTTTATATGTGTGCAAATCACATTTAAGTAACTTTAGTGTCAATTAATTCAATAAGTTCAATTAAAAACTAAACTATGCATACCCTTCATTTTTATAAAGCCCGTCCTCCTATCTATTTCTACAACCCAGCCCACCAGTCCCCTTCATTTTAAAAAATTCAGGTCAGGGGTCACAGCCGACCCCTCTTACCGTCTCCTAGTCCCTCCATCAGAGCTCCCTAATACTACTTCTGGTCAAGAACCAAACAAGCCGATGGTGAGATTGTCAGCCTGATGGTGAACAGGGCTGGCTGCTAAAGAGTGGTCGGATGTGCACTGAGAAAGGGGGAGGAGGTGAATATATATATATATATATATATATATATATATATATATATATATAGAGGTGTTTTCCATGTGCTTGAGTTTCAGGTCCATTTTGATTGTGCAGACAATTTCTCAACCATTCCATGGACGTATAGGGTCGCTTCCTGGCACTTCCGAGTTTCCTGCGCAGGATTGGACAGCTTCCTGGCGTTTCTGCAGTTTATAGTTCCCTAATATTGATAGTAAGTCAAAAAAACTGACTTTTTTTTATTGGAACTTGCAATGCTACACAATACCCTGGGCCCAGCCTCCTGGTTGGCTTTTTTTAGTAGTTGATATGGAGTTCCTCTTGCATAGCCTGGATTTTGTACCTCAATTTTGTGTTTCTATTTTGTTTTTTTTTAATTCTTCAGACATGTCAACCTATCTCCACAAAACTTTAATGTCAGTTAACAACCTAAGCTTGTTTACGAAATTTTTCCTAGGCTCCAAAAACTCGACCTCTTTGTGGGAAAACATATAAGAATCTCATGGACCTGAGATTCAGCCATGAATTTTGGGACAGAACCAGAATCATTCCCAAGCATTTGCATTGGGCTTCTCCGACTTTTTGCCTCTGGGCACCAAAACCCCAGATTCAGACCAAAACGTGAATTCTCCCACTGGTGAGAATGTCCATCAGTTCCTGCTTAATAGGGCTTCTCCGACTTCACATCTAAATACTAAATTCAGCCATGAATTTAGTATTTAGATGCAATGGAAACCTGCTTAACAGAGCTTATGTAATTTGGTGAGAATGTCCATCAGATCCTCTTTTACCTAAACGGTACAGATTTCTTAAAATTACCGACATGTTTCTTAGGTACCACCCTTTCTTACCATTTTGTAATCCAACAGAGCAAATGGATAATGAGAATACTATGTAGGAAGCAAACTCAAAAGAGCAGGAACAAAGAAACATGGATAAAAGAGAAGCTCACAGCTTTTTCTCTGGCACCCCCTCCAAAGAAAGCTATAGATTCCGCATGTGTTCGCAATCTTTCATGCATATATCTGAGAGAAAATAAAGTAGAAGACTATCAGGACAAGGATCACAAGAAAATAAAAAACTAGAAAAAAGAAAGAAGAGAAATAGGGGAAAGGAAAGTACAGGAGAGAATACCTAAAAGTTCCTTCCAGTTGTTGTTCTTGACTTGCCAGGTCTCCAAAATCAGGAGCAACACTCCTCAGAAATCCCAGACCAAGCAACATATAAGTATACAAAATAGCAACACCTCTACGACCAGTCAATAGCTTCATTCTCCATGTAAACCTTCACCAATTCCAATCTCAACTTAAAAGTGGAAAAGCAATCGAAGTTAAGAGGAAAAATGGGCTCATGGAACAATAATCAAATAAACTAAACAAAGCCTACGTAATTATTTCGTCTTCTTTTTCCTAATCATGAGATTCCTACATAAATTACTCACCAGAAAATGTCAACTGTTGGCTTTACCATTCCAGTAACCAACCCTGACAAGTCAGTTGTCAACTTTTCAAGATCATGGGTTAACCTCTGATCAGCATCAATGTTTTTGCTTGACATGTGGAAGACCTGTAAAAGACCAAGCTGTATCAGTGTTGAACATATTTCTCTGTTACAAATGTTCGTACAACTTATGTATCTCCATGTTACTCTATGTATTGCAGCTTATAATTCACTCTCCTTGACTTAATGAATTCCATTTGACAAGAATACTTCAGGTAAGTTATCAACAAATATCTGCCTCTAAAGCCGCATATTGAGGTGTTGACTGCCTGTCAACAGTTTGACCTACAAGATGGCATACAAAGTACATGATGTAAAACCTTATAGAAGGTATTTTTCCTCAAGTAGTTCTTCAGCAAGTGTTGAGTCAAGCGGATTCTCCAACAAAGGGCTAGTTTGGCTGTCAAGTGCCTGAAACAAAAGAAGTTTGCATTTCAACAAAACAAATAACTATTAAAGAAGTTTCCTTTCAACAAAACAAAGATTAACAATTAGGTCAAACTCTAGAGTCTAGACAAGAAACTCAGCCCGGCTCATGCAGAACATGATGACTTCTGCCTAATCCATGAAGAAAAGCAAACTGGAAACTTCTAAACCAAAAGCAAATAATATGAAGAAAAAAATATATCAAAGTTAAAGAAAATTTAAACTACGCAAAATATGCAAATCATGACCACTACTGAGTATAGATCCAATACACATCATCTGCTTCTTTTTTACCAAATGTAGACAGAATCACTCCCTTTCTTGCTAGCAGGTGAAGAAACAGTATGATCTTTGAGTAATTAATACAACAAAAAGTTCAAGACTACTAAAAAACTGAAACAGCTAAAGAATTAATAGAGCAGAAAAAGACCAACTAGGGTTAACTGTTAACACTAGGTTCGTGACAAAGGCTACCTTAAAGAAGGTGCAACAAAAGAAGATGCCGCGCTTTGCAGAACACTGACCCCAATCAAACGGATAAAGGCTGCCTTGTCCTGTTCAAGAACAAACTTCACCGTAGTTCCTGTGATGCAACAAAAAGAGCTTCTCAATTAATCCTCCTTATTTGGTTCAAATGTAGTTGTGAAAATTTCATTAGAAGCATATGATTATGAAGTACCAGTACACTGCAGAAGTAAAAAGATAAGAACATATATTGTACCATTTAAAGAGGCAATGCGGTCTGAAATCCAAGTTCTTGATATAACAAGAAATGCCACTGCAAGTAACTGTGCTCCCTGTTTATCAAAGAAGGTGGGCACCTGAAAAAACGACTAATAAATCAGGCTCAAAAGAAGGTGAATTAATTTGATATCAACCTTAATGTATTTTTAATTGTCAAACTTGTACCAAAGAAAGTATTAAAAAATTTGTATATGATCAGCAAAGAGAACAGATAATAACTTGTAAGAACTAATGGAAGATGGGCAAGTTCACATTAAATAGATTTGTTCATCAGTCTTATTTCAGCAGAATAAAGGCAGTAACAAACCAGCATTTCCATCAGTAAGGTCTAAAAACCAGAAAAATCATATGATTTGTCTGATTGTTACCCTTTGATGGCTCAGAAGATCAGAGACAACAGTACAACACTACACAATTTGTATACGATCAGCATTCAAAAGAGTCAATAGCATGTCAAGACTCATGGGAGACGGAGTTGTTCACATTAAATATAGTGGTCAATCAATCTTAGCTCAGCGGAATAAAGACAGTTACAAACAAGTATATCAGAGTCAATACCAAACAATGCCTCTTTCTATTTTAAGTTACTAACCAGGATCTTAAACATCGCAGCAACTCGCAAAGGCAACATCTTAGAGGAAACTTGCAATTGAGGAACAGCTGGCAAGGGTAATTTACAATCCAG
Source organism: Fagopyrum tataricum (assembly GCA_002319775.1). Classification (NCBI taxonomy): domain Eukaryota; kingdom Viridiplantae; phylum Streptophyta; class Magnoliopsida; order Caryophyllales; family Polygonaceae; genus Fagopyrum; species Fagopyrum tataricum. The sequence goes on from CM008286.1 coordinate 38,325,650, forward strand.
AGGAGGAGATGCTGCAATCACATCTGAGATGTATAATTCTGACCTTGACTTCGATAATGTAGAGTCCTGATAAATTAAGTTAGAACTTCAGCCAGAGACTCCTAAAAAGAGTACAACATAAAAACAGACACCTCATGAAAAGGAGATTAACAAAGGGAAAGGACCACCGAAATACTGCAACCTTCTTAGCACTGGAAAAGGCACGGTGCACAACCATCGCATCACCTTGTCTTTTAGTCTCCAAAGGCTTTTCCATATTGTTAGCAGGCTCGTCATTGATCAAAGAATCCTCGCTGTTATAAAAAAGACTATTACTAGTTATATTTCACAGGACAGATTTATATAACGAGATCATAGGTATGAAAACAACAATGCAGAATCCAACCTCTTGTCATGAATGCTCCAGCCTCCTTCCCCGTCCAAGGATAACACTATATCGTGAAATGCAACTAAAGCAGGACGATGTGATATAGTGATGCATGATGTACCCATAGCACGGACCTTAGCACAGAAACGTTCTTCCATATCAGTTGTCACAGCACTGGTGCACTCATCCAAAATAGCAAACTTGGGCTTATGATAAAACAATCTAGCCATTCCCAACCGCTGCTGCTCCCCGAGGGAAAGTTCTTCACCCCAGTTTACCTCTTGTTCAGGAGGGTAACGATCAAGTAAGTACTCAAGATCAACCTAAACAAAGGAAAAGAACACATGTCACAACCTCTAAGAGGTCAGTCAAGAGCAATATATACATATAAAACTAAAGGCTTTTGTATGCATAAGATTTGTACAATAACTCTTGAGATGAGAGCCCCTACATTTTTCAGTAGCTCTGTCATTCCACTCTGTGTTAGTGGTTCAATCTCTTGATCCTTTGTGAGAGGATATATTAACTGATCACGAAGTGTCCCTACAGCAGTGTATGGTCGCTGAGGTACATAAAAGATCTCCTTATTGAGGTCAGATCCAACTCCAGGCTTCATAATGTGACCAGATACAAGAGGCCAAAGTCCCCCTAGAACACGGAAAAGTGAACTCTTTCCACTGCCATTTGGACCTGCATAAAAAAACAATCTACAAGTTAAAATATCTGATATTATCACCCAATTAGGATCACACACTTGACACACGTCTGAACTAGTAATCCCTCAGCTTGGAACAATAAGATGCAATATGTAACTCTAATTATAAGTCTTCCAATGCAAATGCCTTTGCCAGCATGTGTCCTAGAACTAAAGAAGAAGAAAGTTAATCCTTAATTGAGAGAGATTCTAGGGTTAGCCTTTCCTACTCCCCAAATTTAAGCAGTACACTCTGCATTTCCGGAGACGGAACAATTCCAAAAAATTGATTTTGTCTCCTCTATATTCTTCTACAGTTATTCCACTTGCCTATTCTACAAATCGCCAACCTTGAATGCTCTCTCACTTCCTGTTTCAATATCCTTTTTATCTATCTCGTAATTATATCTCAAAGTCAAAGCACTTCATAAATTGCTGGAACGCACCCAAGGAAGCACTGCTCCCCAAAAATCGAGAAATAAAAATGGGTAGAAGTTTTCCAGTGGACAAATCACAAGAATTGAGAGCCAGAGCTTCAAAGTTCCACAACTTTATCAATCCCAATGTGCCAAGATCATAGAACATGAAGTAAACTACTCTGGCTCATGCATATATCGGGTTTCAAGATTACCTGTGATTAGAAGATTAGATCCAGGATGAATTTCCAGTGTGAGATCCTCAACTAATACATTATTTGTTGGTGTAACAACCTGCAAAGAGAGCATTTCACCATTGCATAATCACAAAGATGGAGCAGAAAATCCTAACAAAAGCAATGAAATAATTTATTACCTTCACGTCTGAAAACTTGATGCAATCACCCTCACTAAAACAATTCCTACTCCTATCCCTTGCCACTGAAAAAGTATCACGCATGCTAAATTCACGAGATACAGTAACAAATTCATGTATCCGGTCAGCATATCCACTGCCACAACAAAGCAATAGGAAAAGAAAAGAAGGATGAGTGAGAAGTCAACACACAAACTTAAAAGTTAACAGCACAATCAATAATTTGTGAAGTCAAGGACTTAGCATACTAAAAGGATTGATTGACACAATCCTAAAGCAGCATAAACTACTTAAAATAGTCTCAACCAAATACATCTCAAACAATCGAGACTCACACTTGACAACTTTTTATGGAATCCAACCACTATAGAGTACTTCAAACCATCAGCACTACACTAGAAAATCAAATTGAGACTAGAAGGGGTTGTACAATAAGCCGATCACATGTACAGTAAAATAAGGCAATCTAAAAAAAATTCGGAGTAATATAGATGCTGGGATAAAATCAAACTCAGAAAAAAGGCATATCCACATTCAAAAGCTAGCCATTAACGTACCTAGACATAAAATGAGTTAGAATAATTGTCCACCTCTCAGAAGTGATGTGTCAAAAATTACCTGAGACGGTTAAGTCGCCTGGAACTGATTGAAAGAGTTCCCAATGACTGAAACAATGATATAATCACACTAGTATGATATCGAAGATTGCTTAACATCTCCGCACGTCCCAGGGTAGATGCATCAGGTTTTAAATGCCCAGAGAAGAAGGGCTCAATTATCAAAATGACAGCAAAAGTGGCACCGAGATACTTCAACAAGAAGTCCTGGATCATGCCAAACCACCAATGATCATGAAGAACCATACGCATGTGTCTTACTAAATTTTTAAACTTCTCCTGAATATTGAACTCTTCTCTAGCCTCACCCCCATAAAATCCTATACTCTCTGCATGGGTCCTTAACCTTGAATGGAGCTGCCTATATTCCCCTTCCAGTTGTTGCTCTTTTGACATTAATTTTCCAAATGAAGGTGAGAAATTCCTGATCAAGGTCCCTGCTCCTAATACATATGCCTACAAAACAACCAGAGGCATGCCAACAGAGATCAGAAATCAATATGACAAAAAATAAACACTATCAGTCCAACAGACGCCGACAAATAGATCATTTGAAAGACAAGTGAGTATACCAAAATCCAGAATACATATTTAGGGCTTGCATATGTACATAGGCGCCATGTATAAAGTATGCCATCAGTAACAGCAATAAGATCATCTTGCACAATTTCACTCAGCTCAGAGCAAAATCTTGGTACATCACTAGCAATCCGTTGCTCGGGGTTAGAAATTCGACCATCAACATGTGATATCTTGTAATATGCCATGTTCTGGAGAAACAATATAGATATCAGAGTTCATAACATCATCTCATCATAACAAGAAGCTACCAGGAAATGATGCTATATTTCCAAACATTGACATCAAGACACTCGTGAGTTATTCCTCATGCATAGCTGCCCACGAAAAGGTCAGAACCTATTGGTAAAGACATGATAAAGACACTCAAAGACAAAGCACAGTATAAGCAATGGCAAGATAATGTGCCCATTGAAATGGAATATAGGTATAAAAAGGAAATATGTTTGAAGATGAACTTAAACCAAAATGAATGATTCATTATTGACACAAAGGTGATGATATTGATGACAACTGGATAATCCAAAGAGGTATATAAATTATTCAGTTGATCTCCTTAGTCGCATAGGAAAGCAAAAAGACGATAAATACTTGGCCAAAGATATATGAAATATGGAAAATGATATGAGAAAAAGATACCTCGAAATAATGCGTATGAATAAGCTTTGTTAATATCTTCCTGAACCTTAAACTTAAGGTCCCTGTTATGTACTTTGAAGTCGAATGTATACTTGATAAAAGGAAACACAAAAGAACATTCTCTAAGATCAATCTGAGAAAATTTGGTACACGTCGAAGAAAAGCAGCACGGAATAAGAAGCCCTGCACCTTTGCCAGCCTATTGCTTAGAGCAGCCCGAACTACCTGAAAGACAGCATAACTTATATGTATTATGATGCCAAATGCAGAGTTAAACAAATGCAAAGAAGAAATCAAAAGTGAATCAACGATGCTAACTTCTTTCATAATAAAAACATAGAACTTTTTAAATCGCCAAACTAATAAGGTAGCACAGGACAAGGACGGATTTTGGAGAAGGAGCTCAATAGCACATGCAGTTATCAGGCTATGTTATTAAGATTAGTACTCTAGAACCGAATCATTCTACAAAATAGTTACAAACACATTGCAGTACTGGGCCAACACACTATAATATTTATTATTAAATTAGAAGTGAAAGCATTACAAATTCATTACATATTAGGAGGGTATCTTACAAGATAAATGGAAGATTGTTGTTACAAAAGAAAATACAAATCATCAACTAGAGTTGAAAAGCAACATCAACAGCATATTATTCATCTCTCAATATAAAGCGTGCTATGCTTTTCACATTGATTTTAATTATGACTTGTGAAAGTAAACATACTATACCAACCAAAAGGACTGATGATATGGTTCTGCAGAAGCCTTAAAATAAACTATTGATTTGTCAATTACTGATGTGTTTAGTTCGTTTTTTGATTCAGTCAGTTAGTGTGTCAAGTAGTGGGACAATTAGTGGCTCAATTAGTTATTTATATTTTCTTTATAAGATGGCCTAACCTCAGATTGTGAGGCAGACTGGAATATTGATTTGAATACAAAACTGAGGATTCCTCAAATTTATCTGTGCTAGAGATTCTTTAGCACAAATCCTGTGTTTTGCGAGATTCTTGCTACGTAGTCCTAGGAGTGAGATTCTTACTTCTAGTGGATTCTATCAACTGATCAATGCTAGAATTGAGCATACTTTAAATTTCAGTATATATATCATCATAATGCAAAAATAATGTCAATCATATATAGGCTGCTAGCCTGCTAAAATCGTAAACAGGATTCTAATCAAAAAAGAATCGTAAACAGGATCACTAGAATAAAATGTAGAATCGAGCTAATACATAAAAATCTTATAATTATATTCAGATTGTGTTAAACATATTTCCTCAAATAAGATCCTACAAAAGAATTGGAATGTTTTACAATCTGACAATCATAGAATCGTAATAGGAAACGAGATTCTTATAGCTATGCTATCAAGATCGAGCATAATGGATAGTAGGAATCATTTGTAGACTCGAGATAACAGTGATAGAACAGGTTCTTATATCCATGTTGTTCAGGAAGTGGGATTGATACTGGAGAAAAATGAAACCAAAAGTATAGCTATGATGATAGGCAATTCAGTGTAAAAGTTGTATTGATATTAGTAGAAGTACTCATTAGAGTCTACAAAATAATAAGTGTGTAGAATGGGAAAGTCTACACATTGAGTGTGGATAATGGGGAAGAGTCAATTAGGTCAACCATAAGAAATGCATTTCCTTCACACAATTTTGTTAATCAGCAAACATAGAGATGTTCACCACGGAAATAGAGCATATACAAGGCCACCTGGTTGCTGATTTTATACATGTCATGACATTAACAAAAAAACAAATGGAAAATCTCCCACATTTTAAAGATGTAAAGCATGAGAGAATCATAACAGACAAGCACTAAAGTGCACAAGAAACAAAGATTAGAACATTAAATTAGAGATGGGCTAGAAAGGCCCATGTTTTACAAAAGAATCTGCCTGGTCGAAATTAAAAAGCAACAGGAATATAAAAATAAAAAATAAAAAAATAGGCCTAGGATGAAGCTACATCAAAGATAGTGAGTACCATAATGATACTTGAAAAAGCATACTAGAAGCATACTAGAAAGTTATCCGCATAGAAATGAAAAATACCTCAGTAGGAACTAAACATCATGTATTTTGCTGTAAAATACCATTTATCATCTGTAGTTACAAAAATAAAATTTTCCTCAACAAATACTAGAAGGTAATCATCCTTTGATTTGTATTCGACCAATATTAGTGCCTTAATATAAAATCACATCAAATAGCCTCAAGGGATGGTTTCTTATATGTTGAATAAATTTGATCCGAGAATATGACAGATGTTATATTTTTTCTTGAAGCACTGTACAAAAATGATTGCAACTTCTGATGGAGGGGTTGAATAGATTAAAAAAGAATCTTCACAGCAATGAGATAGGAATCACTTCAATGATGGAAAGCTACGATAAAAGTATCAATATTCTAAAAACAAGCTTAAAATCTATCCCTTACCACAATAGATGCCAAGGTTAAAAGTTCACGAGCACCGTTACTGCCCATCTGTGAAAGAAGAATAGCAGCTAAGACCTGAAGTGATTTCAGAGGCTTCCTCTTTGATTTTTTCCTGTTTGTGACATTATGATTGACACTATCATTACATGAATCCTCCTTCACATTGCCAGGCCCGTTACAATGACCAGAAGAATCAGTTTTCTTATAGGTAAATCTTGATTGCATGTAAGCAGCTGTTCCACCTGCTACCAATATTCCAGTGGCAACCAACAAAGATTTTCTGCAGTAGATAAAAAAAATGGGTAGACTTATGCATGAAAGATTCACTACAAGCTACCATCATGTAATAAACTCTTGCAAGTAAGATTTTTAAGCTAACCCAAAATGCTAAAGTATAATCAGTCCACAAGTAACTAACAAAAATGGGTAGTCTTATGCATGAAAGTATCACTAAAATCTAATATTAATAAAGAACCTCTTGCATGTAAAGTTTTCAAACTAACCCAAAATGTCAATGTATGATCATTTCACAATTAGGTAACAGGCCTTGAGTTCAAAATTAGGTAACAGGCCTTGAATATCAAGCTTCGTTATCCTAGGAACCATTCATGCCAATCTACTCATACAATAAGAAGATGACAAGGTAATCTTCACTGATTACTACTTTTCATTGAGCTTGTACCATTCAGAATTGTTGCTATAAATCCATTATATTTCTTTGATTGGTGCTTTTAGGTCAAAGCCCTTGACTCAATTTTATATATCCTCCAATAGTGTTTCTTTTCTCCAACATTGAATGTATAAACTCTTAACTATAGATGATACTTTCACAATTAATAAAAATCAGAAATTGTTCAAGCTTAGGTTCCAAAATAATGTAAAGGAGCTCTAAGCTTCAACAAAATAAAACTTACAACAAACATACAATTTTAAATCTGGATGACATATTTTAGAAAAACTAAATAGGAACTATGCTGCAAAACAGAAATATCCAAGTGAACTAAAAACCCGTCAAGTCATTATGATAAGTATAATAATATGTCACCTTCTTGAAGACAGGAAATTGCGTCCATGCTCTGTTAAATGCAGTAACTGAAGGGAAGACATCATTTAAGATGAATGTATCAGTGTGAACAAAGTTTACAGGTTCTTGTCCTTGACTCCTGTACGATAAGTAAAGTGTATGCCATGTAGAAAGGGAAAGAGTCAATAAAAACTGCCCAGTTCCTACAAAATGATAGAGTGGTCCTACAAAAAAAAAAAAAGAAATATAGATCCACTTCAAGTAATAGACACTTTCTATCCTACTTTTCTACAACTAGAATGACTCTATGGTCTGATATCTACAAAGAACTATTAGGTATCAATATTATGTGCAAGCATCTCCTAAAACTCTAAATAAAGCTGTCTATATTTTTCATTTATTATGCGCGACTTACAGAAGTAAGTCCACGAAACATCCCCAAACTTCTGCAATATGAATCATTATCATAGTTCTGCTCAAAAGCAACTCAAATTTTTACATAACCTAATAATCAAGCACACTTTAAAGGTAAAGGACGGTAAAGATTAGTTAAGAACATCAATTGGATGGCTATTATTGCATGATCACATGCTAAAGTCGAGAAAGGTTCAGAAGCGACATAGTTTTATCAAATGTCTTCTTCAGCTTGGAACTCACTACTAAAATTTAGGAGCACGAGAATACATACCTAGGGCTGAGCAACGTCCAAAACCGCAAAAACTGCAACCGCACCGCAACCGCAAAATAGAAATATTTGAACCGCAACCGCAACTTGCGGTTCGGTTGCGGTTCAAACCGCAACGGGTTGCGGTTTGGTTGCGGTTCGAACCGCAAGTTGCGGTTTGTTTGCGGTTTGCGGTTCAAACCGCAAGACTGGACTAAATGTAAACCGCGTTATGCTTATGGCCGACTGGTCTGAAATCGATCAGAGCAGACTGGACTAGGTCACTGGAGCAAAGACCGGACTAAATTTAATCACAAATCACAATCTGTTTGAAACTTTGAACTAAATGTAATCACAATCTGTTTGAACTGAATGTAATCAAAATCAAAATGCCTAATGGGTATGCAATATGCACTAAATGTGTAAATGTAATCACAGATTCACAATCTATTTGAACTAACAGAAGCAATATCTACCGACAGAACTGGACTGGAGCAGAGAGAAGAGCGGCAGAACCGAGTCACTGCCTGGACTGGACTCGAGCAGAGGAGACTAGCAGAGGTAGTAAACGTGGAGGCGAGGGCTAGGAGAAGCAAAGCAGAGTCAGAAAGCTCGAGCAAGACCGACTGGACTGAACTGAGTGGACTCACTGCAGTTGACCGAGGAAGAAGAAGCAGTCAGAAGAAAGGTGCATTCGGCGTTCGCTAGTCGAGCAGCGAAGAGTAGAAAACTGACCTTGATTGAGAATCAACGACCGAGGAGGCGAGGGCTAGGAGAGCCGGAGAGGGATTCCGGTACCGGCTGGGAAGACCGAGGAGGCGAGGGCCGCCGAGGAGAGCCGGAGAGGGCTCGTCGTTCACGGGGAAATTGGAATCGGGGCTATGCTGAATCGAGGGCTAGGGTTCGTTGTTCACGCCGAGGAGAGCCGAATTGAAGACTGGAGAAGTGAAGGCTGAAGAGTGAAGTGTGAAACGCTGCGTTTCATTATCTGCGGTTATGCGGTTCAAAACCGCATTTTGCGGTTGCGGTTGCGGTTTTGAACCGCAAACTTGTTTTTCCTGAACCGCAAACCGCAACCGCAAATTGCGGTTTGGTTGCGGTTCGGTCAACCAAACCGCAATCTGCTCAGCCCTAATCTTAACCCAGTCAGAGGGCACTGATGATTTTGTGGTTTACAGTGATTCATCCAAGCTAAGCTTGAGATGTGTATTGATGCAGCGAGATAGGGTTATTGCATATGCGTCTCGATAACTGGAGACGCATGAGATGAACTACCCGACTCATGATCTGGTCTGGCTAGAGTTGGATATTCAGTATCCGGTGGAGGACGTTCCATTGAGTATTTTAGAGGTTCTTCCCGATCTGTTGAGTGAGATCCAACAGAAGTAGGAGACTTGCCCGATACTGATGAGGATTCGAGAGAGGATGTCTAGAGTTAAGAAACCACAATTCTCCATTGGAGCAGATGGGGTTATGAGACGCCGCGATCGCGTCTGTGTACCCGCTAAAGCGTAATTAAGACAGAGGATATTGCAGGAGGCTCATTGTACGCCTTACTCAATGCACTAGGTGCGAGTAAGATGTACCAGGATGTGAGACGCTCATATTGGTGGGGAGGGCATTGTAGACCTGGATATGAACTCCATCCACTTCTTGTACCACAGAGGAAGTGGGAGGACGTCGTCATGGATTTTGTGACCGGTTTGAAACCGGGCAAGAGCTTTAATGCTATCTGGTTATAGTGAACCGATTGATGAAGATGACACGCTTTATTCCTATCAGGGAAACGTGGCCAGTGAGCAGATTGGCTGAGGAGTACACTAGGCACTAGGCAGATAGTGAGACTCCATGATGTACCGAGGACGATCGTTTCCGACAAAGATGGACGATTTACCTCGAGGTTATGGGAAGTAGATTCAGACTGCCCTGGGGACGAATTTGCATTTCACGACTGCGTTCCATCCGCAAACAGATGGCCAGTCAGAGAGGATCATTAAAATATTGGAGGATATGTTGCGAGCTTGTGTGTTGGATTGGGGACAAGTGTGGACGGATCACCTCCCACTAATTCAGTTCTCCTACAACAACAGCTAGCATGCATCGATTGGGATGGGCCCTATGAGGCACTGTATGGACAGAGATGTCGTACTCTGTTATGTTGGGATGAGTCTAGTACTATTAGTGGGTTGACACCCGATCAGATTCAGGATGATGTGGCTCGAGTAGCACTGATTAGAGAGAGGATGCTGACTGCTCAGAGCCGTCAGAAGTCTTATGCGGATAGGAGGTGTAGACCCCTAGAGTTCAGAGTTGGAGCCCATGTGTGGCTGAGAGTGTCTCCGACACGAGGTGTTAGACGTTTTGGCATTAAGGGGAAGTTAAGCCCCGATATATCGGACCGTTTGAGATTTTGGATCGAGTTGGGAGCGTAGCATATAGATTAGTTTTGCCTCCGAGATTAGAGGGTGTTCACCCTGTGTTTTACGTGTCTCAGCTGAGGGAGTATATACCAGAACCGAGACACCTAGTGAACTATGATGATTTGGTGGTTGAGCTGGACCACACTTTTGTTGAGCATTCGATTGCAGTCCCAGAGCGAGGTATGAGACGCCTGCGTTCGAAGGACATTCCTATCCTGATAATACAGTGGTCGAGACAAGGACCTGATGAGGCTACCTGGGAGACTGAGGATAGTATTCAGAGGAACTATCCAGAGTTCTACGCCGAGATAGATATACCTACAGGATCCAGGAATAGATCTTAGTACTATCCTGGTGAATGTTATGATTATGTGCTTATATGCCATGACGTGTTTATCTTCGTACTAGTTATGATATGATGTGTGATCTTATTAGATCTTGTTGTGCTAGTACGATTGATTATAGCTGGAGATGGTTCTTTCCTCCATGCTATTGCGATACGATAGGTTTAGTTGGAGATGGTTAATCCTCCATGCTATTTTGATGGACATAGTAGTGCTGAAGATGTTTTTCCTCCATGCCTTTTTGTTATGAGTATGATACGACTAGAGATGTTATTCCTCAATGCCTTTGCGATATGTGTTATGGCTAGAGATGTTATTCCTCTATGCCTTTGTGACGTGATGATGTTTTGGCTAGAGATGCTCTTCCTCTATGCCCTTGTGATATGTTTATGGTTTGGCTAGAGATGTTTTTCCTCTATGCCCTGGATGGTATAGTGATCTTGTTGCTGGAGATGATGTTTTCCTCCATGCTTGTGTTTGAGGTTATAGAGTGATATAGGTTGATACCTTATGAGTGGAGATGTGATACCTCCGGTAGAGAGAGTTATACCTCGGCTTTTGAGTCCGAGTGAGTTCAGGACTTTACAAGTTTCGGGACGAAACTTGTTTTTAGGGGGGTGAGGTGTAAGAGCCTTAGTCTTTTGGAGCCATTTCGGCCTTAGTCGCCCCCGCGGGTTCGTAGAGCCGCCCCTGCGGCTCGTGCAGTGTTCCGCCCCTGCGGCTCAGGGAACCGCCCCTGCGATTTCTTGCGGCTGCAGCCGGCTTTGTTGACTCTTGACCCGTGATTTACTCTTTCCTCTTCTTAACCTTACCTTGGCTCGTGATCAAGGGTTTCTTCACTCTTTCCCTCAGCCTTCTCACGTCCTTCTTGCTTCTCCCTTCTCCTCTTGATCTTGTCTTGGTTTTCCTTTGGGTTTGGAAGAGAATTGATGTGGCTTTGATGATGTTGATGAACTTGATGTGTGTTGCTAAGCTTGGAAGCCAGTGAGGTTGGTTGTGATCTTTCCTAGGATAAACCACAGCTGTGATAAGCTTCATTCTTCTTCTTCTCTTCTTTCTTTCTTTGATTTCATCTTCCTTAGCTTAGGATTAGATGTATTGAATGTGGTTTAATGTTAGTATGTGTATGTACATGTATGTGTGTGACTTTGGAACGTTAAAGACGTGATTTGATCACGGGAAGGGCCGAAGAAGAATCGCGGGAACGAACTCTGCACTGTCGCCGCCCCCTCGGCTGGAAGCTTCCACCCCTGCGGAAGCCTTGTCACCGCACCCGCGCCCGGAAGCCGCCGCCCCCGCGGCAACGGTCCCAGCGCCTGCGCTGCGTCTTTCCGCGCATGCGCTTGCCAGCGGCCACGATCACCGCGCCTGCGGCCGAGTGTCACCGCGCCTGCGGCCGAGTGTCACCGCGCCTGCAGTATAGTGATTGCCCATTGTAGGGCCATGACAACTGTCCCTTTCATCCCTTTGGAGTCTGGGCGGTTCTGTGTGGTTGGGTCAGACTTGGTAAACGGTTGGCCACTCCCCATTCCCTTAGGGTACACGAGTGAGTGTGACCAGTGACCACTCCAACTGCCATGAGCACCCAGAGACGAGGGTTATATTCCTCGTGTCACATATATTCATATTGAGATTTATATATATACGATGTGAGTGTTGGATTATATTTATAAAGATAATAAACCAGGTAAATGTGTGACATGATATGTTATGTTACCTTGATGTGTGTCTGTGCTCTTGCATCTCTATATATATGTGTATGGTTAGCTAACGGTTTTATACCATGTTGTAGACCCTTTTGCAGGTTAGGAGAGCTGCAGGGTGATCTAGAGTGGGTGATTTGCTGAGGGCTCCGTACACTGGGTCGTCCTCGTGGGATATGAGATCTTTTGATCATGTATATATATGTTATGTTTTGATTGTACTCAGCAGCCCTTGTATAACCTTTTGATATATATTTCCCAGTTTTTATGTTTTGGTTTTAATCTATCTGTGCCTTGTTGTAAGATCAGTGAACTTGTTGTCAGGCTAGGATCAGGATCCATTGTGAGATCCTAGCCCAATAGCGCCTCGAGTCCTACGGATTCGGGGTGTTACAGGTATAAAATAACATAAGATCAATCTCTTTTTATAAATGACAACAACTTTATCATCATCTCCATAAATAAAATAAAAAATATGTTAAGAAAATGATGTGGCACAATATAGAGACGACACATGGCGAAATCTGACGTGGCTTAACGTGGGGATGTCATGTAGCAAAATCCATGTGACTTAATGACGGAACGACAACCGGGCATAGTTACTTTTGTTTTAGTATTATATAGTAGATTGAACTCTTATAATTATTGTGTGGCCTAATAGACGGAATTTTTGACAAACTGTGAAAAGAGTGGTGTTTTGTTAACAAAATAAAATAAGAGGTGGTTATATGAAAATTTGTTTATAAGAGGTGATTATGTGAAAAAATGGATAAATAAGAGGTAGTTTTGTGTAATTTACTCTAAAAATATTATCTTACTAACAAGAAAATATAAAAAGAAAACAATATAAACTTGAGAACTACTTAATAATACAACTACTAATTAAAGTAACGTCTTTATAAAGTTTTTGGTGCGAGTATGTATATATACATACTAAAGGATAGGTCACCCTACTGACTGAAATGTTTAGAATCGAGTATTAAGTCCAAAATTTAATACATTATTAAATTGACATTCTCTAAAATTATTTAAATTTAAGAACATATTTACTATTTCAATTTCAAATAACAAAAGATCTACCAATTTTGAAAAATTATCTTTAACTTTTTTAAAAAAATGATTAACAAATAAGAAATATTATCCAATAAGTTTTGGATAAAAATTAAGATCGGGTGGTTTTTTAAAATTACACTATAATAAAATTCGAATTTAAATTTTCACTAACATTATAAAAAACTAAGATTTGGTGATTTTTTTATAAGTTCACTCTTATAAAATTCGAATTTTAAAATTTTGATTTTTATAAGTACGTTACATATTTCATATTGGTGATTTTCGGTTTTAAATTTTCTTATAAAATTATCTATTTTCAAGGGTATAAATATTCACTAACAATTTTGATTTTTATCCAATATCATTTCTTAAAATTTCACTCTTAGAGATAGTCTATTCCTTCATGACATTGCAAGGCCGGTGATGGGTGTTAAGTTGTTGTGTGGGGTAGTGAGTAAAGATGACGGGTTTGTTAGAGAACTAGTCATGAAGAGAACGGTTAAGGCGGTTGAGTTGATGCACTTTCTTCGACAGTTGAGGGACCCGCAGAGTGACTTTTGTTCGTTCTTAATTGTATAGGTGTTGCTAAGATGTATTTTAGCTTGGGGACTTGTTTACCGGTGTAACACCCCAAATCCGCGGGACTCGGGATGCTACGGGCGAGACCTCACAATGGGTCCCGACCCTTAGCTTGACAACAACTCCGAAACGGAAAACAAACGTACAACAACATAAACCCAAGACTGAACACAACCCAAAAACGTCCCGTCCTATAATGTACGGAGACCCCGGCTGTCCACTCCTCCACCTCACTCGGCGGCGTCCCTAACCTGCAAGTCATCTACAACCACAATTTAAAACCGTTAGCTCATATTCTAAGCATTAGAAAAGCGGTGAAGGCACAAACATATACATAGCACATAACATAAAACACACAAGTCCGTTTTATTATCTTTACATCATTAAGTCGTATCCCGTTCTAACTCAACTTCTGTTTGTGACACGAGAACCACCGTGGTCTCGCCTCGGTCCCCACTTACCGGCAAGGAATGGTACGGATGCACCCGACCATCTGACCCGCCTAGCTAGTACCCGAGAACCTCCTAGACTTCGCCGAGCCAGGCAGATTGTCACCGCCCGTTATCATGCACTTGGGCCAACATATATAAGGTCGGTGGTCCTATTTACCGGTTTAGTTGTTTATAACATAAACAATAACATAACACACACCACCAACACACATCAATGCTAATACGTAAAATACGAGCTAAGTAAGTTCGGAGACTTACCTCGTCACCACACTCAAGTCACCACACTCTTGCTTCCTTAAGGCGGAAGCCCACAACCTGCTCACAAGAGATATGCATATCAATACATACTCACGCTCGAGAAGTCTTAGACTTCACTCTAGTGATCTATGCAAGATCACCTAACCCTCAAGTTAGGAATGCATCCTAGGTCCCAAGTACTTATCACACTCTCCACACATGAAACAGCCCACGACAGTCCATAATTCCACAAGATTAATCCTCAACCAAAGAGGCAAAAGCTAGCCTAGAAGGTCCATCATGCTCACATGCTCATATCCATCGAGCCTTAAGGGCTCCTAGGTTCACAACCACTAAGTGGCATTCCAAGCTACTCTAGATCCGTCCTAGGCATGCTACTAACATGATTCAACATCAATACTAAGGAAGGAACGAAGAGGAAAGGAGAGGAGGAACCTACTGTCGAAGAAACGCAGTCGTGAAGTCAAGCTGGCGCACCGGCGGAGCAGGAGCCGCCCCTGCGGAACCAGACGCCGCCCCTGCGGCGCTGCCGGCCACACCCGCGGCGGAAGGGAGCCTCCCCCGCGGCTGTCATATCTTGGAGCCCCGGAGCCGCGCCCGCGGCCGTGCCGAGCCGCGCCCGCGGCCGTGCCGAGCCGCGCCCGCGGCCGTGCCGAGCCGCGCCCGCGGCCGTGCCGAGCCGCGCCCGCGGCCGTGCCGAGCCGCGCCCGCGGCCGTGCCGAGCCGCGCCCGCGGCCGTGCCGAGCCGCGCCCGCGGCCGTGCCGAGCCGCGCCCGCGGCCGTGCCGAGCCGCGCCCGTGCCGAGCCGCGCCCGCGGCCGTGCCGAGCCGCGCCCGCGGCCGTGCCGAGCCGCGCCCGCGGCCGTGCCGAGCCGCGCCCGCGGCCGTGCCGAGCCGCGCGCCGTGCCGAGCCGCGGCCGTGCCGAGCCGCGCCCGCGGCCGTGCCGAGCCGCGCCCGCGGCCGTGCCGAGCCGCGCCCGCGGCCGTGCCGAGCCGCGCCCCGCGGCCGTGCCGAGCCGCGCCCGCGGCCGTGCCGAGCCGCGCCCGCGGCCGTGCCGAGCCGCGCCCGCGGCCGTGCCGAGCCGCGCCCGCGGCCGTGCCGAGCCGCGCCCGCCGCCCCCCCCCCCGTGCCGAGCCGCGCCCGCGGCCGTGCCGAGCCGCGCCCGCGGCCGTGCCGAGCCGCGCCCGCGGCCGTGAGTCTGCCGTTGCCCCCGCGGAGGTGCTGTGCCGCTCCCGCGGCCGTGCTGGGCCGCCCCTGCGGCCGTCCGCGCCCGCGGCCGTGATGATCCGCCCCCGCGGTCGTGCTGTAGAACGTCGTCTTCTTCGTTTTCGATCGTGGATCCTTGGCTCCAAAGTCCTTCTTCTCTTGCTGGACCTTCTCCAAACCCCCATCACTGGTCTTAGGCACCTCTCCTTGACCTAATCGATCTAAGAACCTATGCATGCAAAGAGTTGGGCAAAAACTCCTCAAGATCTTCCTCCATAGCCATGGATGAAGGAGGGAAGAAGAAGTAGGGAAATACAGCAAGGAAGAGAGGTGGGAAAGGAAATGAACGTGAAAGCGAAAGAGAGGAGAGAGATAGATGGGACACAAGGCTGAAAAGAGGTGTGGGGATCAAGGGGTCAGCTGACCTCTTGTCCCTCACCACGGACCGAGGGGTCGGAAATGACCCCTTGTTATTTTTAACCCGGAACGAAGGGTCGGAACGCGGAAAAAGAGGAAAAACGACGAGTCGGCTCGGGATTTTCTTAGGAATAAATCCCGACTCTCGGCATCTCGGGATTACGGGATAACTACAAAGTGCTCTAAGTCCGGAATTATATTAATAAAATTCCGGGTGTTACAACTAACCCCCCTAAAAACAAGTTTCGTCCCGAAACTTGCTAAACCTAACACTCTCGGACAACACGTCACATAACCACGTGAAACTCATAAAACGTCAACTATCGGCTCTAATCCAAGTCTACGTATAGCATCACATCAAGACCTCGCAAGGTACACATATCTCAAGCAAAATCACATAATCACACAAAATAATCAAGGAAGATCTCGGGCTAGCCCGACGGTCCTATCGATGTCGCTAAATCTGCGTAAAACTCAGGATAGTTCCTCCGGATACTATCCTCCGTCTCCTATGTAGCCTCGTCGGCTCCTCGCCTCGACCACTGCACTCTCGGTATCGGTATCTCCTTCGGTCAAAGGCGCCTCGTACTCCGCTCTAAAACTGCTATAGGAAACTCTACAAAAGTATGGTCCGGTTCGACCACTAGGTCCTCGTGACTAATGATGTGTCTAGGGTCGTGTATGTACTCTCTCAGCTGAGAGACATGAAATACCGGGTGTATACCCTCTAACCGAGGTGACAATGCTAACCGGTATGCCGCCCCACCGAATCTCTCCAAGATCTTGAATGGACCGACATATCGCCTGACGCCCCGCGTCGTGATACCCTCCACACACCTGAGCTCCTACCCTGAACTCGAGAGGTCTACGTCTCCTATCCGCATACGACCTCTGGCGGCTCTGCGCAGCCAACATCCTCTCCCGGATCAAAGCGACTCTCGCCATGTCATTTTGTACCTGATCTGGAGCTACAATGCTAGAGCTCCCGGCTCGTCCCAACATAAGGGAGTACGACATCTCCGTCCTTACAACACCTCATACGGTGCCATCCCGATCGACGCGTGCCAGAACTTTGAGGTAAAACGCCCGTCCCTGTCCGAGTTGATGGTCCTCAGTACTCCATGTAATCTCACAATCTGACGGGTAAACTCCTCGGCTAAACGACTCACCGGCCACGTTTCCCGTACAGGAATGAAACGTGCGGTCTTTGTCAGCCGGTCTACTACCACCCATATCGCATCAAAGCTCCTACTCGGTCTTAGACCGGTCACGAAGTCCATGGATATCTCCTCCCACTTCCACTGCGGCACGGGCAGTGGGTTAACCTTTCCTCCGTGTCTCTTGTGCTCGATCTTGACCTGCTGGCAGGTCGCGCATCGGGCCACATATCTAGCTACATCGGGCTTGAGCCCGCCCCACCAATAAAATTTCCTAATGCCCTGGTACATCTTACTCGTGCCTGGGTGCACCGAGTAAGGTGTGGAATATGCCGTATGCACAATCCGTTCCTTCAACTCTTGATCTGACGGTACACAATTACGTCCCTGACGTCTCAATAGTCCGTCTGCTCCTGTGATAGACTGCGGTGCCTCTCCTCGGGACATCCTGTCCCGGATCCTCATCAAAATGGGACATCTCTCCTGCTTCTACAAAATCTCTCCGGACAAGTCAGGTAATACCTCTAACTCGGACAAACAACAGTCCGTATCCGGGAACCGGATATCCAACTCCAAACCCATCGAATCCCTCTGCAGCTGAGGCTGAACCGTAAGCCGAGATATAGCCTCCTCTTGAGGTGTCCTCCTACTCAAAGCATCGGCGACTACATTCGCCTTTCCCGGATGGTACAAAATCTCTAAGTCAAAGTCCTTAATCAGCTCCAACCATCTCCTCTGGCGGTTATTCAACTCCCGCTGAGTGAATATATAGTTCAGACTCTTATGGTTTGTGAAGATCTGACATGTAGCCCCGTACAAGTAGTGTCGCCAAATCTTCAGGGCGTGAATCACTGCCACTAGCTCAAGATCATGGGTAGGGTAATTCTCCTCGTACGGCTTCAGCTGCCGAAAAGCGTATGCAATAACCCTACCCCTCCACATCAAAACGCACCCCAATCCTAACTTGGAGGCGTCACTATACACTACAAAATCCTCTACGCCCTCAAACTGGCTAACCCAGGAGCGGAAGTCAACCCCTTTCTTCCGCTCCTCGAAGCTGTGTTGACAAGGCTCGGACCAAACGAACCTGGTAAACTTCTTCAGCAAAGAAGTGAGCGGCCGTGCAATCACGGAGAAACCCTCAGCAAAACGGAGGTAGTATCCTGCTAAGCCTAAGAAACGACGCACCTCCTTGACCGTCCTAGGAGGCGGTAATGAGGAAACAAACTCTATCTTCGCCGGGTCAACCATGACACCTTCGGCGGAAACTATATGACCCAGGAATGCCACTTAGGACATCCTGAAATCGCACTCAGAGAGCTTAGCGCAAAGCTCTCTACCCTGGAGGACTCGAAGCACCGTCCTCAGGTGTCCCTCATGCTCCTTCCTACTCTGGGAGTAGACTGAGATGTCAACTATGAACACTACCATGAACTGGTCCAAAAAGTCGATGAAGATGCCGTTCATCACTCCATGAAGACGGCGGTGCATTCGTGAGCCCAAATGGCATCACGACAACTCATAACGGCCATATCTCGTCCTGAATGCCGTCTTCGGCATGTCCTCCTCTCTCGATTGATACACTTGAAACGCCAGATGAACACCCTCTACTCTCGGCGGCCATGCCAGCCGGTAAAACACTTTCCCAACTTGCGCTAAAATCTCAAAAAGTTCCGATATATCGGAAACTCAACTTCCTTCTCGGGTCTTTCTCATTACGACATTTCCATTATGTTTCTTCTTTGCTTGCCTTTAACAAAGAAGATCGAACTTCCAATTTACGCCATTGGCTTTGGTTCTTGTCAAACCAACTTTGATGTTACGTTTCCTCAATTCTTGGGGCAAGTTCTAAGTAATGAAGGAATACTTTGCTCCACACTGCTTCTACTAACGAGACATGTATGTTATAACCTTTACATCGTCTCTCCATACTCCATCAAGACCATGTCTTGAAGAACCACTTGTACACTTCAAACCGATCATACCTCGAGGCAATTACAAAGCAGTTGCACCTATGAATCTCCTCTTAGCTCTCAACGACTCCATTGTCCATTTTTGTCCCACTCAATACTTCATCGTCATCCGGAGTAGGTTAGCCATGGCTGGTGTTACTTGGAGAATCTCTCCACAATCCGGTAATGATCGGCCCCTCCAAGAAACTTGCAACGTCTTTCACATCCTTCGGGGGTTGTCATCCCGAGACAACTGGTCATACAACTTCTCTCTTTTTCGATGGTAGACCAGAATGTCCTATTCGGGGCATTAGTAAGCCCATATGGAATTACTACAACTCGTAGTGACCATGGTTTGTCCAGATAGCCATGTTTGCGCTATCCCAGTCTCGGCTTCTCAATTGATGACAATCAAACCTTAACTCGATTTAGAAGAGACCACCGACCCTTGCAAACGGTCGAGTAGATCATCTATACGTGGTAAGGGGGTACTTGTTCTTCCTTGTCATCTTGTTCGGCTCATTGTAGTCGATGTACAAAGGGAGACAACCGTCTCTCTTTCCACAAACTGGTGTTCTCCATAGCCACATCGAATCAAGAGTTTAAGATATAATCTAGGCTCTTGTTACCGTTCCTTTAGGATTCCACAACCTAGTTACTCTCCCCCACACTCATCCATAGACCACCCGCACGTGCGCGTTCTCGGTTGTCACCAATTAGTTGATAAACTGACCTTCTCGCATGTCAATGACTTACCATTCTTCTATGCTTCCATGTTACCATTCTCACGAAGGCCACCCTCTCGGGGTACCTTAAACTCCGTTAGCTCATTCTTTATTCCACGCTTCCTTTTCCCTTCAGCGAGGTAAATATACCCTTCTCGGTGTTGTTGAGTCACATGACTCGCCTCCATAGACTTAACCGCGCTTCATGATACCTTGTAAGTGCGTCTTCTCCAAAATCTCTAACGTTAGTTAGCATCACATGTTGCTCTCATCTTCTTAGGATCATCATTTATACCTACTCCATCCCGTTTGGCGTTTCTTTGCCTTATCATCATAACAGATTCCGGTCAACTCCGCGTAAATCCCCACCTTGCCGTTCTTCTCATCACTCTCGTAATGTTGACTCTTCGATTAATGGTACCTCGTAAGCTTAACTTACGGTATCTTACATCTTTCCCACTTGGTTCGATCGCGTTCTCATCTTGACTCCAACGCTTAGGAGCGTGTAAGGACAGCTTCACTTCTCGTGATGGAACACCGCCTTTAACCTTGTTAGGATGCACCCATCTCCTCCTTGATTCGCATCTTTAGTTGTCCACGCGTCTTCTTAAAGAACCTAAGTTTGCTATGTCCATTGTTCTTGTCGTACGTAGTCCTCAAACACAGTAGATCCAATGGATGCTCCCCTGGTCCTGGCAGATGGAGAACTCTGCGCCCGGACCTCCCAACGGTCCTATCCCTAGCCTCGGGAACGATGCTCTCGGAGACGTCCTCTACGGGAACCTTATCTACTGGTGGATCCACAATTGGAGGGTCCGCAATGGGGATACGTCCCCGACCTCTCGGGACGGTAGGAGGAAGAGGGGGTCTACCCCTAACGGTCCTACGTAAGCGGTAGCTCTCGTACGTGCTATTTAATAGCGTATGGAGTTTACTTATATATACATACATCGGTAGTACTTATTATCTCGGTATGATAAGACTTCTAAAGGCATAAGGTAAGCATAATCACAAAATACATCCAAGGCATACAAGCCCAAACATCCTAAGGCCACATACGTAGCTAGGTACATACAAATCCACAAACATCCTAAGGTCATATATTTATATATAACTATGTAATAGTATAAGTACGTACATACTTCTAATCCAGAGATCTATGTCGCCGAGGTTTGCGGAAGGAGTGGTGGTCCCGTACATTCTAACCCAAAACCCGACTCATGCACTTGATTTTGAAAACGAAAAGTCAGAACCCGTGTGGGTTCTGTTTATTTCTCATTCGGCCTTTTAAAAAAAATTGCGAGTGCCATTGTTGTCAACCTAGGGCTCTGATACCACTTTTGTAACACCCCAAATCCGCGGGACTCGGGATGCTACGGGCGAGACCTCACAATGGGTCCCGACCCTTAGCTTGACAACAATTTCACCGGACCTTCCAACAAGCCACAAATAAAGGCGAAAACTTAAAACGTTTTTAGTGTATGCGAAAGCCCAAAAGGTAAACAAATACAAAGTGAAAACTCAGCCGAATCCTCAAAACGACATAACTCCAAAACGGAAAACAAACGTACAACAACATAAACCCAAGACTGAACACAACCCAAAAACGTCCCCGTCCTATAATGTACGGAGACCCCGGCTGTCCACTCCTCCACCTCACTCGGCGGCGTCCCTAACCTGCAAGTCATCTACAACCACGGTTTAAAACCGTTAGCTCATATTCTAAGCATTAGAAAAGCGGTGAAGGCACAAACACATACATAGCACATAACATAAAACACACAAGTCCGTTTTATTATCTTTACATCATTAAGTCGTATCCCGTTCTAATTCAACTTCTGTTTGTGACACGAGAACCACCGTGGTCTCGCCTCGGTCCCCACTTACCGACAAGGAATGGTACGGATGCACCCGACCATCTGACCCGCCGGGCTAGTCGCCGAGAACCTCCTAGACTTCGCCGAGCCAGGCAGATTGTCACCGCCCGTTATCATGCACTTGGGCCAGCATATATATAAGGCCGGTGGTCCTATTTACCGGTTTAGTTGTTTATAACATAAACAATAACATAACACACACCACCAACACACATCAATGCTAATACGTAAAATACGAGCTAAGTAAGTCCGGAGACTTACCTCGTCACCACACTCAAGTCACCACACTCTTGCTTCCTTAAGGCGGAAGCCCACAACCTGCTCACAAGAGATATGCATATCAATACATACTCACGCTCGAGAAGTCTTATACTTCACTCTAGTGATCTATGCAAGAACATCTAACCCTCAAGCTAAAAATGCATCCTAGGTCCCAAGTACTCATCACACTCTCCACACATGAAACAACCCACAACAGTCCATAATTCCACAAGAGTAATCCTCAACCAAAGAGGCACAAGCTAGCCTAGAAGGTCCATCATGCTCACATGCTCATATCCATCGCTTACATCGAGCCTTAAGGGCTCCTAGGTTCACAACCACTAAGTGGCATTCCAAGCTACTCTAGATCCGTCCTAGGCATGCTACTAACATGATCCAACATCAATACTAAGGAAGGAACGAAGAGGAAAGGAGAGGAGGAACCTATTGTCGAAGAAACGCAGTCGCGAAGTCAAGCTGGCGCACCGGCGGAGCCGGAGCCGCCCCTGCGGCGCTGCCGGCCGCACCCGCAGCGGAAGGGAGCCGCCCCCGCGGCCGTCGTGTCCTGGAGCCCCGGAGCCGCCCCGCGGCCGTGCTGAGCCGCGCCCGCGGCTGTGCTGGGCCGTGAGCCTGCCGCCGCCCCCGCGGCGGTGCTATGCCGCTCCAGCGGCCATGCTGAGCCGCCCCTCCGGCTGTCCGCGCCCGCGGCCGTGATGATCCGCCCCGCGGTCGTGCTGCAGAACGTCGTCTTCTTCGTCTTTGATCGTGGATCCTTGGCTCCAAAGTCCTTCTTCTCTTGCTGGATCTTCTCCAAACACCCATCACTGGTCTTAGGCACCTCTCCTTGACCTAATCGAGCTAAGAACCTATGCATTCACAAAGTTGGGCAAAAACTCCTCAAGATCTTCCTCCATAGCCATGGATGAAGGAGGGAAGAAGAAGTAGGGAAAAACAACAAGGAAGAGAGGTGAGGGAGAGGAAGGAGCTTACCAACAGATCTGGAATGCCTCTCCAAGCTGTCCACAGCAAGATCTCCACACAAAATGGAAGAAGAGAAGAGAAAGGAGCAAAGGAAACCATGAGAGGAAGGTGGGAAAGGAAATGAACGTGAAAGAGAAAGAGAGGAGAGAGATAGATGGGACACAAGGCTGAAAAGAGGTGTGGGGATCAAGGGGTCAGCTGACCTCTTGTCCCTCACCACGGACCGAGGGGTCGGAAATGACCCCTTGTTATTTTTAACCCGGAACGAAGGGTCGGAACGTGGAAAAAGAGGAAAAACGACGAGTCGGCTCGGGATTTTCTTAGGAATAAATCCCGACTCTCGGCATCTCGGGATTACGGGATAACTACAAAGTGCTCTAAGTCCGGAATTAAATTAATAAAATTCCGGGCGTTACAACCGGAGCATGGGAAGTGTGCAGCGGTTTATTTTGATTTTGGACTCCGTGGATCGGTCGAGGATATTGTGGTTTGTGGCGGTCCCTTTTTTGGGATCTTCAATGACAACTTGCTTCTTTGCCTATTCGGTTTGGAGGGCTTGGTTTATACTCAACTATAGATACTTCTTTTTTTGATTGTGTGGCCTCCAAAGTTGGATCCTTCAAGACCACATCTTACGGGGCAGTGGAGTAGTTGATTTGGGCTTCGAGTTTTTTTTGCAGCGTTGGACAATCTTCGGACTTCTATTCCTAGTTTCGATCTTTTTGGTTTTATTGTCAAGAACATCGCTCCCTCTAAAGCAAAACATGCTTTGGCGAATGCTCTTTTCGGTAAAACAATGCAGACAATGAAATCGACTTTTGATTTGACCCATAGATAGAAAGCGATTTTTAATTGTTTGTAGCCAACGCATAACTAAGACTTCCTTCTTGCCATACCCGTTGAGGGGCTTGGATAGTGTATTTCTCTAGTTGAGTATCGCACGATCCTTAAGTATCGCTTTATGATTCTTTTATTCCCGACTGATGCGATTTGTCTTATGTCCAACTTTCAGAGGGATTTTGATGTTTTTGGGGAGCATGCGGTTCATTGTAAAGAACTCCCTAGCTTCAAATATAGGCATGCTCTGGTTCGTGATGTTTTATGTGCCGTGTTTAGGAGAGCAGGAGTTTCGGCTAAGAAGGAAGCACATGTGACCTCCTTAACTGATTAGCGGGAAGGGAGATCTATTTTGAGGCCGGCAAATGTGTTAGTGTTTTGATAAGTCGGTGGAAAACATATTTGTATTGATTTGACAAGGTCTCTCCTATGATTAGTTTGGGTAGCGGGCATTTTGTTCTAGGTAAAGCGGCCCTCAACGCGGTCTCTGCGAAGGTAGCTAAGCATGAAATGGCTTGCATTGAAAACCAACATGTGTTTCTTCCGTTAATTTTTGACACGTTTGAGTTTCTTGCGCCCAATATCTTTGAGTTTTTCAAGAGGGTGCAACGGGTCTTGCATGATAATGTTGTATCTCTAAGATCTTCAGACGTAGTTTTAGGAAGATCGGTTTTGCTATCGAAAAAGGTATAGCGGTGCAACTTGTTGCATGCCAACCTTCTAACTCGATGTAAATAACGTTATATCTTTGTAGTAAAGTTTAATCTATTAAAAAAATTGTGTCTTTTTATCTGATATGATTTTTTGAAAATTTCACTATTAAGAAGTTCGAGTTTTAAAATTTTGATTTTTAAAAGTTACATATTTCAGATTTGGTAATTTTCACTTTTAAAATTATCTAATTTTAAAGGGATAGATATTCAATAATAATCTCGATTTTTATCTAATAAGATTTTTAAAATTTTCATTCTTATAAAATTCGAATTTTAGAATTTCGCTTATTAAAAGTTACATATTTCAGATTTGCTGACTTTCAATTCTATACATTTCACTTTTAAAATTATCTTTTTTTTCAAGGGTAAAAATATTCAATAACAATTTTAATTTTTATCCAATATAAATTTTTAAAACTTCACTCTTATAAATTTTGAAATTTAAATTTTCGATTCTTAAAAGTTACATATCTATATATATCAATAAAAGTAGCTTACATTTTGTTGATGTGGCACACTAGGATTTAGTATTTAAGTCAATTAACCATATATTACTAAACAATTGATTTAAAAATACAACATTATCCAACAAAACAAATAGAAACACACACACACACACATATATATATATATATGATTGAATCATATCTAGCTAATATCCCTATTATACTTTTGTTTATTTTAGTTGTTATTTTATAATTGATGTGATTTGAGTTTTATAATGGTTCAAAATAATTTAAAAGTGTTTTGATATTATATAAACGGGATGGGACACCTCTAGCGGGATGAAGAAGTTAAGGCTCACATCCCGTCTCATATATTTATTTGCGGGATAAGATTGTTATTGTTATGAAATTTTGTCGGGATTGGGATAGGACAAGATCGGGATTTGCGAGATTTGTTCCCACCCCTACTTATATGTATTAAAAATACCTTTGCATAGCACGTGGCCTAAACTAGTAAAAGTAAAACCACATATACGAGTATCATGAACATTGATGAATTAATATTGGAGGTAACTATCTAAAATAGTATTTGTCAAAGAAAGACCGTGTTAAACTGTTTTGAATGTGCATAACCGAAATTACAACAAAAATATGTAAAACTCCTTAAGCACTTAGTAATCCGTGAAAAGACCAATGAAAAACTAGTTTGTTGGTGCATATCCGCAATCATAAATGATCTTTAAAGGGTACAAAGACCAGAACATTCAATGATAGTTGAAAATTATCGAAGTAAAAGGTAGGATTCAATCCCTTAAACCAAATTTTTTTCAATCTTTCCAATAAAATCAACACGTTTTTATGGCAAAAGACTGTTTTTATTTAAAATCATTTATAAACGTCACTTCTCACAAAGGTAAATAAAAGATAAGAACGAAGTACATTGAAAAGAAGCAAATTCATATTCTTAATTCAATAATTCATATATGAAATCATTATGTGGATCATTAGGTCCTTAGATCAAGAGGGATATTAGCTAGATATGATTGAATTAAAAACAAAATTTATTATATATAAAATATGCATGACTGCATGAGTAACACTCACAATTGTTCGATTCCAACACAACGAGGTTAACCTTCAAGCAGGAACTGAATTCCAATCTAAACTTATTTGACAGCGGTAAAAATTGTTGGGTACTAAAACCCTAGGTTGATATGTCTTTATATAGGGTCAAAAATTGGAATCTAAGGATACAAAATAATATATTTCCGAAGATAAATTTTAAATACATGATCTCGGATAAACAATGAAGTCGAGACAGTGTGAAGACGACATATGAACGGAATAGGAGACAACTTGAGCCCATTTGGGTCCCCGCCTCGAAGAGGTTTGGGCCAAGATTCGGACTGGATAGGTGTTGGGATGCACGGTGAGGGAGATGGGCATGAGATGGCCACCATACTGTTTGGGATATCGTTTGGATGCCGGCTAGTCTTGGTCTGGCACGTAGTCTCGCTTCAGTGTTCGTTGGATTTTTTATCTTGCATTCGGGGCTTCTTTAGGGGACTTTGTGTGGCTAGATTCTTCAATCCTTAGTTATGTATGATGTTTCTTTGTATCTCTAACTTCAGAGAGGGGTGAATACTTTGTATTTCACTCCAAATGATGTCGGAATTGGTCATAAGCGCTTGAAATACAAAATAACCAAAGTAGACACCGGCATATGGAAAAGAAAAGCTTTATATACCTAAAGTGAAGTATAAAAGAGCAAATGATGTATGTAATGCATGATTCTAAAGTTTATATGATGTTAAATTTGGAATTCAACAAAATACCTCATACTCAAACCTCTCTCGTCCTCGAGTAAGATCGTGACATATATCATGCTATGTGCAAACCAAGTGATCGATTCCCTCAACTAGAAGGAAAACAAACAACTCAAACCCCGTTATCATAGCATTGATCATTGTAAAAGGATAAAGGATAAATCATAACTCTCCAAACCGCTCAAGGGTAGTATGTTTGCTCTTATTCTCACAAAATGTGTTCAACAAGAATATCAAGGTTCGATCAGGATCAACAAACATGAAAAGTTCTTACCATAGCTTGTCAAAGAGTTCTCAAACTCCAACATCTGTCAAATGAAACTAATGCAAGATATAAATCATGATTCACTAGATCACACTTTTCATCTTTGAAATTATTTTCCATGTAATATAACACTTTTGAATTTTTGTAGCACTTTTTATTCTCTTCCAAGGATCTTTTTCTTCACTTTCGAACCAATTCTTACTTCTTTTTTTATTGCAGCAATGATGGTGGGAACCTTTTGTCCTCTCCGCCACCAATGAAAATATCTTGATAAGAATAACATGTATCCAAACTCGCGCTTTTACTTCTTGGGTTCATTTTCAATCTTCAAAGGAGGAACCCCATACTTGATTCCTATATTCTCTTATTCTATCACAACCCCGAATAGGGTAAAATGAGGCTATACACGGCTATGATGTTATTTTAAGGGGAACCAAAGAAGGAAAAATAAAGCCAGAAAGTGGCTAGATAATTAATTGAAGGGAAACATGAGGCATGAAAAGTCACATATATTTATCAAAGAGGGCCTCAATCATCTTAATATCAAACATATAGAATCCAATGAACATGTAATTTTGAAAGAAGAGTCGATCATGAGTTCTAGAAGAAACTAAGTATGTTGGAGATCACACAATAATAAGAAAGAAATGACACGTGAAAGTGCATGTCCAAAGGCTAAAACTCTCACAATGTAATGTTTGGATAGGCTAATCATCATAAATTATCCAAAAACTCATGTGCATAAACAATAGAAAGAAGTAATCCAAAGCATCGTTGGCAAGTCAAGTGTAATAACATAACATATCTCAATTTATGGAGGTAAGTATGATGAGAACCGACTCAATCTACACTAAAATGCAGTATTTTTGATATTTTTATTTTGTATGTATGCGAAAATGCAAGATTAAGACTCGAGAAAAAAAGAAAAAAGGCATAAAAGTAAACAGTTAACAAGGAAAGGGAAACATGATATGCGAATGTGAGTATAACACCCCATTCTTAAACTACTCATTATCCTCAATGTGAAAGTAGTCAACACAAAGAGAATGAATAGTCACAAAGCAATGCATGTGGTGGTGGGAAGAGTGCTAAGAATGACGGAATGATTGTAAGTCCTAGAAGTCCGCTTTTTGCATCCATCAAGATCTTCAATCGTACGTATATATCATAAAGAAAATCTAGCCGCCATCAAACTAGAAAAAAGAAAGAAAAAACTTTAAAAAGGGAATATTAAACTCATGTTTCTCCCATGCAACACTTGTTTTAGGTCATTATCTTGACTCATTTAGCTTATTTTGAGCGATATCATCTAGGCATTTTCGGAGCTAAAAACGATTTGTATACGGAAGGATGTTCCCAACACAATAAGGTTTTCCATGCGGTCAAAGAAGCCAAGGTCAAGAAAAAATTGATTGATATTCGAGAGTGAAGAACAAAGATTTGGAACTTTGGAGGAAATAGGCCGACCACAAACCATCGATTGACATCCATTATCTCGTCCGAGAGATTGACCACTTATCCAAAAAAAAAACAAATTAGTTCATTTTCATGCAATCGGCCGATTGATCCCACCTAGTCAATGATGAGGGATAAAACGTGAGCCTCAAATCTCACAAATAATGACAAGACTCAATTGTAGTAAAGGGGTCGGGTCGAACTCAAGGAAGACGATGTTTTGATTTGACAAATTAATAATGAAACACCAAATAAAAAATAAAGTTTATACAAAAACATAATTAAAAGAAAGATGAAACAAGTATTAATCAAACGAACGATGCCATAGTCTACCGGTCTCAAACACTAGACTCAATCAATTATTCAAAATACAAAACACAAACAGAAATGAAAGCATAATAGAAGGGTGTTCAATCGGCCTTGAAGGGTTCAATCCATCAGCCTATGTATAAAACTTCGTACAACAATAGTAGTGATGAAGAGGGAAAAATTGTGTATTGCTTGATTCAAAATTAGGGATTTCAAGAATAACTCGACAAGAAAAGCAAATCAACAATTAATAAATAGTTCTAGGATCAAGATTACCACAACATGGATATATAGATCTCAATTGATATATTTCAAAACAAAATGTAAATCATGTTATGTGGGGGACATATTTGCTTGATTATCACGTGCATAAGACATTTGTTTGTCATACATCGAGCAAGATTGTTATCTTGTTGACGATGTCATCCATTTGTTCATTCATATAATTGTTAGAATCATGCATCTTCATACCACATATGCTCTTTTATACTTCACTTTAGTATAGATATCTCCCTTTTCCACATTTCGGTGTCGACCTTGGTTTATTTTGTACTTCAAGCATTCAAGGCCATTTCCTGCGCGTTTTGAGTGAAATACGAGTATTCGATCCTCCCTGAAGTCAAGAGTAACAAAAAAGCACCATACTTGATGTAAAGTCCGGAAATTTTGAAAATAAATATATAACAATGATCGAGAATTTTAGAAATAAATTACCCTTTTATTCTCTTTCCGTAAATTATTTTACGGAAATGTTCGGGAATTATTCCGACCGTAACGTCCGTTACGGAATTATTTTACGGGTTCAAACCCGACCTTTATTCCTTCTTTTCTTTCCTCCCTCCTTTTTCTTTTCCATGTGGGAATCCCGGTCCACCGAGCTGGCATCTCGGCCGAGATCCCTTCCCCACGCGGCCGAGTTGGCCCCTCGTTCTCCCCCTTCTCCACTGCTGCATGCCAGCTCTTCACGCCTACGCCCGCCCATCTACACGCTGCCGCCCATCTACCCTAGGCCGACCCCTCGTTCACGCCCTTCCCTTGCCTCCCTTGTCTCCCTCACGCTGCACCTCCCTCACTCACTCCATCTCTTCCCTCGTTTCACTCTCTGCAGCCAGCCCTACTCCCTTGCCCTCCATCCCAACCTCGTTCCCTCTCTCTCGCTGCTCTCATCTACTTTCTCTAGAACGAGACCGCCGGAGCAGCCCCACCACCGTCCTCGCTTACCGGGAGCCACGCCACTGCAACCTGCTCCTCATCCTGCACCTCGGCCGAGCTTCTGCATCTCGGCCGAGATCTTGCCCTGCAGTCACCACTCTCTCTTGGCTGCCACCACCTCGACCGAGCCTCGCCGCCTTGGACCACCGAGGAGCACCAACGCCGCCTGTCTGCAGCCACCCGGGGAAGCCAGCGGAGCCACCGCCGCCCTCGCCTGCTGGAGCCGCGCCTGCGTTCTCCCCTGCCGCCACCACAGGAGCCACAACAACCTTCTTTGTACTCCTCTGCAATCTCGGCCCCGAGTCTGCAATCTCGGCTAAGCCGTCCTGCATCTCGGCCGAGCCACCTCTGTAATCTCGGCCGAGCCTGTCCTGCATCTCGGCCGAGCCACCTCTGCAATCTGACCGAGCCGGTCTGCAATCTCGGCTGAGCCACCTCTGTATCACGGCCGAGATTCTGCTGTCCCTGCCACGCCGTAAGCTTGGAAGGTCCTTGAGCGTATTTCCGGTCGGCCTCCCTCGTATTCGGTATAATTACGATTTAACCCCTCGTTTTTGTAATTATTATAATTTTGACCATATGTTGGAAAAGATAGAAATTACCGGGAAATGTGTTAGCGGTTTTAACCGTAGGTTTGATTTGCGGAATTTTAACGTAGATTTTGAGGAACGAGTTATACCTTAGTATCATGTTAGGATAGAATTGGAATAACTTCGAGGAAATGCCAAGTAATGGCTTTGGAAACCTTAGGAAAACGTAATAGACGTGCTAGACCCCGTGGACGTTTATAAGAGTTGGGTTACGAGCATGATAGATTCTAGGATGTGATTCTAGAATGGGAATTGAATGATCTTGTATAGATCATTTGGGTAGAAGTCCTAGACTTCTCGAGTTGAGCAGGTATTGATAAGATATCGTGCTATGAGCAGGTGTTGTATTCTTCCCAAGGGAAGCAGGAACGTGAGAGTTAGCGTTAGGACGAGGTAAGTCCCCGGACTTACTTAGCGAGTATTTTACGTATTAGCATGATGCGTGTTGGGTGGTGTGTGTTTAAATATATGTTATAATTATGAAACCGGTAAATAGGACCACCGACCATGTAATTATGTTTGACCCAAGTGTATGATAACGGGCGGTGACAATACTGCCTAGCCCGGCATGGGTCTAGGGGATTCTCGGCTACTTGCCCGGCGGGTTAGATGGACGGAGGCATCCGTGCCATTCTTTGCCGGTGGGGGGACCGAGCCGAGACCACAGTGGTTCTCGTGTCACAACCAGAAGTTGAATTAGAACGGGATACGAGTTAATAAATAAAGATGATAAACCGGACTTCGTGATTTATGTTTTGTGATTTTATGTGTGTTTGTGCCCTTCCCCTTTATTCTAATGCTTAGAATGCTAGCTAACGGTTTAAAACCGTCTTTGTAGATGACTTGCAGGTTAGGGACGCCGCCAAATGAGGTGAAAGAGTGGACAACCGGGGTCCCCGTACATTATAGGATGGGGAATGTTTTGAGTCGGGTTTTTATGTTGTTGTTCATGGATATTTGTACGTTAGACTTCGTATTAGATTAAGTTGTTTTGAAGACTCGGCTGAGTTTCCAAAGTTGTACCGTTACATTTCGTTTCCGCATACATTAAAAACGTATTTAAGTTTTCCGCCTTTATTCTGTTCCATTGTTGAAAGATCCGGTGAAATTGTTGTCAGGCTAAGGGTCGGGACCCATTGTGCGGTCTCACCCAGTAGCGTCCCGAGTCCCGCGGATTTGGGGTGTTACACTTGACTAGGGATTGAAGTATCAAGTGACACAAGCCCCCCATTTAAAGTCCTGAAAACAAGATTCAAGTCTGAAATGAAGAAAGAAGTTAAACCACATGTATACTAGGAGCTAGATGGGATCCAGACGGTCAGGCCATCTCCTCCTCTTCCCTTTCTCGTGTTAACCCAACATTGCCCCAGTCCAAACCTAGCCCAGAAGACATCCAGATCGACCATGACCCGGACAACTTGCTAGCCCGTCTCTATGCCATCTGGTGGCCGTCTTCCTGTCTTTGTTTGTCCGAGATTAATTCTTATGATTCTATCTTTGCTGAAGATTATTTTTATCCGTATAGATTGGAAGTCTGACCCTATATAAACACTCATAATCCCTAGTGTTTTGCATCATCTACCCTTTGAACTTTTCTACTACAACTGTCTTTTACTTTGAAGGTTTGCCTTGTTGTGCTAGAATAAAAAAATTTGTAAGTTTGTAATGTAGTTTCTTTTATATAAATTTGTGTTTCCTTCATTATGTCTAGCTAAGTTCTTTACTAGTTTAAGGATTGGTTGATCCCTATAGTGATGTGATGTATAATTGTGTATATGAATTGTTGAATT
This sequence comes from Fagopyrum tataricum, assembly GCA_002319775.1. Lineage (NCBI taxonomy): Eukaryota > Viridiplantae > Streptophyta > Magnoliopsida > Caryophyllales > Polygonaceae > Fagopyrum > Fagopyrum tataricum. The sequence continues at coordinate 38,358,312 of CM008286.1, forward strand.
GATATCTTATGAATTTGTTTCTTCTTAATGTGCTTAATTTCTACCTTCTATTTACCTTCGAAAGAAGTGACGTTTATAAAAAGGTTTTAGATAAAAACGGTCTTTCGCCAAAAGCGTGCTGATTATATTGGAAAGAATTAAGAAAAATTTGGTTGAAAGGATGATACTTACTCTATACTTCAAGAATTTCTAACTATCGTAGAAAATTCCGGTCTTCGTACATTTTCTAGCTCATCACCAAAAGTGGGGATTTTCTTGATCTTTTTAGGATTTTCAAATGCTTATTAAAGGATTTTTCATACTTGTTGTGATTAAGAGGACACCTTAAAAATAGTTAAATACATTCTTTATTTATCTGCAACAAAGGAATATTAGATAGTTACTTGAAGTATCATTGATCAATATACATGACATTCATAAACATGATTTTACTTTAATTTATTATAGTGGTTATTCTTGTTTCCTTTGATCATTCCTTTATATATTTTACAAAAACAATCATTGTTTTCTTTTGTCATTATTTTTACCAAACATAACTTTCATAAAACAAAAATTTCTCTTGCCTTACTATTTCTTTTCCCCCTTTTGCTTAAAATAATTAATTGCTAGCAATTGTCAAATCAGACGTGATCTTGTGAATTCGACGCTCGATATATGATAACTGACCCAATCATCTTTGCGGATAGGTTTTAGGACCATCAACTGATTGTCACATACACAAGACTTCCGTTTATCGCACATCGAACAAAGTCTTCTAGTAATGAGTGAATCGACTCTCACATTTTGTCATCAACATCTTGAAGCACATATAGAAAAGGAAAATTTCAAACTCGGCTCTCGCATTTTACACAAAACAATCCAAAGACTACTGTAATTCTCATCACACAATTCATAGAATCATATCAACATCATTAATCAATGCCATTGGGATCTCCAGACCCTATAACATATTGAACGTAGCTAGACATACCTTGGATAAGCGCGAACTTTACTAATTGAAGATTTTGAAACCGATCGATCGGCCTAGGGGTGTTTGTAGATCAACCAATGCTACAATATCAACGTTGGGAATCTCGATTGTAAACTAAATTATGAATGAAAACCTCTAAGGTTGAATGTCTTATTTATAAGGAGAATATCTAACATAATCTCTCTAGGGTTTGCTAAGATCTATCAAATCATATATTCGAATAAGATAGAATTTGTCCATAATGGATAACTACAAAAAAATAATGTTCAATTAGACGGGCTTAATTTATAACACAAAGTAAAAGGGAAAATGGGGAAATAAGATAGGCGTTGAAGAGCATCGTCGTGGGGCCTAGTCGATTGGCTTGTCTATAAAAAATCTTGACTACTGGTCGTGTACGAGTCATCTTCCGAATGAACAAAGCTTAGTTGGTCGGCCATATGGGTCCTTGTTGATCGGCCTGCACATTTCTAGAGGAATTCTTCGTCTTCACTCTCGGATTTTAGTCATTTCACCTTGACCTTGACTTTTTTAAATGTAGGGAGACCCTTAGTGTGTACAAGGTCATTCCGTCGCGAATAGCTCCATTAAGCTCCACAAACGCCTAGAATTTCTATAATGTCATAAACTAACCAATATATCTCCAAAACACCCAAGGAAAGGATATAAGCCGATAAGTTATGCAATTATGCCCAAAAAAGTAGAATGATGGATAAGAATGATAGAGAAAAAAGAAGAAGCTAAATACTTGACTCAAATGAAATCTCAAATACTTGTCTCATATGCAAAAGATCAAACACTCAAACCTTTAATTATCATCATCACACATATCATAATAAAAGTCAAATCGGATAATAGTCTTTGCACCAAAATAAAAAGAAGTTAGGTCTAACTAAAAGACCTACTAAAAGCAATGATAGATAGGCATAAAAAAAACTTTGCTATTTATGTTCTTAGTATATAATTAAGTTAAAGACTAAATTTGCTTCCGACTATCAATATTCAATCTCGGACGTAAAAAAAATCTAGGGGTCGATTAATTGGTTTTTGTTATTTGCTATTAAGAATAAATTACTAATTTTCTTACATACATTAAATTATAAAAAGAAAAGTTAAAAGATTTTATATTATATTATATTGTGATAATTAACTAAAAAAAGATGCAACAAGTTCGCATACTTTTTTTTTCCTTATATACAAATAGAAAGCACTCAAATAATATAAATCTGCATCCATAAAATTATCATATTTAGGGTTTTAATATACTACTATCTTTCTTTCAAAACTTTTTTTTTATCTACTATTAGTTTATAATTAAATTAAAGACCCCATATAATTAAAAAAACATATATGAATATTTAATTTAATAATTAAACATATATTAGTCAATTAATTTAAAAATATAAAGATATATAAGGAGGTAAAAACTACCTACTAGGAATTGAAATGACTCTCGATAGTGAACATGTATCATTACCACCAACACAAGTTAGCCCTTATGACTTTATTTTACATACTTTCTTCACTATATTATGTTTTTTTTAGGTAGCTAAAGCAAACTCTATCTCACCCCTAGATTCGTGCTTGACTTTTACAATCATTATTTAGTAAATAGGATTTTTATTCGGACAGCTAAAGGCGCGACATTAAATTTACAAAACGCAATGTTCAACGCAGTGCGATTGCGTTGAACATTTTGAAATTCAACACAGGCGAACTGCGTTGATATATTTAAACTTCAACGAAAGTAGATTGCGTTGAAGTTTAAACCCTACTTCAAGCGAAGGCGCTCGCCGCTGCCACTCATCGGTTCATTTCCAACTTTTCGAACGGAAAAAGCCTAAAAGCTCTCATTTCGAGCGAGAAAATAAACCCTAAAACCTCTATTTCATTGATCCTCCGAGACGTCCTTACCCAAGAACGCCTTTTAAGTGCACTCGAGGTACGTTTTCTTTTAGTTTTTGAATATTTCTCGTTTTTTTTTTTGTGTTTTTTTGGGTTTCGTTTTTAACATTTTAGGTTCGAAATGGAATAGGGTAGACGGAATTGGAATAGGAATCGAGAACTTAGTTTAGGTTAGAAACTGAATAGGATAGACGGAATTGGAATTGGAATCGAAAACAAGAAAATCGAATATCTATATATATACACTCAAAATGTTCTTCACGCGTGAAGAATAGGTTGACCTTACCTTTAACGTAGACCGGCTGTACTGAAGTTAAGCCGCCGACTTCAACGCAAGGCGATTGCGTTGAAGCTGGCGCGTGTGCTTATATTTTTTAAAAAAACTTAATTATTTTTAACTAATGTATACGGAGTTTGGGATTCGGATTTTTGATAACTCTATTAATTTCGATTTTAGATGTTGTCGCGCAATAGAGAGGGCCACCATCTTACGCTTCTTTACGACGAGGCAATCAACCACCAACTACTACTAATCCCGCTTTTATTCCCTCCTCATATGAGCCCCCTCCTACTCAACTCGGATCACTTCCTCATCGGAAGGCTCAGTCTAATCTAGACGATAAGGACACCATTCGCACACCTCCTACTCTTGCCATTGCCTCTACTCCATGTCTCCATCCACTTCTTTGGTTCCTTTTACCTCACTTCCTAGTAGGAAGTGAGGTAAAGGACGAGGGTTGCGGCGCTGCTTCATATGAGGATAGAGAATCTGAAGTGGGGGTAGGGTTTACTAACACTCTTTCAATATATATTATAAATTTCTAATTTTTATTTTTTAAATAGATGTATCTAGGCTCCAGGACGGGCCTTGTGCCTTGTTCGTACCCGCCCGACGGGTCATCTGGGCTGGGCCTGGTGGCCCGATCGGGCTTGACATATTGTTCATACCCACCCGTTTTTTACGGACAGGCGGGGCGGGCTACCCAAATATGAACAAGTATACTTCCTACTCTTGCACCTGCTTCTACACCGCTTTTCACGCTTCGACATACACTCCTTCATACGTACCCTCTACATCCCACACACCCTCTCCTTCTCATGTTTCCCCTTCATCTCACACACCCCCTCCTTCTCATGCTCCTCCTCCATCCCACACTCAAACTCATACCACCCATGCACCCAGAGCTTATGTGGGGACATCATCTTCTACTACTCGTGTTCGCCGAGGGAGTGATGCCCCTAAGATTCCAGATTTGCTGATGTAATATCCGAAAATTTTATTTCCAAGAACTTGACACGTGATGACCGGGTTCAACCGAACCAAACCGGACCTAACTCGGTTTGAACTCTTTCCACTTTTTATTTTTGTAATTTCATGTGAGTATAGCCAAATTTCTTCCTTGATATGGTCTCAGATGGCGAGGTCATCTGTCTATCCGGCTAAGAGGACCTTGCAAGCGGCATGTCTAGTCTTGACATGAAACTTGCCATTTTGAATCATTTCCTTAGTTAATTGCCTTAATTAATTATGTAATAATAGAAGGAATATTCTTGTGGAACATTCCCTTCTAAGTATTTTCATTGGACCCCCCTTAGGCAATTCCTATTGGTTTCTCTTAAGGCAATTACTATTGGCCTTGGGCCTCCCGTTTATGCATTTTTATTAGCCCGTACTTAGGCAACACCCTTTATATAAGAATGTGTTGGCCTTCATTGTAAAGGATGTGATATGCCCTCGGATGGTGAGGCCATCCGTCTATCCGGCTAAGAGGACCCCGCAAGCGGCATGTCTAACCATGACATGAAGCTTGGCATTTTGGGTATTTTCCTTTATTAATTATGTAATAAAAGAAGGAATATTCTTGTGGAATATTCCGTCTTGATCTTATCTTTTAGCTTTTGATCTTATCTTTTAGGTTATCACTTTTTTGGCTTTTCGTTATGGACTTGTTTGGCCCGTTGACCCATAGGTAGACAACACCCTCTATATAAGGATGTGTTGGCCTTTCTTTGTAATTATGTCTAATTTGAATCCAAGAATAGTGAAGGGAAATCCTCCTCTTGGTTTAGGCATCACTCTTCTTCCCCCTCCTCAAATATCTATCTTGGATCTAGTCCTTGATCCAAGGACTCATACTCGAGGATCCTTTTGGAGGATCAACTATCCCGCTCCACTTCGTGGATGATTCGATCGACCTAGATCGGATCGACCGTAGGCCTCCGCATCCATTTCTAAAGACCCATCAACCAAGTTCTACTGTTTGATCCGCCTCGAACGACCAAGAAGGAGTAGTTGAAGTTTCTCCTCGATCTAGATCGCCCCCGTTTGTATCATTTGGTATCAGAGCTCGGGATCGAAGTTAAGTTCTTTACTTTTGTTCTTGATCGTTCATCATCGTTCTTTATGTTCTTGAACTTTCTTTGAATGTTCTTGAGCTTTCTTTGAATGTTCTTGAATGTTCTTTGAATGTTCTTGAATTTTCTTTGAATGTTCTTGAATTTTCTTTGAACTTTCTTGAGTTGTTCTTCATATGTTCATCATCGTTCTTCGCCGTGCGTCATAAATCATCATGATGCATGACGATGATGATTCGTCTGGTTGTATGGAGAAAAAGTTGCTAAAGTGGTCCCACAACGGTGTTTGAGTCCCCAAGAGAAGTATGACTCAGACAAGGCGGAAAATGTTTCTTTGAAGCGTGAGCTAGGAATTTTGAAGGCACAACAAAAGTTTGATGCTTTGACCCGAGAAAACGCTTCCTTGAAGCAAGAGTTAGAAGCTCTTAAGGCCCAAGGTCTTGCCCGAAAGATGGCCGCCTAACCCAAGGATCACCAAGTGGTGGCACAACCAAGGTGTGAGTTGGTTGTCACCTCTTTGTGTGACGAAGTCGAAGCCATGGGCAAAGTCATTGAAAAATCTACACTGGCACCTCTACTTCAAGTTGACAATCCGTTGAATGATGAGTCTTTTGAAGAGGAAAAGGAAGACACCATCATCGACAAAGTCGAAGTCATCATCGACAAAGTTGAAGTCGTCATCGACAAAGTCGAAGCCATCACCGACAATGGCACTATGATCTTGATGGACAACAAAGTTGAGCCGTCCATTCCGAGGTTTGTCTTTGTTATGTCAAATTATTTACCTCCCGACTCACCTTTGCTTCTTGTCGGCATGCCACCAATGTGCACCGTCAATGGTCTTGACGGCATGATAGACAAGCTCACCGGCGACACCATCCACATGTACTATAAGTTTGAGCCGCCCGATCCGGAGTTTGTGATTGTTATACCACCCGGCTTGCCACCCATCAAAGGCTTTGTGCACAACTTCAAGGAGTACAGGCGCCATCAACCGTCACTAATCCGTTACCGGTACATGATCTTGTGCCTCAACGGCACATTTGACAAGCTTGGCGTCACCATCATCTTGAAAGATTACAAGTCCAAGCCGCCCGACTTCGAGAATGAACATCCAAATTTCAAGTCAAGGGTCTTGTTCTCAATGTCTCTCCTTTCTTTTCCGAACGTGCAAACGAGGACGTTTCACAACCAAGAGAAGGAGAACGATATGCCCTCGGATGGCGAGGCCATCCGTCTATCCGGCTAAGAGGACCCCGCAAGCGGCATGTCTAGCCATGGCATGAAGCTTGACATTTTGAGTATTTTCCTTTATTAATTATGTAATAAAAGAAGGAATATTCTTGTGGAATATTCATTCCGTATTGATCTTATCTTTTAGCTTTTGATCTTATCTTTTAGGTTATCCTTTTTTGGCTTTTCGTTATAGACTTGTTTGGCCCGTTGGCCATAGGTAGGCAACACCCTCTATATAAGGATGTGTTGGCCTTTCTTTGTAATCATGTCTAATTTGAATCCAAGAATAGTGAAGGGAAATCCTCCTCTTGGTTTAGGCATCACTCTTCTTCCCCCTCCTCAAATATCTATCTTGGATCTAGTCTTTGATCCAAGGACTCATACTCGAGGATCCTTTTGAAGAATCAACTATCCCGCTCCACTTCGTGGATGATTCGATCGACCTAGATCGGATCGACCGTACGCTTCCGCATCCATTTCTAAAGCCCCGTCAACCAAGTTCTACTGTTTGATCCACCTCGAACGACCAAGAAAGAGTAGTTAAAGTTTCTCCTCGATCTAGATCGTTCCCGTTTGTATCACGATGTCTAAGTTGAATCCAAGTATTGTGAAGGAAAATCTTGTTACTTGGTTTGGCATCACCTCTTCTTCCACCTCCTCAAATTTCTATATTGAATATAGTCTTTGATCCAAGAACTATCACATTCGAAGATCCTTTTGGAAGATAAACTATCCCGCTCCACCTCGTGGATGATCCGATCGACCGTACGATTCGGCATCCATTTCTAAAGCCCCATCAACCATATTCTATCGTTTGATCCACCACGAACGATCAAGAAGGAGAAGTTGAAGTTTCTCCTCGATCTAGATTGCCCCTTTTCATCAGAAATTTCTCTTACTTTGTTTGGCATCTCCTCTTCTTCCACCTCCTCAAAGTTCTTACTTGGATCTAAGTCTTTGATCCAAGCCTTCACATATGAGGATCCTTTTAAGGATCAAATATCCACTACACTTCGTGGCTTGCCCGATCAATCTAGATCGGATCGACCGTACGCTGTCACATCCCTTTCTAAGCTTCCACAACCCACATTCTACCGTTTGATCGATCACAAATGATCAAGAAGGAGTAATTGAAGTTTCTCCTCGATCTAGATCCACGCTGGCTTCTATCATTGGTATCAGAGCTCGGGATCGAGGTCAAGTTCTTTACTTGTGTTCTCGAATGTTCTTGAAAGTTCTTGAATTTTTCTTGAATATTCTTAAATGTTATTCATTTGTTCTTGAGTTGTTCTTCATATGTTCATCATCGTTCTTTACCATGCGTCATAATTCATTATGTTCTATGACGATGATGATCTGTTTGATTTGTATGGTGAGTGGTTGCCTTCTCCACAACCATTAAAGCTCAATGAGGCCACACTTGTGTACCGACGGTGTCAACAAAGTCATCGGCGTTCCTATTTTGAGAATGAAGAATGGTTGCCTCCTCCTGACCCACAAAGGCCGAAATTCACCAATGACGGGCACAAACGGTATCCTCACCGACAACGACAAACTTATTATGAGGATACCTATGTTTCTCCAAGACAGCGTGCCTATGACGAAGAAGTTGTCGAAGTTGTCCCCCGACGGCGTGGTAGCCCCAATTGGAGTATGCCGTAGCCAAGACAACAAATGACGCTTTAAAGCATGAGCTAGCAATGGTGAAGGCATGAATTCTTGCCCGTAAGACGACTAACCAACCCGAGGAACACCAAGCGGTGCCAAGGTGTGAGTTGGTTGTCAAAACGTTGTGTGACAAAGTCAAAGACGTGGACGATGTCGTCATTGAAGATAGCTCACCGATCCTTCCAACTCAAATTGACAACCCATTATAAGACGTTGACGAAGAAGAAGACGACGACATCATTGAATATTGCACCTGACACGTCTACTTAACTTTGTCAACCCGTTGTATGATGAGTCTTTTGAAGAGGACAGGGAAGAAGCCATCATGAGCAAAGAAGAAGTCATCACCGACAAAGAAGAAGCCATCTTCGACAAAGTCGATACCATCAAGGGTAATGACACCATCAACCCTGAAAACGGCACCATGATGTTGATGGACTACAAATTTGAGCCGCCCGATCCGAGGTTTGTCTTTCTTGTGTCAAATAACTTTCCTCTCGGCTCACCCTTTCATCTTTCCGGCATGCCCTCGACGTACAATGTCAATGGTCTTGACGGATGGTAGACAAACTCACCGGCGACCCATCCATATGTACCACAAGTTTGAGCCGCCCGATCCGGAGTTTGTCATTATTATACCACTTGGCTTGCCAATCAAATGCTTTGTGCACAACTACAAAGAGTACCGGCGCCATCAACCGCCATCAAGCCATTACCAATACTCGTTCTTGTGCCTTGATAGATGGCATATTCAACAAGCTCGGTGACACCGTTCTATTGAAAGATTACAAGTCTAAGATGCCTAACTCCGAGAATGCGCATCCAAAGTTCAAGTCTAGGGTCTTGTTCTTAATGTTTCTCCTTTCTTTTCTGATCGTGCAAACGAGGATGTTTCACATCCAAGAGGAGGAGAATGATACACCCCCGGATGGCAATTTGATGCGTCCTTGGATATGTTCAAGGACAAACTGCGGATCTAGATCAAGCTAGAGCTTCAACTACTCAATTGTTGATGTGCAAGGTTGTAACTTGGATTGAATATGTTGCCGTAAGCAATCGAGATGGATGTGGAAGCGAAGGTTGATTCGATCTAGAGAGATCGAACAAGCCGTTGAAGTGGATCGATTAGTTGATTCTTGAGAAGAATCCTCGAATATGAGTTATTGGATCAAAGACTTAGATCCGAGGAAGAAGTTTGATAGGATGGAAGAGGAAGTGATGCCCAATTTAAGTAGGAGGAAATACTTCTCAATGCTTAATCAAATTGAACATGCTTTACAATGAAGGTCAAACATCTCTTATATGAAGGATAAGGTTGTAAAGAAGGTCATAGACGAAAGGTCTAAAACTATGGTCCAATAGGATATGCCTAAAGGACGACCAATGAAAATGCTTAGAAGAGAATATTCCACAAGAATATTCCTTCTACTATTACATAATTAATAAAGGGAAATGACTCAAAATGGGCAAATTTCATGCCATGGCTAGACGTGCCGCTTGCGGATCCTCTTAGCCGGACAGACGGATGACATCGTCATCCGGGGGCATATCAATTCTCTAACTGAGGTCACCTATAACTCTTTCCAGGGTAAGTTGTACATGCACTCCCATGGATCGGCCACCTCTTGTCCATTTTCCGATACTCGGGTAAGAGATCTCATTTGTACATGTTATCATTGCATTCATCTATTATAGTTTTCTAACTACTTGTTTTTGTCAACAACGTCAACATTTCCTTGTTGGTTGGGATCCGGGATATATTACGTGCTCGTGGTACGCGAACGGCGGAGGAGATAGAGGATGAGCTACAACGGCTTGTTGACGAGGCGGTGGGACACCGAGCATCACTTGATCCTTCTCAGGGCCGGGCCTCGCGACAATGACATTTATGACGTTTATCTATTATTTTGGGATGATATTTTGTATTTAGTTGGACTATGTATGAGATTTTGGGTGGAATAATATGATACGGTTATGACTTATGATATTATGTTATTATGTTATGCTATTACGTTATTACACTATTCCATTTCGGTTACAATCTTTCTTCAACTCCATTGAATACTTTTTCACCATTTCAAAGACTAAAAAATGCATGTTCACACAAGCTTTTTCCGTGTTTCTTGACAAAATATCTTGGAAGTTCCTATCGATAATAAGTAGTAACATATATTATTTTGGGAGAATTTTAACACTGATTTCATATGAGTAATCAATATGCAATATCCATTTCATATGAGTGAAATTTAATACTTAATACCTTCAACTTCAATGCACTCGGCCTGCGTGGAAGTTGAAAACCCTCAACACAGTCAGAATGCGTAGAGTTGCAAAATTTCAACGTAGTCAAACTGCGTTGAAATTGTGCATTTGTTGTTTTTATCTCCGTGCATATACGATTCCCCATTTTTATGTATATGTGCATCATAACCAAAATTTTATATATACGGAATTATACGAGGTGTTGTGTTTGGCAAAACATTAGATATGCTATGATAAAGTTGATTGAAATTACGTGAAGAAATATAGGTGAAGTATATAGACTAACATGTGATGTGTTTTGTGTAGAATAGAGTAGTAGAGACGGTCATGAAATTGAATTGCATAACGTATGTTATTGGCTCAAGTTTTGATACCGAAAGGTGTAATTGATATCGTCTCACCTTTGGTCGTTGTTTGATGTAACCGATTGATCGGCTCTAACATTGTTCGATTTAAATGACTATTGATCATGATCAATAATTCATAGACTAAATCGAACAATGATCACGATTCCCACACCAGATTAGTGTAAACATCATGAGGCTCAGGTTCCTACATCGTATGATGTAACTAATCAATTAGATATGACATTGTTCATACAACCGACAATTTATAATGATTCAAAGGTTTAGGATGGTCGACCACTGATCACGGTTCCAACATCATAAGGTGTAATCATCACGAGGCCTAGTTCCGACATTATAAGATGTAGTCGGTTACTTCTAAATGACGCAATAAAATTTTCATAAGTTTAAACCAGAGGAAACATATATAATTGACTTGGAATCGGCTTGAGTTTTGAATTGTGCATGCATGTTTGGTTGCTTTAGGGATATGTCGTGATTCTTGAAAAATGATCTTTATTGCTCTTGCTAAAGTGATAAGATTTTAAGTTGAAATGTTAAAATGCATAACGACACAAACGATAGGAAATGTTTGTTTAGACTGGTTTATGATAGGTGCAGTAATCTTGTGTTTAAGTGAATTAATTAAGCACAATGTAGGATTATGTTTTAACGGTTTTATACTGACCAAATTTTAGTTTATTTCAAGAAAGGATGTTGGGTACAACTAAAGGATGATGATGTGGGATGTTGATAAAGTAACACTACAAGATGATGTGGATACCAAATAACTATTTGGCGGAGTGTTCAAAAAATATGGGTACCAAATGTAAAATATAAAACACTCCCCGGATACCCCTTTCCCTTGGGCAAGGAAGCTATTTGCTTCAGAATATTAGAAACAATCTATCCGAAATTTCAAATCAGTCTCATAGTCTTTTCAAAAGTAGAGGAAGACAATCTTATCACACTATTTCATTACTATTGAGTTTTTCCACACGGACTCGATATATTGCATGATTCATCCGCCACTTGAACTGACGGTGTTGCATCCTCGCCTTTTGGGAAGGAGATGACAATTTTTCCAGTCTAAAGCATATCCAAACGAGCGACATAGGGTGTTTCTAATATTCTGAAGCAAATAGCTTCCTTGCCCAAGGAAAAGGGGTATCCGGGGAGTGTTTTACATTTTACATTTGGTACCCATATTTTTTGAACACTCCGCCAAATAGTTATTTGGTACCCACATCATCTTGTAGTGTTACTTTATCAACATCCCACATCATCATCCTTTAGTTGTACCCAACATCCTTTCTTGAAATAAACTGAAATTTGGTCAGTATAAAACCGTTAAAACATAATCCTACATTGTGCTTAATTAATTCACTTAAACACAAGATTACTGCACCTATCATAAACCAGTCTAAACAAACATTTCCTATCGTTTGTGTCGTTATGCATTTTAACATTTCAACTTAAAATCTTATCACTTTAGCAAGAGCAATAAAGATCATTTTTCAAGAATCACGACATATCCCTAAAGCAACCAAACATGCATGCACAATTCAAAACTCAAGCCGATTCCAAGTCAATTATATATGTTTCCTCTGGTTTAAACTTATGAAAATTTTATTGCGTCATTTAGAAGTAACCGACTACATCTTATAATGTCGGAACTAGGCCTCGTGATGATTACACCTTATGATGTTGGAACCGTGATCAGTGGTCGACCATCCTAAACCTTTGAATCATTATAAATTGTCGGTTGTATGAACAATGTCATATCTAATTGATTAGTTACATCATACGATGTAGGAACCTGAGCCTCATGATGTTTACACTAATCTGGTGTGGGAATCGTGATCATTGTTCGATTTAGTCTATGAATTATTGATCATGATCAATAGTCATTTAAATCGAACAATGTTAGAGCCGATCAATCGGTTACATCAAACAACGACCAAAGGTGAGACGATATCAATTACACCTTTCGGTATCAAAACTTGAGCCAATAACATACGTTATGCAATTCAATTTCATGACCGTCTCTACTACTCTATTCTACACAAAACACATCACATGTTAGTCTATATACTTCACCTATATTTCTTCACGTAATTTCAATCAACTTTATCATAGCATATCTAATGTTTTGCCAAACACAACACCTCGTATAATTCCGTATATATAAAATTTTGGTTATGATGCACATATACATAAAAATGGGGAATCGTATATGCACGGAGATAAAAACAACAAATGCACAATTTCAACGCAGTTTGACTACGTTGAAATTTTGCAACTCTACGCATTCTGACTGTGTTGAGGGTTTTCAACTTCCACGCAGGCCGAGTGCATTGAAGTTGAAGGTATTAAGTATTAAATTTCACTCATATGAAATGGATATTGCATATTGATTACTCATATGAAATCAGTGTTAAAATTCTCCCAAAATAATATATGTTACTACTTATTATCGATAGGAACTTCCAAGATATTTTGTCAAGAAACACGGAAAAAGCTTGTGTGAACATGCATTTTTTAGTCTTTGAAATGGTGAAAAAGTATTCAATGGAGTTGAAGAAAGATTGTAACCGAAATGGAATAGTGTAATAACGTAATAGCATAACATAATAACATAATATCATAAGTCATAACCGTATCATATTATTCCACCCAAAATCTCATACATAGTCCAACTAAATACAAAATATCATCCCAAAATAATAGATAAACGTCATAAATGTCATTGTTGCGAGGCCCGGCCCTGAGAAGGATCAAGTGATGCTCGGTGTTCCACCGCCTCGTCAACAAGCCGTTGTAGCTCATCCTCTATCTCCTCCGCCGTTCGCGTACCACGAGCACGTAATATATCCCGGATCCCAACCAACAAGGAAATGTAGACGTTGTTGACAAAAACAAGTAGTTAGAAAACTATAATAGATGAATGCAATGATAACATGTACAAATGAGATCTCTTACCCGAGTATCGGAAAATGGACAAGAGGTGGCCGATCCATGGGAGTGCATGTACAACTTACCCTGGAAAGAGTTATAGGTGACCTCAGTTAGAGAATTGATATGCCCCCGGATGACGATGTCATCCGTCTGTCCGGCTAAGAGGATCCGCAAGCGGCACGTCTAGCCATGGCATGAAATTTGCCCATTTTGAGTCATTTCCCTTTATTAATTATGTAATAGTAGAAGGAATATTCTTGTGGAATATTCTCTTCTAAGCATTTTCATTGGTCGTCCTTTAGGCATATCCTATTGGACCATAGTTTTAGACCTTTCGTCTATGACCTTCTTTACAACCTTATCCTTCATATAAGAGATGTTTGACCTTCATTGTAAAGCATGTTCAATTTGATTAAGCATTGAGAAGTATTTCCTCCTACTTAAATTGGGCATCACTTCCTCTTCCATCCTATCAAACTTCTTCCTCGGATCTAAGTCTTTGATCCAATAACTCATATTCGAGGATTCTTCTCAAGAATCAACTAATCGATCCACTTCAACGGCTTGTTCGATCTCTCTAGATCGAATCAACCTTCGCTTCCACATCCATCTCGATTGCTTACGGCAACATATTCAATCCAAGTTACAACCTTGCACATCAACAATTGAGTAGTTGAAGCTCTAGCTTGATCTAGATCCGCAGTTTGTCCTTGAACATATCCAAGGACGCATCAAATTGCCATCCGGGGGTGTATCATTCTCCTCCTCTTGGATGTGAAACATCCTCGTTTGCACGATCAGAAAAGAAAGGAGAAACATTAAGAACAAGACCCTAGACTTGAACTTTGGATGCGCATTCTCGGAGTTAGGCATCTTAGACTTGTAATCTTTCAATAGAACGGTGTCACCGAGCTTGTTGAATATGCCATCTATCAAGGCACAAGAACGAGTATTGGTAATGGCTTGATGGCGGTTGATGGCGCCGGTACTCTTTGTAGTTGTGCACAAAGCATTTGATTGGCAAGCCAAGTGGTATAATAATGACAAACTCCGGATCGGGCGGCTCAAACTTGTGGTACATATGGATGGGTCGCCGGTGAGTTTGTCTACCATCCGTCAAGACCATTGACATTGTACGTCGGGGGCATGCCGGAAAGAAGAAAGGGTGAGCCGAGAGGAAAGTTATTTGACACAAGAAAGACAAACCTCGGATCGGGCGGCTCAAATTTGTAGTCCATCAACATCATGGTGCCGTTTTCAGGGTTGATGGTGTCATTACCCTTGATGGTATCGACTTTGTCGAAGATGGCTTCTTCTTTGTCGGTGATGACTTCTTCTTTGCTCATGATGGCTTCTTCCCTGTCCTCTTCAAAAGACTCATCATACAACGGGTTGACAAAGTTAAGTAGACGTGTCAGGTGCAATATTCAATGATGTCGTCGTCTTCTTCTTCGTCAACGTCTTATAATGGGTTGTCAATTTGAGTTGGAAGGATCGGTGAGCTATCTTCAATGACGACATCGTCCACGTCTTTGACTTTGTCACACAACGTTTTGACAACCAACTCACACCTTGGCACCGCTTGGTGTTCCTCGGGTTGGTTAGTCGTCTTACGGGCAAGAATTCATGCCTTCACCATTGCTAGCTCATGCTTTAAAGCGTCATTTGTTGTCTTGGCTACGGCATACTCCAATTGGGGCTACCACGCCGTCGGGGGACAACTTCGACAACTTCTTCGTCATAGGCACGCTGTCTTGGAGAAACATAGGTATCCTCATAATAAGTTTGTCGTTGTCGGTGAGGATACCGTTTGTGCCCGTCATTGGTGAATTTCGGCCTTTGTGGGTCAGGAGGAGGCAACCATTCTTCATTCTCAAAATAGGAACGCCGATTGTAACGCCCAGAATTTTTTTAATTTTATTCCGGACTTAGAGCGGCTTGTAGTTTATCCCGTAGTCCCGAGATGCCGAGTGCCGGGATTTATTCCTAAGAAAATCCCGAGCCGACTCGTCGTTTTTCCCTTTTTTCCGCGTTCCGACCTTTCGTTCCGAGTCGAAGTGACAAGGGGTCATTTCCGACCCCTCGTTCCGGGCAAAAGAGGACAAGACAGTTGTTGTCCCCTCACTTTGCAGCTTTGCAACCCTTGTCCCCCCCTCTCTCTCCTCCCTTTCTCTTTCACGTTCATTCCTTTCCCTCTTCCTCCAATGGCTCCATCTTTGCTCCTTTCTCTTCTCTTCTTCCATTTTGTGTGGAGATCTTGCTGTGGACAGCTTGGAGAGGCATTCCAGATCTGTGGTAAGCTCCTTCCTCTCCCTTACCTCTCTTCTTTGGCTATTCATCCTATCTTCTTTCCTCCTCTTCATCCATGGCCATGGATGAAGCTTTGAGAGGTTTTCACTCAAGTTCCTTGCATGCTTGTGATCTTAGCTCGATTAGGTCGAGGAGAGGTGCCTAAGACCAGTGGTGGGTGTTTGGAGAAGATCTAGCAAGAGAAGAAGCACTTGGGAGCCAAGGATCTACGATCGAGACGAAGAAGACGAGCTTCTGCAACGTAACCGCGGGGGCGGATCATCACGGCCGCAGGCGCGGACGGCCACAGGGGCGGCTCAGCACGGCCGCGGGAGCGGCACAGCACCGCTGCGGGTGCTGCTCGGCATGGCCGCGGGGCGGCGGAAGACTCATGACCCAGCACGCCGTGAGTGCAGCTCGGCATGGCCGCGGGGGCGGCGGCAGACTCACGGCAGCACAAGGCCGCGGGTGCGGCGGCGGACGGCTGCGGGTGCGGGGCGGACGGCCGCGGGTGAGGCAGCGCAAGGCCGCGGGTACGGTGGCGGACGGCCGCGGGTGCGGCTTGGCTCCGGCGCGGGCGCAGCTCGGCAAAACCGCGGCGGCGGCTCCTGGCAGGCGACGCAGCCCTCCGCGGGTGCGGCTCCTTGTTCCGCGGGGGCGGATCCCGTGTCCGCAGGGGGCGCCGGCTTGACTCCGCGGCTGCGGTTTCGGCAACAGTAGGTCCCTCCTCTCCTTTCCTCTTCGTTCCTTCCTTAGTATTGATGTTGGATCTTGTTAGTAGCATGCCTAGGATGGATCTAGAGTAGTTTGAGAATGCCACTTAGTGGTTGTGAACCTAGGAGCCCTTAAGGCTCGATGGAATTGTTGGATATGGGCATGTGAGCATGAGGGATCTTGTAGGCTAGCTTGTGCCTCCTTGGTTGAGGATTAATATGTTGTGGAATTATGAACTGTTGTGGGTTGTCTCATGTGTGGAGAGTGTGTGGCGAGTACTTGGGACCTAGGATGCATTCCTAGTTTGATGGTTAGGTGATCTTGAATAGATCACTAAGAGTGAAGTCTAAGACTTCTTGAGAGTGAGTATGTATTGATATGCATATCTCTTGTGAGCAGGTTGTGGGCTTCCTCCTTAAGGGAAGCAAGAGTGTGGAGACTTGGGTTTGGTGACGAGGTAAGTCTCCGGACTTACTTAGCTCGTATTCTATGTATTAGCATTGATGTGTGTTTGGTGGTGTGTGTTTGTGCTTTTGTTATAACATTGAAACCGGTAATTAGGACCACCGACCTTATATATGTGTTGGCCCAAGTGTATGATAACAAGCGGTGACATCATCTGCCTAGCCCTGGCGGGGTCTAGGAGGTTCTCAGCGACGAGTCCGGCAGGTATACGGGCGGATGCATCCGCACCATTCCTTGCCGGTAAGGGACCGAGGCGAGACCACTGTGGTCTCGTGTCACAACGGAAGTTGAATTAGAACGGAATACGACTTAATAATAAAAAGATAATAAACCGGACTTGTATGATTTATGTTTTGTGTTATGTATGTGTTTGTGCCTTCACCGCTTTTCTAATGCCTAGAATGTGAGCTAACGATTTTAAACCGTTTGTGTAGATGACTTGCAGGTTAGGGATGCCGCCGAGTGAGGCGGAGGAGTGGACAGCCGGGGTCTCCGTACATTATAGGACGGGGATGTTTTTGGGTTATGTTTTCGTATTGTGGATTATGTTGTACGGTTTAAGTTTCGTATTAGAGTTGTGTTGTTTTGAGGACTCGGCTGAGTTTCCAAGTTGTAGTTTCTTACTTTTCGGTTTCCGCATACATTGAAAACGTTTTGAGTTTTCGCCTTTATTTGTGCCTTGTTGGAAGGTCCGGTGAAATTGTTGTCAAGCTAAGGGTCGGACCCATTGTGAGGTCTCGCCCGTAGCACCCCGAGTCCCGCGGATTTGGGGTGTTACACCGATGACTTTGTTGACACCGTCTGTACACAAGTGTGGCCTCATTGAGCTTTAATGGTTGTGGAGAAGGCAACCACTCACCATACAAATCAAACAGATCATCATCATCATAGAACATAATGAATTATGACGCATGGTAAAGAACGATGATGAACATATGAAGAACAACTCAAGAACAAATGAATAACATTTAAGAATATTCAAGAAAAATTCAAGAACTTTCAAGAACATTCGAGAACACAAGTAAAGAACTTGACCTCGATCCCGAGTTCTGATACCAATGATAGAAGACAACGTGGATCTAGTCGAGGAGAAACTTCAATTACTCCTTCTTGATCATTTGTGATCGATCAAACGGTAGAATGTGGGTTGTGGAAGCTTAGAAAGGGATGTGACAGCGTACGGTCGATCCGATCTAGATTGATCGGGCAAGCCACGAAGTGTAGTGGATATTTGATCCTTAAAAGGATCCTCATATGTGAAGGCTTGGATCAAAGACTTAGATCCAAGTAAGAACTTTGAGGAGGTGGAAGAAGAGGAGATGCCAAACAAAGTAAGAGAAATTTCTGATGAAAAGGGGCAATCTAGATCGAGGAGAAACTTCAACTTCTCCTTCTTGATCGTTCGTGGTGGATCAAACGATAGAATATGGTTGATGGGGCTTTAGAAATGGATGCCGAATCGTACGGTCGATCGGATCATCCACGAGGTGGAGCGGGATAGTTTATCTTCCAAAAGGATCTTCGAATGTGATAGTTCTTGGATCAAAGACTATATTCAATATAGAAATTTGAGGAGGTGGAAGAAGAGGTGATGCCAAACCAAGTAACAAGATTTTCCTTCACAATACTTGGATTCAACTTAGACATCGTGATACAAACGGGAACGATCTAGATCGAGGAGAAACTTTAACTACTCTTTCTTGGTCGTTCGAGGTGGATCAAACAGTAGAACTTGGTTGACGGGGCTTTAGAAATGGATGCGGAAGCGTACGGTCGATCCGATCTAGGTCGATCGAATCATCCACGAAGTGGAGCGGGATAGTTGATTCTTCAAAAGGATCCTCGAGTATGAGTCCTTGGATCAAAGACTAGATCCAAGATAGATATTTGAGGAGGGGGAAGAAGAGTGATGCCTAAACCAAGAGGAGGATTTCCCTTCACTATTCTTGGATTCAAATTAGACATGATTACAAAGAAAGGCCAACACATCCTTATATAGAGGGTGTTGCCTACCTATGGCCAACGGGCCAAACAAGTCTATAACGAAAAGCCAAAAAAGGATAACCTAAAAGATAAGATCAAAAGCTAAAAGATAAGATCAATACGGAATGAATATTCCACAAGAATATTCCTTCTTTTATTACATAATTAATAAAGGAAAATACTCAAAATGTCAAGCTTCATGCCATGGCTAGACATGCCGCTTGCGGGGTCCTCTTAGCCGGATAGACGGATGGCCTCGCCATCCGAGGGCATATCGTTCTCCTTCTCTTGGTTGTGAAACGTCCTCGTTTGCACGTTCGGAAAAGAAAGGAGAGACATTGAGAACAAGACCCTTGACTTGAAATTTGGATGTTCATTCTCGAAGTCGGGCGGCTTGGACTTGTAATCTTTCAAGATGATGGTGACGCCAAGCTTGTCAAATGTGCCGTTGAGGCACAAGATCATGTACCGGTAACGGATTAGTGACGGTTGATGGCGCCTGTACTCCTTGAAGTTGTGCACAAAGCCTTTGATGGGTGGCAAGCCGGGTGGTATAACAATCACAAACTCCGGATCGGGCGGCTCAAACTTATAGTACATGTGGATGGTGTCGCCGGTGAGCTTGTCTATCATGCCGTCAAGACCATTGACGGTGCACATTGGTGGCATGCCGACAAGAAGCAAAGGTGAGTCGGGAGGTAAATAATTTGACATAACAAAGACAAACCTCGGAATAGACGGCTCAACTTTGTTGTCCATCAAGATCATAGTGCCATTGTCGGTGATGGCTTCGACTTTGTCGATGACGACTTCAACTTTGTCGATGATGACTTCGACTTTGTCGATGATGGTGTCTTCCTTTTCCTCTTCAAAAGACTCATCATTCAACGGATTGTCAACTTGAAGTAGAGGTGCCAGTGTAGATTTTTCAATGACTTTGCCCATGGCTTCGACTTCGTCACACAAAGAGGTGACAACCAACTCACACCTTGGTTGTGCCACCACTTGGTGATCCTTGGGTTAGGCGGCCATCTTTCGGGCAAGACCTTGGGCCTTAAGAGCTTCTAACTCTTGCTTCAAGGAAGCGTTTTCTCGGGTCAAAGCATCAAACTTTTGTTGTGCCTTCAAAATTCCTAGCTCACGCTTCAAAGAAACATTTTCCGCCTTGTCTAAGTCATACTTCTCTTGGGGACTCAAACACCGTTGTGGGACCACTTTAGCAACTTTTTCTCCATACAACCAGACGAATCATCATCGTCATGCATCATGATGATTTATGACGCACGGCGAAGAACGATGATGAACATATGAAGAACAACTCAAGAAAGTTCAAAGAAAATTCAAGAACATTCAAAGAAAATTCAAGAACATTCAAAGAACATTCAAGAACATTCAAAGAAAGCTCAAGAACATTCAAAGAAAGTTCAAGAACATGAAGAACGATGATGAACGATCAAGAACAAAAGTAAAGAACTTAACTTCGATCCCGAGCTCTGATACCAAATGATACAAACGGGGGCGATCTAGATCGAGGAGAAACTTCAACTACTCCTTCTTGGTCGTTCGAGGCGGATCAAACAGTAGAACTTGGTTGATGGGTCTTTAGAAATGGATGCGGAGGCGTACGGTCGATCCGATCTAGGTCGATCGAATCATCCACGAAGTGGAGCGGGATAGTTGATCCTCCAAAAGGATCCTCGAGTATGAGTCCTTGGATCAAGGACTAGATCCAAGATAGATATTTGAGGAGGGGGAAGAAGAGTGATGCCTAAACCAAGAGGAGGATTTCCCTTCACTATTCTTGGATTCAAATTAGACATAATTACAAAGAAAGGCCAACACATCCTTATATAGAGGGTGTTGTCTACCTATGGGTCAACGGGCCAAACAAGTCCATAACGAAAAGCCAAAAAAGTGATAACCTAAAAGATAAGATCAAAAGCTAAAAGATAAGATCAAGACGGAATATTCCACAAGAATATTCCTTCTTTTATTACATAATTAATAAAGGAAAATACCCAAAATGCCAAGCTTCATGTCATGGTTAGACATGCCGCTTGCGGGGTCCTCTTAGCCGGATAGACGGATGGCCTCACCATCCGAGGGCATATCACATCCTTTACAATGAAGGCCAACACATTCTTATATAAAGGGTGTTGCCTAAGTACGGGCTAATAAAAATGCATAAACGGGAGGCCCAAGGCCAATAGTAATTGCCTTAAGAGAAACCAATAGGAATTGCCTAAGGGGGGTCCAATGAAAATACTTAGAAGGGAATGTTCCACAAGAATATTTCTTCTATTATTACATAATTAATAAAGGCAATTAACTAAGGAAATGATTCAAAATGGCAAGTTTCATGTCAAGACTAGACATGCCGCTTGCAAGGTCCTCTTAGCCGGATAGAAAGATGACCTCGCCATCCGAGGCCATATCAAGGAAGAAATTTGACTATACTCACATTAAGAACATAAATAGCAAAGTTTTTTTTATGCCTATCTATCATTGCTTTTAGTAGGTCTTTTAGTTAGATCTAACTTCTTTTTATTTTGGTGCAAAGACTATTATCCGATTTGACTTTTATTATGATATGTGTGATGATGATAATTAAAGGTTTGAGTGTTTGATCTTTTGCATATGAGACAAGTATTTGAGATTTCATTTGAGTCAAGTATTTAGCTTCTTCTTTTTTCTCTATCATTCTTATCCATCATTCTACTTTTTTGGGCATAATTGCATAACTTATCGGCTTATATCCTTTCCTTGGGTGTTTTGGAGATATATTGGTTAGTTTATGACATTATAGAAATTCTAGGCGTTTGTGGAGCTTAATGGAGCTATTCGCGACGGAATGACCTTGTACACACTAAGGGTCTCCCTACATTTAAAAAAGTCAAGGTCAAGGTGAAATGACTAAAATCCGAGAGTGAAGACGAAGAATTCCTCTAGAAATGTGCAGGCCGATCAACAAGGACCCATATGGCCGACCAACTAAGCTTTGTTCATTCGGAAGATGACTCGCACACGACCAGTAGTCAAGATTTTTTATAGACAAGCCAATCGACTAGGCCCCACGACGATGCTCTTCAACGCCTATCTTATTTCCCCATTTTCCCTTTTACTTTGTGTTATAAATTAAGCCCGTCCAATTGAACATTATTGTTTTGTAGTTATCCATTATGGACAAATTCTATCTTATTCGAAGATATGATTTGATAGATCTTAGCAAACCCTAGAGAGATTATGTTAGATATTCTCCTTATAAATAAGACATTCAACCTTAGGTTTTCATTCATAATTTAGTTTACAATCGAGATTCCCAACGTTGATATTGTAGCATTGGTTGATCGACAAACACCCCTAGGCCGATCGATCGGTTTCAAAATCTTCAATTAGTAAAGTTCGCGTTTATCCAAGGTATGTCTAGCTACGTTCAATATGTTATAGGGTCTGGAGATCCCAATGGCATTGATTAATGATGTTGATATGATTCTATGAATTGTGTGATGAGAATTACAGTAGTCTTTGGATTGTTTCGTGTAAAATGCGAGAGCCGAGTTTGAAATTTTCCTTTTCTATATGTGCTTCAAGATGTTGATGACAAAATGTGAGAGTCGATTCACTCATTACTAGAAGACTTTGTTCGATGTGCGATAAACGGAAGTCTTGTGTATGTGACAATCAGTTGATGGTCCTAAAACCTATCCGCAAAGATGATTGGGTCAGTTTTCATATATCGAGCGTCGAATTCACAAGATCACGTCTGATTTGACAATTGCTAGCAATTAATTATTTTAAGCAAAAGGGGGAAAAGAAATAGTAAGGCAAGAGAAATTTTTGTTTTATGAAAGTTTTGTTTGGTAAAAATAATGACAAAAGAAAACAATGATTGTTTTTGTAAAATATATAAAAGAATGATCAAAGGAAACAAGAATAACCACTATAATAAATTAAAGTAAAATCATGTTTATGAATGTCATGTATATTGATCAATGAATACTTCAGGTAACTATCTAATATTCCTTTGTTGCAGATAAATAAAGGATGTATTTAATTATTTTTAAGGTGCCCTCTTAATCACAACAAGTATGAAAAATCCTTTAATAAGCATTTGAAATGTAACACCCCGAATCCGTAGGACTCGAAGTGCTACTGGGCTAGGATCTCACAATGGATCCTGGCCCTAGCCTGACAACAACTTCACTGAATCTTACAACAAGGCACCAATAGATTAAAACAAAACATAAAAACTGATATATATATATATATATATATATATATATACATCTCAAAGGGATAATACAGAGTACTGCTGAGTACAAAGTCAAACTGAAATCCGTACAATAATGATAATCTCAAAAACCCCACGAATATGCCCCGTGTACGGAACCCTCAACAGATCACCCCTTCGGATCACTCCGCAGCTCTCCTAACCTGCGAGGGATCTACAACACGGTATGAACCCGTTAGCTAACTATACACATATATAAGAAGATGCTAAAGCACAAACACACCTCAGAAATGATAAACACTTCAACATGATATCAAACATTTACCCGGTTTATTATCTTTAATAAGTTGAATCATTCAATCGTATAAATAGCTATATATATATGAAGATAGGTGACACGAGGAATATAATCCCCGCCTCTGAGTACTCTAACCAGCTGGGGTAGTATCAACACACCTCCCGTGTACCCTGTGGGAATGGTGAGGGGCCTTCCTTTATACCAGATCTGACCTGACTACAGAGAACCTCCCAAACTCCACTACGGGATGAAAGGGAAAGGTTATCACAGCCACTACAATGGGCAGTCAATATAACATAGGTCGGTGACCAAATAATAACACATGCTATAAAGCACATAACACACACCACTCAAGCATACACCCAATATAAGGATAGTAGCTAAGTAAGTCCTATGGACTAACCTCGGTCTCAGAAGTAACTCAAGTCTGATCCACTCTCAGAAACGTCCACTCCAAACTGGAGGACAACACAACCTATACAAGACACACATATATATATCACAATCCTATCACACAAAGGGTCACACCTAGACCCAAGGGATCCATAAGGGATCATATCCAACTCATAACCTCAAGGCCGTAACCGGCATATCTATATCATACTCGTCATAACCCGATACCTAGCATGATACTAGTTCCCTCATACTAGAAAGGAAAGGAACTACCTAACTATAGGTAGTCCCGGGACAAGACGCACCTGCGTGATCTAAGGACGCAGGGGCGGAATGCAGGCAACCGCAGGCGCGGTGATACTCGGCCGCAGGGGCGGTGACAAGGAATGCTGGCAACGCAGGCACGACGCTTGCACGGCGCAGGCGCTGCGGCACGTCTTCCGCAGGGGCGGTGACTTCTGGCCGCGGGGCGGCGACAGTGCAGAATGAAACCTCGCGGCTTCTCTTTGGCTCTTCACGTGATCAAATCACGTCTATTCTCTTTCATAGTCACATACATACATATCAATACACATTCCAACATCAAAACCCTTAACATACATCTAATCCTAAGCTAGAAGGATTGAAACAAGGAAAGAAAGAAGAGAACAAGGGAAGAAGCTTACCACAGCTATGGCTTAACAAGGGAAGGACAAAACTAAGGCCTCACAGCTGGCTTCAAGCTCAGCAACATACATCACAAGCATCAAAACCCAGAAAGCCACACAAAACTCTTCCACACATCCAAGAACACAAGCAAGATCAAGGAGGAGAGAAGGAAAGCAAGGAATCGTGAGAAGCTGGAAATGGTGAGAAACCCTTGCTCATTCAGCCAAGGTATAACTTAAAGAGGAAGGCAAAAGGAAGAGTAAAGCACGGGTCCAAGAGGTCAACGAAAACGGCTGCAGCCGCAAGAACCCGATGGGGCGGCGGAGATGACCGCGGGAGCGGCGACCCGCAGGTGCGGCGGAGGTGACCGCGGGCGTGGCTGGGCCAAATTCGGCCAAAGTCAAGCTCGGTCAAAGACCAATCTCGGTCCGAAAGATAGGGCTCTTACATGAAAATCCTAAAAAGATCAAGAAAATCCCCACTTTTGGTGATGAGCTAGAAAAGGTACGAAGACCGGAATTTTCTACGATAGTTAGAAAATCTTGAAATATAAAGTAAGTATCATCCTTTCAACCAAGTTTTTCTTAATTCTTTCCAATATAAACAACACGCTTTTGGCGAAAGACCGTTTTTATCTAAAACCTTTTTTATAAACGTCACTTCTTTCGAAGGTAAATAGAAGGTAGAAATTAAGCACATTAAGAAGAAACAAATTCATAAGATATCAATTCAACAATTCATATACACAATTATACATCACATCACTATAGGGATCAACCAATCCTTAAACTAATAAAGCACTTAGCTAGAACATAATGAAGGAAACACAAATTTATATAAAAGAAACTACATTACAAACTTACAAATTTTTTTATTCCAGCACAACAAGGCAAACCTTCGAAGTAAAAGACAGTTGTAGTAGAAAAGTTCAAAGGGTAGATGATGCAAAACACTAGGGATTATGAGTGTTTATATAGGGTCAGACTTCCAATCTATACGGATAAAAATAATCTTCAACAAAGATAGAATCATAAGAATTAATCTCGGACAAACAAAGACGGGGAGACGGCCACCAAATGGCATAGAGACGGGCTAGCAAGTTGTCCGGGTCATGGTCGATCTGGATGTCTTCTGGGCTAGGTTTGGACTGAGGAAATGTTGGGTTAACACGAGAAAGGGAAGAGGAGGAGATGGCCTGACCGTCTGGATCCCATCTAGCTCCTAGTATACATGTGGTTTAATTTCTTTCTTCATTTCAGACTTGAATCTTGTCTTCAGGACTTTAAATGGGGGGCTTGTGTCACTTGATACTTCAATCCCTAGTCAAGTATGGTGCTTTTTTGTTACTCTTGACTTCAGGGAGGATCGAATACTCGTATTTCACTCAAAACGCGCAGGAAATGGCCTTGAATGCTTGAAATACAAAAAAAACCAAGGTCGACACGGAAATGTGGAAAAGGGAGATATCTATACTAAAGTGAAGTATAAAAGAGCATATGTGGTATGAAGATGCATGATTCTAACAATTATATGAATGAACAAATGGATGACATCGTCAACAAGACTAACAATCTTGCTCGATGTATGACAAACAAATGTCTTATGCACGTGATAATCAAGCAAATATGTCCCCCACATAACATGATTTACATTTTGTTTTGAAATATATCAATTGAGATCTATATATCCATGTTGTGGTAATCTTGATCCTAGAACTATTTATTAATTGTTGATTTGCTTTTCTTGTCGAGTTATTCTTGAAATCCCTAATTTTGAATCAAGCAATACACAATTTTTCCCTCTTCATCACTACTATTGTTGTACGAAGTTTTATACATAGGCCGATGGATTGAACCCTTCAAGGCCGATCGAACACCCTTCTATTATGCTTTCATTTCTGCTTGTGTTTTGTATTTTGAACAATTGATTGAGTCTAGTGTTTGAGACCGGTAGACTATGGCATCGTTCGTTTGATTAATACTTGTTTCATCTTTCTTTTAATTATGTTTTTGTATAAACTTTATTTTTTATTTGGTGTTTCATTATTAATTTGTCAAATCAAAACATCGTCTTCCTTGAGTTCGACCCGACCTCTTTACTACAATTGAGTCTTGTCATTATTTGTGAGATTTGAGGCTCATGTTTTATCCCTCATCATTGACTAGGTGGGACCAATCGGCCGATTGCATGAAAATGAACTAATTTGTTTTTTTTTTTTTTGGATAAGTGGTCAATCTCTCGGACGAGATATTGGATGTCAATCGATGGTTTGTGGTCGGCCTATTTCCTCCAAAGTTCCAAATCTTTGTTCTTCACTCTCGGATATCAATCAATTTTTTCTTGACCTTGGCTTCTTTGACCGCATGGAAAACCTTATTGTGTTGGGAACATCCTTCCGTATACAAATCGTTTTTAGCTCCGAAAATGCCTAGATGATATCACTCAAAATAAGCTAAATGAGTCAAGCTAATGACCTAAAACAAGTGTTGCATGGGAGAACCATGAGTTTAATATTCCCTTTTTATAGTTTTTTCTTTCTTTTTTCTAGTTTGATGCGGCTAGATTTTCTTTATGATATATACGTACGATTGAAGATCTTGATGGATGCAAAAAGCGGACTTCTAGGACTTACAATCATTCCGTCATTCTTACCACTCTTCCCACCACCACATGCATCGCTTTGTGACTATTCATTCTCTTTGTTTTGACTACTTTCACATTGAGGATAATGAGTAGTTTAAAAATGGGGCGTTATACTCACATTCGCATATCATGTTTCCCTTTCCTTGTTAACCGTTTGCTTTTATGCCTTTTTTCTTTTTTTTCTCAAGTCTTAATCTTGCATTTTCACATACATACAAAATAAAAATATCAAAAATACTGCATTTTAGTGTAGATTGAGTCGGTTCTCATCATACTTACCTCCATAAATTGAGATATGTTATGTTATTACACTTGACTTGCCAACGATGCTTTGGATTACTTCTTTCTATTGTTTATGCACATGAGTTTTTGGATAATTTATGATGATTAGCCTATTCAAACATTACATTGTGAGAGTTTTAGCCTTTGGACATGCACTTTCATGTGTCATTTCTTTCTTATTATTGTGTGATCTCCAACATACTTAGTTTCTTCTAGAACTCATGATCGACTCTAGCTCTTTCAAAATTACATGTTCATTGGATTCTATATGTTTGATATTAAGATGATTGAGGCCCTCTTTGATAAATATATGTGACCTTTCATGCCTCATGTTTCCCTTCAGCTAATTAGCTAGCTACTTCCTGGCTTTATTTTCCCTTCTTTGGTTCCCCTTAAAATAACATCATAGCCGTGTATAGCCTCATTTTACCCTATTCGGGGTTGTGATAGAATAAGAGAATATAGGAATCAAGTATGGGGTTCCTCCTTTGAAGATTGAAAATGAACCCAAGAAGTAAAAGCGCGAGTTTGGATACATGTTATTCTTATCAAGATATTTTCATGGGTGGCGGAGAGGAC
Organism: Fagopyrum tataricum; assembly: GCA_002319775.1. Classification (NCBI taxonomy): domain Eukaryota; kingdom Viridiplantae; phylum Streptophyta; class Magnoliopsida; order Caryophyllales; family Polygonaceae; genus Fagopyrum; species Fagopyrum tataricum. Next base: position 38,386,535 of record CM008286.1, read on the forward strand.
AAAAGGTTCCCGCCATCATTGCTGCAATAAAAAAAGAAGTAAAAATTGGTTCGAAAGTGAAGAAAAAGATCCTTGGAAGAGAATAAAAAGTGCTACAAAAATTCAAAAGTGTTATATTACATGGAAAATAATTTCAAAGATGAAAAGTGTGAGCTAGTGAATCATGATTTATATCTTGCATTAGTTTCATTTGACAGATGTTGGAGTTTGAGAACTCTTTGACAAGCTATGGTAAGAACTTTTCATGTTTGTTGATCCTGATCGAACCTTGATATTCTTGTTGAACACATTTTGTGAGAATAAGAGCAAACATACTACCCTTGAGCGGTTTGGAGAGCTATGATTCATCCTTTATCCTTTTACAATGATCAATGCTATGATAACGGGGTTTGAGTTGTTTGTTTTCCTTCTAGTTGAGGGAATCGATCACTTGGTTTGCACATAGCATGATATATGTCACGATCTTACTCGAGGACGAGAGAGGTTTGAGTATGAGGTATTTTGATGAATTTCAAATTTAACATTATATAAACTTTAGAATCAGCATTACATACATCATTTGCTCTTTTATACTTCACTTTAGGTATATAAAGCTTTTCTTTTCCATATGCCGGTGTCTACTTTGGTTATTTTGTATTTCAAGCGCTTATGACCAATTCCGACATCATTTGGAGTGAAATACAAAGTATTCACCCCTCTATGAAGTTAGAGCTACAAAGAAACATCATACATAACTAAGGATTGAAGAAACATCATACATAACAAAGTATTCACCCCTCTCTGAAGTCTGACCCAACCACACAGAACCGCCCAGACTCCAAAGGGATGAAAGGGACAGTTGTCATGGCCCTACAATGGGAAATCACTATACCGCAGGCGCGGTGACACTCGGCCGCAGGCGCGGTGACCGTGGCCGCTGGCAAGCGCAGGCGCGGAAAGACGCAGCGCAGGCGCTGGGACCGTTGCCGCGGGGGGGGCGGCTTCCGGGCGCGGGTGCGGTGACAAGGCTTCCGCAGGGGCGAAAGCTTCCAGCCGCGGGGGCGGCGACAGTGCAGAGTTCGCTCCCGCGATTCTTCTTCGGCCCTTCCCGTGACCAAATTACGTCTTTAACGTTCCAAAGTCACACACTTACATGTACATACACATACTAACATTAAACCACATTCAATACATCTAATCCTAATCTAAGGAAGATGGAATCAAAGAAAGAAAGAAGAGAAGAAGAAGAATGAAGCTTACCACAGTTGTGGTTTATCCTAGGAAAGATCAGAACCAACCTCACTGGCCTTCAAGCTCAGCAACACACATCAAGTTCATCAACATCATCAAATCCACATCAATTCTCTTCCAAACCCAAAGGAAAACCAAGACAAGATCAAGAGGAGAAGGGAGAAGCAAGAAGGACGTGAGAAGGCTGAGGGAAAGAGTGAAGAAACCCTTGATCACGAGCCAAGGTAAGGTTAAGAAGAGGAAAGAGTAAATCACGGGTCAAGAGTCAACAAAGCCGGCTGCAGCCACAAAAAACCGCAGGGGCGGTTCCCTGAGCCGCAGGGGCGGAACACTGCACGCCGCAGGGGCGGCTCCACGAACCGCGGGGGCGGCTAAGGCCGAAATGGCTCCAAAAGACTAAGGCTCTTACACCTCACCCCCTAAAAACAAGTTTCGTCCTGAAACTTGTAAAGTCCTGAACTCACTCGGACTCAAAAGCCGAGGTATAACTCTCTCTACCGGAGGTATCACATCTCCGCTCATAAGGTATCAACCTATATCACTCTATAACCTCAAACACAGGCATGGAGGAAAACATCATCTCCAGCAACAAGATCACTATACCATCCAGGGCATAGAGGAAGAACATCTCTAGCCAAACCATAAACATATCACAAGGGCATCGAGGAAGAACATCTCTAGCCAAAACATCATCACGTCACAAAGGCATAAAGGAATAACATCTCTAGCCATAACACATATCGCAAAGGCATAGAGGAATAACATCTCTAGCCGTATCATACTCATAACAGAAAGGCATGGAGGAAAAACATCTTCAGCACTACTATGTCCATAAAAATAGCATGGAGGAATAACCATCTCCAGCTAAACCTATCGTATCACAATAGCATGGTGGAAAGAACCATCTCCAGCTATAATCAATCGTACTAGCACAACAAGATCTAATAAGATCACACATCATATCACAGCTAGTACGAAGATAAACACGTCATGGCATATAAGCACATTGTAACACCACAAATCCGCGGGACTCGGGGTGCTACGGGCGAGACCTCACAATGGGTCGACCCTTAGGTTGACAACAATTTCACAAGACCTTCCAACAAGGCACAAATAAAGGCGAAGACTCAAAACGTTTTTAATGTATGCGGAAACCGAAAAGTAAGAAACTACAACTTGGAAACTCAGCCAAGTCCTCAAAACACACAAGTCTAATACGAAACTTAAACCGAACAACATGAACCACAATACGAAAACATAACCCAAAAACATCCCCGTCCTATAATGTACGGAGACCCCGGCTGTCCACTCCTCCGCCTCACTCGGCGGCATCCCCAACCTGCAAGTCATCGACACAAACGGTTTAAAACTGTTAGCTAATATTCTAGGCATTAGAAAAGCGGTGAAGGCACAAACACATATATAACGCACAACATAAAACACGCAAGTCCCGTTTATTATCTTTTTATTACTTAGTCATATCCCGTTCTAATTCAACTTCGGTTGTGACACGAAAGCCCAGTGGTCTCGCCTCGGTCACTACTTACCGGCAAAGAATGGTACGGATGCACCCGACCATATCACCCGCCGGGCTAGTCGCCGAGAATCTCCTAGACTAACGCCGAGTCAGGCAGATTGTCACAGCCCGTTATCATACACTTGAGCCATACAGTAATATAAGGTCGGTGGTCCTATTTACCGGTTTATATGTTATAACAAGAACGTAAACACACACCAAAAGCACACATCAATGCTAATACATAGAATACGAGCTAAGTAAGTCCGGAGACTTACCTCGTCCCAAACGCTAACTCACACAACGCTCTCGCTTCCCTTGGGAAGAAGCACACAACCTGCTCACAACAAGGTATCCATAAAAACCCGCTCAACTCAAGAAGTCTAGGACGTCTACACAAATGATCTACGCAGGATCATTTGACTCACATTCTAGGACCGCATCCTAGAGTCTATCATAATCACCGTCAATAATGACGTAAACGCCAACGAGGTCTAAACACGCTCATCACATTCTCCTAAGGTCCCAAAAGCCACTACTTGGCATTTCTTCTAAGTTATGCTAGTTCCAACCTATCATGATACTACTAAACATAACTAGATCGAGATAAGATTATTAACTCGAGGGAGAGGGTACTCACGGGACGTCGAAGGATGGAAGACGATCTATGAGTGTCGATATGGATTCGGGGCCTTTATCGGGCTTCGGAACCTAGCATCAAAACTACACAATTTAGCTCATACGCTAAATTGATCGTAAAATATAGTATATAAAAACCGAATATAAAACTCGTTTATAAAATTCGAGGTTAAAATCCGCTAACACATTTTCCGGGGCAAGTATACGTTTTCCAAACTTATGGGTCATCATCCGTAATTAAAACCTTGGGGCAATTTCCGGCAATAACCCAACAGAGGGTATAAATGCAACAAATTCAGAAATATGGGTCAAAACTATAATAACCCAAAACGCTGGGTACATGCTGCAATTAACACAAAACTGAGGGGGCCGAAATGTAATTATACCAAATAAGAGGGGGCCCGACCGGAATTAAGCCAAAAGGCTGTTCCAGCTTACGGCGGCGGCGGCGGGGGAGGACGCAGGCGCGGCAGGGCTCCGGCCAAGAGGAAGGCGGCTACAGGGGCTTCCTTGGCGGCTGCAGACGGGTGGCGGCGGCCTCTAGCTCCGGCGAGGACAAAACGGCGGGAGGAGGACACGGCTGTTCGATAGAGGCGAAAAAAGGCGTCTCCGACGACGGGCGAAGGCAGGTGGCTCCCCCAAAGTGTCAGCTTCCCCCGACGTGCTAAGGCTGGCGGCCGGCTTCCCGGCGGCAGTGGAGGCTCCCGGTTGTGTCCTAGTGAGCGTGGAGGGAGAAGAACAAGAGGAGAAGAGAGGGGGGAGTTACAGTCGGGTGGTTGCCGGCGTAAGAGGGGGCGGTGGAGCGCAGAGGGTGGAGGTGGTCGGCGGAAGGGTGAAGAGAGGCACGGAGAGGAGTGAGAGGTGGTGCAGCAGGTGTGGAGAAGAGCTGAGGGAGATAGAGTAGAGGGAGAGAGGGAGGAAGGAGTGTGCAGCGTGGGGAGGGAGAGCCAAGGTATGCATGGGGCGAGGGGCCGGCTGGGTGCAGGGGAGCAGGGACGAGGGGTCGTTGGCGTGCTCTGCAGGCCTAGGCGGATAGGCGGGCGGGCAGACAGTTAGGCGGGCGAGAGCTGCTCCAAAAGAAGGAAAACAAAGAAAGGGAAAGAAAACGCAGCGGCGGGAAGAAGAAGAAAAAAAAGAGAAAAGAAAAAAAAAAGAAAAAGAAAAAGAATAAAAATAAATAAATAAATAAAATAGGAGTAAGTAACCCGAAACCCGGAATCGGAAAAGTTTTTACTCGGGAAACTTTTCCGACGTTTTTACGAAAATAATAATACGGATATACGGGAACGTATTCCAAACCGAATAAATACTCGGGAAAGATCCATAAAACGCTCTCAGTCCGGAATAAAATTTCCGGGCGTTACACACATAAGCACATAATCATAACATTCACCAGGATAGTACTAAGATCTATTCCTGGATCTTGTAGGTATATCTATCTCGGCGTAGAACTCTGGATAGTTCCTCTGAATACTATCCTCAGTCTCCCAGGTAGCCTCATCAGGTCCTTGTCTCGACCACTGTATTATCAGGATAGGAATGTCCTTCGAACGTAGGCGTCTCATACCTTGCTCTAGGACTGCAATCGAATGCTCAACAAAAGTGTGGTCCGGCTCAACCACCAAATCATCATAGTTCACTAGGTCTCTCGGATCTGGTATATACTCCCTCAGCTGAGACACGTGAAACACAGGGTGAACACCCTCTAATCTCGGAGGCAAAGCTAATCTGTATGTTGCGCTTCCAACTCGATCCAGAATCTCAGCCACACATAGGCTCCAACTCTGAACTCTAGGGGTCTACACCTCCTATCCGCATAAGACTTCTGACGGCTCTGAGCAGTCAGCATCCTCTCTCTAATCAGTGCTACTCGAGCCACATCATCCTAAATCTGATCGGGTGTCAACCCACTAACAATACTCGACTCATCCCAGCATAACAGAGTACGACATCTTTGTCCATACAGTGCCTCATAGGGGCCATCCCAATCGATGCATGCTAGTTGTTGTTGTAGGAGAACTCAATTAGTGGGAGGGATCCATCCACACTTGTCCCCAATCTAACACACAAGGTCGCAACATATCCTCCAATATTTTAATGATCCTCTCTGACTGGCCATCTGTATGCGGATGGAACACAGTCGTGAAATGCAAATTCGTCCCCAGGGCAGTCTGAATCTGCTGCCCAAAACCTCGAGGTAAATCGTCCATCTCTGTCGGAAACGATCGTCCTCGGTACATCATGGAGTCTCACTATCTGCCTAGTGTACTCCTCAGCCAATCTGCTCACTGGCCACGTTTCCCTGATAGGAATAAAACGTGTCATCTTCGTCAATCGGTTCACTATAACCAGATAGCATTAAAGCTCTTACCCGGTTTCAAACCGGTCACAAAATCCATGGCGACGTCCTCCCACTTCCTCTGTGGTACAGGAAGTGGATGGAGTTCATATCCAGGTCTACAATGCCCTCCCCACCAATATGAGCGTCTCACATCCTAGTACATCTTACTCGCACCTGGTGCATTGAGTAAGGCATACAGTGAGCCTCCTGCAATATCCTCTGTCTTAATTATGCTTCAGCGGGTACACAGACGCGATCGCGGCGTCTCATAACCCCATCTGCTCCAATGGAGAACTGTGGTTCCTTAACTCTAGACATCCTCTCTCGAATCCTCATCAGTATCGAGCAGGTCTCCTACTTCTGTTGGATCTCACTCAACAGATCGGGAAGAACCTCTAAAATACTCAATGGAACGTCCTCCACAGGATACTGAATATCCAACTCTAGCCAAACCAGATCATGAGTCGGGTTGTTCATCTCATACGTCTCTAGTTATCGAGACGCATATGCAATAACCCTATCTCGCTGCATCAATACACATCTCAAGCCTAGCTTGGATGCATAACTATAAACCACAAAATCATCAGTGCCCTCTAGCTGGGTTAAGATAGGAGCAAAAGTTAAATATCTCTTCAACTCCTCAAAACTCTGTGTACACTGCTCAGACCACACAAAACTAGTGGTCCTCCTCAGCAGACTCGTAAGTGGACTGCAATTACAGAAAATCCCTCCACAAAACGTCGGTAATAACCGGCTAGGCCAAGAAAGCTACGTACTTCCTTGACGTTCATCGGTGTCGTCCATGCTACTACTGTCTCAATCTTCGCTGGATCAACCTTGATCCCATCAGCGAAGACAATATGACCCAGGAATGTTACATCTGGCATCCAGAAATCACATTTAGAGAACTTAGCATAAAATTCTCTATCCCGTAAAACCTGTGATACTGTCCTCATTGTCCTACATGTTCCTCTTTACTGCGAGAGTACTCCAAGATATCATCAATATACACCACTACAAACTGATCCAGGAAGTCGATTAATACATTGCTCATCAATCCCAAAAAAACTGTTGGGCATTCGTGAGCCCAAATGGCATCACTACTAACTCGTAGTGTCCATACCGGGTCCCGAAATGTTGTCCTGTGCACATCCTGCTCTCTCACCCTCAGCTGGTGATAACCTGAGCACAGGTCAATCCGGGAGAACACTGTGGCTCCCTGCAACTGATCTAACAAATCATCAATACAAGGTAATGGGTACTTGTTCTTAATGAGTACCTTATTCAGCTCTCTGTAATCAATATACAACCTCAATGATCCGTCCTTCTTCCATACGAAGAGGACAGGTGCTCCCCAAAGGGATACTCTAGGGCGAATAAAGCCCTTCTTAGCCAACTCCTCGAGTTGCTTCTTCAGTTCTAACATCTCAACAAGCGCCATACAGTATGGGCCTTCGAGTTCGGTCTAGTACCAGGCTCTAACTCAATACCAAAGTCCACAATCCTCTGAGGCGACAACTTGGACGGCTCAACAAATACATCAGTAAACTCACAAACAACTGGGATATCCACTAACACTGGACTCTCCCTTTCCTTCATGGCATAACACCAGAAGGCATCACAACTCTGCGCCATCAATCTCGCTGCACGCATTGCACTGATAGCTATACCACAATTCCAAGGTCCAACCTCGGAAAACTTCTATCTGATCTAACGCGGTAGAGACTGTAACAGTCCTCCTACCTACATCTAATATAGTCTGATGCCTGACCATCCAATCCATTCCTAATATAACATCCTCATGCACCAACGACATGTCAAAAAGATCAACAGATAACATACAGGTCCCTACATAAATGGGACAAACAAATATCTCATGGGTACCAATGACCCTACTACCATCGGGTAACCCGATACTGAAGGGTATCCCCTCAATCATAACCAGACTCAAATACTCAACACAGGCATCAGATATAAAAGAGTGCGTAGCACCCATATCAACAAGGCTCTAACAGGTAAACCATGAATCAGAATGGTACCTGTAGCAGTCGGTGTAGCTGGCTCCTCTGCACTCCTCAGCTCAAAAACTCGACCCTGTGATCCTCTAGTGTCGGTGGCACCACCACCACGACCTCTGCCTCTACTCGGCCCAAGAGCAGATCCCTGAGCAGTAGGCCGATCTGGGACCCTCTGTTGTCCCTGTGTCCGCTCCTGCCAAGGTGGTCTCTGTCCACCCCCAGCTATACTAGCAGGAGTAGAACCCTGCTGAGACGAAGCTCCACCACGTCTACAGAGAATATGTCTGTGACCTAGTTTGCCACATATGTAACAAGTCATTCTGCCTCGTACACGCTGACCGCATATGTCCAAAACCACTACAGTTGAAACATTGTCGTCTCGTATCTGCAACCGGTGCAGATGAGGAGTAAGTCTAGCGTCTCTGATCACGCCCTGAACTAGCAGCTCCACCAGCACCACTGGTCATCCCAGTCCGTTGTCTCTTCTCAGACCGGAAGGTCTGAGAAGCTCTACTCTGACCAGCCCGCTCTCGCTCATAATCGGCGGCTCTATCCTGATAGTCCATCAAGGATTCACAATGAAATCCCGCCATATAGGCTCGGGTATCATCCCTCAGTCGTCGGGAGAAAAGATACACATGCTGATCCACAAGAGGTGCAGCCGGACCTAGTAAGGCCAACTCCTCCTGGAATCTCTTGATAGCCTCAGAGATTGGTACATCCTCAAAGCCAGCCTCCACAAAATCCCGCAGTTTTTCCCTCCTCAATGAGGCAGGGCAGAAACGTTCCCTGATCATAGTCCTCATCTGGTCATAGCTAGAAATCTGACCTCGCACAGATCTCCACCAGTGCTGTGCCAGGTCCCGGAATAGCGTCTGTACTAACTCTACCTGTCTATCCCCTGGACATCTAATAGACTCAAGGGCTGAGTCTACATGTCCGATCCACAACTCAACCTCTAACCCCACCTTCCCAGAGAAAGAGGTACTCCCATCTGATGAAATGCCTTCAACCAACTGTCTTGTCGAGGCCCTCTATACTCCTCTAGAGCTCGAGCAATCTCAGCAGCAAGTGCCTGTACAGCTGGCACCTGAGTCACTCCATGGGATCTCTCAGATGATCCCTCATGTGCTGGCAGATCCGGAATAGGTCTACCTGCTCTGGCAGCCTCCTCCACTCGCTGGATATACTCGCGGAACTCTGGTCCTCCCATGGAGACACAATCCGAGTCATCTGACTGGACTAGTTGTGGACCCTGTCTCCCAGTTATATCGTTCCCAGTCTTAGGAACGACACTTTCAGCAACATTAACATGAACTTCCTCTGCTGCAGATGGATCAGCAGCGGGAATCTGGCCTGCTCCTACCATTACTGGAGGAAGAGGGGGCCTACCCCTACCTCGTCCAACTGCAGGTATGACTCTAGTCTGAACCATCTGCAGAGGACACAAACCTAACTCAGAAGGCTATATATATGCCGTATGTATAGATATATATATCACACATCACATCAGATAGTATTAGTCTATATATATATACCTATATTGTCGAGATCTTCAAAGGGGTGATGGCTTCACGTACACGATATTTCAAAACATTTTGTACTCATTTCAAAACCAAAACCTTTTGAAAAGTCAGACCCCTTTCGGGTTCTGTTTATTTATCTATTCGACCTTTATCGCAGATTACAAGTGTCATTGTTGTCAACCTGGGCTCTGATACCACCTTTGTAACACCCCGAATCCGTAGAACTCGAGGCGCTACTGGGCTAGGATCTCACAATGGATCTTGACCCTAGCCTGACAACAAGTTCACTGATCTTACAACAAGGCACAGATAGATTAAAACCAAAACATAAAAACTAGGACATATATATCAAAAGGTTATACAAGGGTTGCTGAGTACAATCAAAACATAACATATATATACATCATCAAAAGATCCCATATCCCACGAGGATGACCCAGTGTACGGAGCCCTCAGCAGATCACCCACTCTGGATCACCCTGCAGCTCTCCTAACTTGCAAAAGGTCTACAACAGGGTATAAAACCGTTAGCTAACCATACACATATATATAGAGATGCAAGAGCACAAACACACATCAAGGTAACATAACATATCATCATGCTGTCACACATTTACCCGGTTTATTATCTTTATAAATATAATCCAACACTCACATCGTATATATATAAATCTCAATATGAATATATGTGACACGAGGAATATAACCCTCGCCTCTAGGTGCTCATGGCAGCTGGAGTGGTCACTGGTCACACTCACCCGTGTACCCTAAGGGAATGGGGAGTGGCCAACCGTTTACCAAGTCTGACCCAACCACAGAGAACCGCCCAGACTCCAAAGGGATGAAAGGGACAACTGTCATGACCCTACAATGGGCAATCACTATACCATAGGTCGGTAATCATCATAACACATGCTATAAAGCATATAACAACCACCACTCATGCATACATCCAATATAAGGATGGTAGCTAAGTAAGTCCTATGGACTTACCTCAACCTCGAAGTAGTCTTAACTCTCAACTGGGTCCACTCCAATCTGGAGGACAACACTGCCTAATAACAAGGCATAACAAGATATCAACTCATATCCATCAAAGGGGTCACACCTAGACCCAAGGGATCCATAAGGATCGTATCCGAACTCATAAACCTCAAAGCCATAACCGGCACAAATGATAACATGATCATTCTCATTCGATCCTCATACCCATACCTAGCAGGCCACTAAACCGCTCATACTAGGAAAGGAAAGGATCATACTACTCTAAGTAGATCTTGTACAAGACGCACCCGCGGAATGGAAAGACGCAGGGGCGGAACAAGGCTCACCGCAGGTGACACTCGGCCGCGGGCGCGGTGACCGTGGCCGCTGGCAAGCGCAGGCGCGGAAAGACGCAGCGCATGCGCTGGGATCGTTGTTGCGGGGGCGGCGGCTTCCGGGCGCGGGTGCGGTGACAAGGCTTCCGTAGGGGCGGAAGCTTCCAGCCGCGGGGGCGACGACAGTGCAGAGTTCGCTCCCGCGATTCTTCTTCGGCCCTTCCCGTGATCAAATCACGTCTTTAACGTTACAAAGTCACACACATACATGTAAATACACATACTAACATTAAACCACATTCAATACATCTAATCCTAAGCTAAGGAAGATGGAATCAAAGAAAGAAAGAAGAGAAGGAGAAGAATGAAGCTTACCACAATTGTGGTTTATCCTAGGAAAGATCACAACCAACCTCACTGGCTTCCAAGCTCAGCAACACACATCAAGTTCATCAACATCATCAAAGTCACATCAATTCTCTTCCAAACCCAAAGGAAAACCAAGACAAGATCAAGAGGAGAAGGGAGAAGGGAGAAGCGAGAAGGACGTGAGAAGGCTGAGGGAAAGAGTGAAGAAACCCTTGATCACGAGCCAAGGTAAGGTTAAGAAGAGGAAAGAGTAAAGCACGGGTCAAGAGTCAACAAAGCCGGTTGCAGCCGCAAGAAACCGCAGGGGCGGTTCCCTGAGCCGCAGGGGCGGAACACTGCACGAGCCGCAAGGGCGGCTCCACGAACCCGCGGGGGTGGCTAAGGCCGAAATGGCTCCAAAAGACTAAGGCTCTTACAATACCAAATAAAACTATATATAATTTATTGGTTTAATAGTTTTCTTTTTAGAACTTTCATTTTACCACATGTAATCTAAATATTATGGAATATGATTTTAACCTTTTTTTTTCACTTAACTAATATTATTAATTATTAATATGTAAAGTAATATTAATTTATATAGTAGAAATATTTTTAACATTTTTTACCAAATTGAATAACTATATATGATTTTAACTTTGTTATATAAAATAATATACAAAGAAATTATACTGTCCAATCCTACTATATGTTTATATTTTATTAGATTGATACAAATTTTAAAACATCATATATGCTTTTTTAATATTTATTTAAATAACTACACAACTAAAAAGTATAAAACATGAAGTGTATATGAATTAGAAGTATCGATTATACATTAAAATTATTAGAGTCATTTGTTTTTAATGAATCAGAAATATCGTTGACTTACAATTATTTTTATTTGACGTTACAAGATTTTAACACATAATAATAAAACAAAAGTGTATAACACCACGTGTCATCATCGCATTAAGCTACATTGGATTTTGCCACATGTCATAATCATATTAAGACACCTAGGAGTCTAGGACTTTGCCACATGTCACCACCATATTAAAATATAAAAAATAGGATATTTCAATAGACTAACTCTATGTATATTAGTCACAAACTTTGTCTTTTATTTCTTAAAAAAAAATCATGATAATATATTTTAGCAAATGTAATATATTATTATTAAAATATAGAAATATTTTTATAATAAAACTATTTATTTTTGTCACAAGATAGTATTTGGTTTTTGACTTACATATACGATTATTATTATTATTATTATTATTATTATTATTATTATTATTATTATTATTATTAAATTTTGTGTCATCCCGTACGAGACACTGGTATTACGCTATAAACATGTATTTAGACAATTAAAAACAATTATTTGTCTTTACTAAAGTTCCAGGTCAATAAAGCACTAGACAAATAGGAAGATATATGTCTCTCCTCCATTGTCCACAAAATTAACTTTGTAACAGGGTTACAACAAATAAATTGGAGAGTAAACACTTCACTAGAGAAAACATATATAAGCTTTGATTTTTATCATCCACAATGAATCTTTCAATTTACATTTTGACAGAATCACTTATACAATCAGTCATCAGAATGGGAAGAACTGCTTTTGCTATCAATTTTAACTTTTGAATCCCTTATTGAAAAAAAATCCAACCAAGATGAATCTTGATAGTAGGAATTTTTTTAGAAACAAAAATTTGACAATAAAGATCATGTTGAAGCACTTATTATAAATTTAAGTGAACAATACCAAATATTGTTCCCCAAAACGCACCGGCCGAATTGGAGGGGTTCACTTCAATCGATCCCAAAACAATCCTCAATGGAGGGTAGGGCTTCGCTCTTCACATTTGTTATTCTTACGCTTGACGGCTCTTGATTTTGTTCAATCGGCATTGAAGAAGATGAACATGTCTTCGGTAGTCTAGGGTTCGATAGATTCAAATCGATGTTTTAATTTAAAACAACCCAAATACATATTTTAAACAATAAATTAGGGAAATAAAACTATTTAATTATTTCGCCGGTCCCATTGAAGGAATATCTAACGGATGATGAAAATGATGAAAGGGGTGGCGTTTTGTTAACAAAAATAACATAAAAGGTGGTTATGTGAAAATTTATTTATAAGAGGTGGATAAATGAAAAAAAAAAGATATATAAGAAGTGGTTTTGTGTAATTTACTCATATTTTTAGATTGATTTTTTTGGGGTGTGATATTATGTTTACCCTAAATACTAGATTTAACAATTTATACACACAAAAAACGCTCTTTCTTGTTCATATGAGGAAACCCCTTTCTTCCTAAGACCAAGAGAAAATCCCTCTAAATAAGGAAAATCAAGAGAAAATCCCTTTTTTTCTTCGGAACTCAAAACCAAATTTCCAAATCTGATTTTAATAGATCTGTAAACACTCAACACCAAAACTAATATGTAAACAATTACTGATTATGGGATATTTCACATGTTTTATTTTTGCTTATCTTAATCAAGAAAATAAAAGGGACAATCTCTCCAAAATAAGAACTTTGTCCGGAGAGTATCAAAATCAGAAACTTTGTTAGGGAAATCTAAAGTCTACAAGAAGAAGAGATCTTACACTTTTTTAAAGGGTCTTAATACCCTTTCTAAAGAACGAACAAATCAAAATCAAATTTGAGATCCCTCTAATCCTCAATCTCGACTAGTTCTGCAAATTAAATTGATCCAACCACAACTTGGATTGGCGTTGCGATGGTTGTCGGCTCGGTGTCCTCTTGCTTTTGGCGAGTTCAGTTGATTCTATGAATGATGACAATGGCTTCTCTTGCTGGTACAACCAAGATACTCTTATGGTGACCGATTTTTCTTGTTGCTAGTGACCGCCGATCTCTCCCTCTCTTGTTGTGTCGATCGAAGCATTTTTCCTAGGAGAATCGCTTTTAAGGCTTCCTATTTCAAATAACTTCAAAAAGGAATAAAAAGAAAAGGCTAGTATACCCAGCCCATTATCTTTCTATGATTGATAACTTGGGCTTATTTTGTGAGCCTTTCTATTTGACTATAACCTTTACTTAAAACCAATGAATGTGTTAACATCACTAGCAAAATTCAAGAAATTTTTTACATTTCATCCGGATGCAATGAGATCGGGATATTCTCTTTAATGGAATCTATTGTTTTCGTGTTATCGAAAGAAAAATTAAAATAAAAATATGTTCTTCTCCTTACCGGTTTTGACCATGTTTGTGCAAGACATGTTTGTTCTTATACGAAAAAAAAAACATCTTTTTTTATTTTTCGATCACCTTTTCTCTATACAGATCTTTATTCGTGACCATCAAAGTTATACACATTTATATGTCAAGTCTCCCGTGTTCTGCTGTAGTGTCATCTTCTCAGTTTGATGCATGTCTTGGGGGCGTCTCGAGTGGTTTGTTTAGGAGGAAGCGTGGATTTGTGATTGACTCCTGATGGCTCTTCCGCGAGTCCAAATCTGAGGTGTCCACAATTGTTCCCCAGGCTTCGTACATGTGTACTTACTTTGACGACGGACGTTGTACTCGCCACTTCCCGTTTGACTGGATCATTCTCCTTTCCCTCGAAGATCTCATTGATTTCGGGATTCTTTTTATGTATTTTTGTGTATTTTCTTTTTCTGTGTGTTTCTTCACGACGGTTAGTCCTTCTGCCGATTCTTTCGGCCTTTCGATCCACTAGACGGTGTTGTCTAGTGTTTCGAACTACTTTTCATTATCAAAAATAAAATAAAAAAATACTAGATTTGTTAGTACCGAATCTGCTAGAATTGGTTTAAAGGCTAAATCTTGTATTGTGAATTTACATAAAATATATTATTTATGATGAAGAGTAGAGTACTTAATGAGGGACCCATTCTCACATGCAAGATCGAGCTAACACACTGTTAACCACATTAATTATGTGGTTAACTATACATGGATTACGAATACAATGAAAATGACGCATTTACATTGTCATGCATCATTTAATACTTATTCCACTTGATTAACGTGTACAATAACGACATATATGATCATCTAGATCTGTTTTGTTACCGAGAGAGTAGCTATTTAATTCGCCTTACGACAGTTGAGCCGAATTTCGCCCCTGGTTCCCGTAAGTGACTTGATATTACCCATTTTGATCATAGACTTGGCAAAGTTATCGAAAAAGGTAGACTGATCGGACGCGTACTTGTTGGTTAGAGCATCAGCTGAATTGCCGTTGAAAAGTTGTTGGTCGGAGTGAAGAAGTCCCTTTTTGACCAACAAGTTTTGATAGTACTTGTTGTCAAAGTGACCTTTCGTTTGGAGGTCAAGTCCCTCCAGTACGGTGGTGCTGCCACTTCGAGGGCAATTGCTCTGGAGCTTCTTTGCAAATGAAGGATCGATGTTGGTGTCATTGTATATCCTCGGAGCATACGAGGTACACCTCGCAAACCCGATTGTGTGTCCACCTTTTAAAAATATATCACAGCGTTAAATATATATATACTCTCCGGTTCTCAATAGATGTAGTTAGGGTAAAAAAAACATATATTAAGAAATCTGAAAGTAGAAATTATAATATTTAACGATGCATAATAATTTTTGAAAATTGTATAAAAACGATGATATAATATAGAAAGTTGTATAAAAAGAAATAAAATAGTACTTTGAAAATAAAAAAATAAAATAAAAGGTAGTTAGAATAATATTTATAGAAAGTTAAAGTATTAATAACACTTATAAGACCAAATATTATGAACTAAAATTTTAGAGTTCAAATGACAAACATTGAGAGGTAGGGTTGTTACATGAGAGAAGCTTGTCGGACTCGGCTCGCATTCAGCTCGTTAAAAGCTCGGATCAAGCTCGGCTCGTTTATAAACGTTTATAAACGAGCCGAGCTTGAACATGTCAAGGCTCGACTCATTCGGATAAAGCTCGCCTCGTTCGACTAAAATAACACTATATGAGCATTATTTTAGACGAGCTACTCGGGTTCGGCTCGCCAAAAACTCGGCTAGTATATAAACGAGCCGAGTTTGAGCATGTCACTACTCGGCTCGTTTGGCTCATATAACACCCATATTGAGAACGAGAGAGAGAGTAATTACCTGAGAGAGCGACCAAATCGGTCAGAGTGAGGCCTTGAACTTTAAAGCTTTTGATAAGGGCGGTGGTGTTTAGAGACGGGGCCGGCAGAAACTTGTTCGCGGCAGCTAAGCTTGCCGTCACCGAGTCTCTTCTTCCGAGCTGTACCGTCCAGGATGGCCCACCCAACTGCACATTTGTTTAACTCACTAATTGATTAACACTATTTTGTAATAATAAAGATTGGATTTTTAATTTATTATACATATAGATGGATAATCTTTTTCTTTTATTTCATTCTATTGTCGGTCGCTAGTCTTTTTAAAGAGTTTTAATTTAATTAGGAAAAGACTTTTTCAAGTAGAAAAAAACAAACACCACTAATTTACAAAAATTGATATCACGTATGTATGTATGTTTACTATACAGCAAACATACTACTACGTACCTAGCTAGAGAAATTGGACAAAATAAAACTCTTTGTTATACCAATCACGAATCAAGAAACAAGACCTAACATGAGTTTTTCATAATATAGATCGAAGCTTACGTACATTAACTACGGAATCACGAGCCGCGATAGCAAGGATATCAGCGCACGAGACTACTCCAGGACAAGCCTTCTCCAATTCCGACTTTATTGCATCGACTACTTCAAACCCTCTAATCGACCCATTATTTGGCTTCGCCGTTTTCTCACCCGTGAATGTTGAATTATTGTCCAACAACACTGATGCATCACACCCCTAAAACAAGCATTCATTCAATCATTCAAGATCCAATGTACGAATATATATATATATATATATATATATATATATATATATATATATATATATATAATTTTGATGATCGAGCAAACTTAGTTGATAATATATTGTTATACTTACGTTTACGAAGCAATCATGGAAGTGAAGTCGGAGTAAGGAAGCACCGATCCTCGTCTCTTTCTTGATGGCCGTGACAACTCCCTTTTGCACGATAGATTCGGCTGATGGACATGTCGAAGAGTAGAACCCCGGCCGTAGCCACGCCTTTGCTTGATGAAGAGAGAGGCTAATAATGCATAGGAAGAGTAGACCCAAAAGGTTGTGTTTGGTGGTAGGAGCCATTGGGTCGATAATATATATTTGTGGGTGTGTATATATTTTTGGTATGAGAATATATTAAGCTTCTTTTTATAAGCGAAGACGGCCAAGCTAGCTAGACCGTATCAACTGTACATACATACACTATGAGCCATGCATCGTACATCTCCTCCCGTTGGATTTGATCTTATTTCATCATTTGTCTCCAAGCATTCCACGTTAGCAACTTATAACATTCATTTGATTTGGTAAAAGGACAATGATTAGTTGAAAGAGTCCAACTTTGTCTCCCCTAATCAATGTATAAGCATCCTTTGTTTGAAAATTCAAAACCTTCGGATACTTACCATTTGTGCAAGGAGGTTATTGTAGGACCTCATTTATTGTACTTTTAGACTCAGAAATTCGGACCTTTAGCGATGAGAGAGAAAAGAGCAATAGAGCATGTTGCTTGAGGTGTAAATGAACGAGTTCCCTAGACTCTCTTTTTATAAGAGTTTTGGAGGAGGTTGTGGATTGAGAGAATCACTCTCGTCCACCTAAAAATTAGAGATAATAACCAATTGAATTGAATAAGATCAGACTTAGTCTTTGTTGGGTTGGATCAGCTGTCGGATTGAGCCTATTTCCAATGACCTGGTATACTAAAACACAAACAGATATAATAGCGGAAAATAAACACATCAGCATGCTTTACTCAGACCGTTTTATTATCTTTGATTAAGGTGATTCACTTCTATTAGTTCAACTTATTTTGTAGCACGAGAATCTCCCGAAACTCGCCCCCATATATATACCAACCGGAGTGGATCCGATGCGCCTAGGAATGGCAATGGGTCGGATGATGGGTGGATGGATTACTTCCATCACCCGACCCGTCACCTAAAATCTTCACCCGACCCATCACCCGACCCGTATCTTTTGTCACCCTACCCGTACCCGCCGGGTGAACGGGTGGATCGGGTTTTTTGGGTGAAATTTAACCCCTTTTTAAAGCTAGTTTTCAACCAAAATTTTAAACAAAGTGAAATTGTGCAACCTAAATTAAATATACGATTTAATCGGGTTTAAGCCTTAACAACTGACATGTTGAAACAAAAATATAAATATGAAATATCTTACATACCTCCAAAACATAAAATAAACCAAAATTGAAATATATAAATCGTTAAAACAAGTAGTTTTACACAAAATTGTCTTTAACTCTCATCATAATATCAAAGTTGTCACACTCTATTTGACTAGACTTCTTTAGTAAAATTTTTTTTATATGTTACAAATATAAATGTTCCCTTAAAATTCATGGAAAATAGAAATTAGTAGTGTCGATAAGGTCATAAAGGCAAATAAAATAACAAATGATTATGAAATATAGAGTTCATGAAATTTTAAGGTAAACATATATTATCAGGTATTAAAATTATTTATATTAAAAAATATTTTAGACATGATATCTTATATCATTAATATATATATATATATATATATATATATATATATATATATATATATATATATATATATATATATATATATATATATATATATATAATAGAATGGATGATGAGTGCGGGTAATGGGTGCGGGTGATGGGTACGGGTGGTGGGTCGGATGATGGATCGGGTGATGGGTCCTGATATGCTCACCCTTATCCGACCAGTCCCATTACTCGTTGCACCCGTCACCCGAGTTTCACCCGCATGTTAACGGACATCCATCGGATGCGGGTGAGATTGCCATCCCATGCGCCTCCACGTATACCGTCCTAGTCAAGTTATAATTAATAAACACCCAACAAACACCACTTTAGCAATACATGTTAACACAAAGAATAAAGAATAGTTGGCTAAGTAAGTCAAACGGGTCAGCCCAAAAACATAACGATAGGTGACGAGCCCAACATCAGGTCCATAAGGACCTCAGCCCGAAGCCATTCTCACGAGCCTCAGCTCAGCGCGTGTTCTAGCCACTGCTAGAGCATCTCTCCATCAACTTAGTTAATCATAATGGGATTGTTCACATATATATGGTGTCTCACTAGTCTCCACATTGTCGATGTGGGACAAGTTTCTCCACAATTAATTATCCCTAGATGCATATATTTAATGCACCCATCTTTGAACATTAGTTTCTCATTCATTTGGACATCAATTTATACGTATGAGTATACCAAATTGTAGTACTCGGAACCGCGAAGCTAATGCTCCCGTTTTCCGCTGTTGATATTGGCCGGAGCCCACCGGAAAAATTGCCTGGAAAAGCTTCTGGCGCAAGTACCGTTAAAATTGATTCCAACAATCCCCCACATGAATAGAAATAAATCTCAGACATGTTTGTTTTGATAAAAAAAATGGTACAGACTTTTGAGAGTATAGTCGAAGAATCACTGTATTTGGGTCAGTAGCATGTTTCAGCCTTGAACCTCCCTTAGTGAGTAGCTATCGGATTTACTCGACCAGATGGTGAACATGATGTCTTGAACCATCCGGACTTTGATTTAAACCTAGACAATAACTATCACGCAGATTCATCTTCTCCACAGAATGATGTTCTCTTTGATGTGTTCATTTTGGCCTTGAACAACCCTGGTTTTATCATGAGTGAACTTAGAGAAAGTCAGCCTTCCAAAATTTTCCTAGACACGGCCCCATGTCATACTCATAAGGTGATATACCATAAAGAATATCTTTCATACCCCACCTCTATTTCAAGAATATGGAATAATTAAAAGTTGAAATCTTAACCTCAATGCCTTATTAGGCAGCACTGGCATCATCGAGGAACAGGGCAATAACATATGTCTCCCAATGCACACCTAAATTCTACACGAGTTGGTTTTCCCTTTGAACCTACATCGTGGGATCTCTAGTCATGTAGGTGGGGTTGGCCATCAAGCATCATCTTTTGTAATAGGTTGTAATCCCATTCCTTTTGATGATTTTGCAACTTGATCTCGTGACAAACCCTTAGTAAATGGATCCGCAAGGTTGTCAACTGATTTGATATACTCTATCACAATCACGCATGTCGAGAGCAGTTGTTTGATAGTCTTATGTTTCCGTCTAATGTGACGAGATTTGCCATTATACATACAATTTTGTGCCCGAGCTATAGTCGATTGACTATCATAGTGTACAAATACTGCCGACACGGTTTGTTCCATAGAGGAATGTCTTCTAAGAAATACTGAAGCCACTCTACTTCTTCAGCTGCTTTATCTAAAGCAATGAACTCAGATTCTGACCAAGAGCTTTTGTTTGGAAGATTTCCAGATACCGTTGCTCCACCTAGGGTGAATACATATCCACTAGTGGATTTGGAGTTTCTCGAGTTAGAAATCCAGTTGACATCATTGTATCCTTCAAATACAGCTGGATACGTGCCATAATGGAGCCCAAACTCTTTAGTATAACGTAAGTATTTCAATACCCGAGTTATGTATTTCTAGTGTTTATGTCTTGGATTGCTCGTGTAGTGGCTAAGAACGTTGACCGCGTGTGCCATATCAGGTCTGGTACATTTAGTCAAGTACATAAGACTACCAATCACCCTTGCGTACTTGATACGGGGTTAGCCGTCAGTTGGCCCGATCTTTCAACACCAAGATTCGAAATGAAGAAAATGGATAAAAAGATGAAAAATTGAAATAAAAATGGAGGAATGATCCAATGATTGTGAAGGATCGATAGATGGATAGATCTGGTCGAACCCTTAAGGCAACCAAGAGCACGATAGGGAAACAAAGGTCCTAACGCACAACTTGGAATGACTTGAAGAAGCCCTTCCGCTATAATCTCACACAAAGGGAATTACGATTGTTCCCAAAGCACGAGAAGTCACCCGGAGATGATTGAGAGTACCAACTTGCCAATCCAAGTGACACAACTCAAAACAACGCCAAAGTTGTTGGGCAAACGGATTCCGCTCACACAGTAAGGTGTCTCAATTCCACGAGAAGAATATGGGATAGAAGAGAAACAATACTCGAAAGTACTTGTGTTTAATTTCATTCAAAGCTGAGGAGGAGAGACCTCTACCCTAAGCCATATATAGGCATGTTGGACGTCCTTCTAGGGTTTCTACGGGTTATGGGCTTGATCCAAAATCGAACTCAACCTAGCTAAAGAGATAAGATCAAATCTTTAAGAGATAAGATCAACTAAAAGGAAAAGAATTAAAATAAAATAAACTAATTAAAAGCAAGCCCATCTTTTATTTAAAAGATGTCCAAGAATGGGCTTTAAAATAATAAGCAAGCTGGGCCTAATTTAGCCACTTAAATTAGCCCGAAATCTTCTTCCTTCAAATGCAGCCCGACACATCTCTTCTTCATGTGGATTACATGGATCTCGACTCTCCTCCACGTCTCTCTCCATGTTTCGGCTACTCTCTTCACGTGGATCATCTCGGTCTCTTTCCATGTCTCGGTCTCGGTCTTGGCTACTTCCTTTGTTCACTCTTTCCTCATCCAATTTGTGGTCTTGGTCTTCTTCATTGGTAACTTGTCTCCTCTTGCTCATGTGCTCATTGGTGCAAGGAGATGAAGCCATGCTGCGAGATGCTCCTGCATCATTCTCCCTTTCTTGAAAAGGATTCGTCAACGAATCCTTGACGTCCTTCCAAGTAATGATCCATGGAGGCATCCAAATGTGAGATCCGTTTGCTCCTGCTCCAAGCCGTGCTCCTACTCGTCCCCAAAGTCCTACAAATATCACAACGAGAGCAACATTACAATTGTATTCCAAATTGTCACAAGATGTACTCAAGTTCTCATAATAAGAGGGTGAGAAAACTTCCCTGACGAGTTTAGCACTTGTGCTGAAAATTATGTTGTTCAAAAGCATATGATCAATGAATTCAACAACACGTGCATACATAAAATGGTCAAGCACAACAAGTACAAAGGATATAGGCGCTTTGTAGATCATAGGGGTTGTTTTTCGCTGCTCCCTAAAGTTCCTTTGTAACTTATGAAGTTTCAACTTAGGGTCTTCAATATGTTAATCATAATCATCCCTGAAGTCACTCCTTCCTATAAGAGGTCTATCAACATGTAAATCTCCTGAAATATGTAAACTTAAAGTAGAGGAGAAATCATGAGACCAAAATCAGCATACTCATTATATTAGGCAATAAAATCGGTATGCACAAGAAGAGATGCATTCATAATATTAAACTTCTGAAAGTTAGTATATACAACAAGAAGTTTAACACATTAATGTATGCATCAATAAGGGCATTTTCTGCATTGTGGACAATAAAATCAACATGCTCCCTAAAAGGCTCCCTAAAGTCAACAAAAGGCAAAATATTATCACAAGAGGGTCTAATAAACTTTCCAGCTATTAAATCATCATGTATCATATGCTTTCCATTAACTCTAGCCTTTAAGTCGTGTGGTTCATCACCAACTAACTCCTTATCATTATGATCATGCTTATCTAATCTAGAAAAAGAAGGTTTAGAATCACTCCCTGTTGGGACTGCGGTAACCCCAATTACCCTGTCCACTAAGAATGGACTACAAGGAGGCGTTGTAAACGGTGAAGTAGAGGGTTGAAGTGCTTGAATGGCTCGCTCCCTTTCTTTATCCCCTGCCTCTTCTTCCACGGCTCTAAATTGTCTCTCCTCTTCGCCTGGTGAAGATGGACTTTCCGTAGGTGTTGTGGGAGCTTCTTGGATCACATCTTTTGCGCTAGACGTTGCACGCTCAGCTTCTCTGTCTGACGTCTGGGGCCTTTTCTTGATCCATGTAGTTATTTCATTAGGGCTCATGGGCTTAAGGGTGATAGTAGTGCCCTGAAACTCAAAAGTATATTTGTTAGTTCGTCCCTAGTGGCTGACATCTCGATCATATTCCCATGGTTGACCTAGCAAAAGATGACAAGCAATCATAGGGACAACGTCACATAAGATGGTATCTTCATACCTTCCTAGACGAAAACTGACGTATACCTGTAGTTTGGTAACCATTTCTAGACTAGCAATGTTACAACAACTACCACCATCTATGATTAAGTCACATATTCTACCCTTAACAGAACATCTACTACGGAAAATATTTTCTCTTTGCTCCAAATTTAGATTCCTCGTGTTTTTCAAAGCATCAGGGAGTTTAGAGATACTCCCTTTCTTTAATTCGCCATTCGATGGTTAGAGTTGTGTCCAGTCCTCCTTTCCTGGTGTTGACATGATTCAAAACATTTAAACTCGTGAAGGTTAGTTAAAGATAAACTCTTAGACTACGCTCTTCAAGTGTCTCGCTCAGTAACCAATCTCGTAAGATTCGCAACTTCCTCTTAGCCGGTTTGCAAGGATCACTGTGAATTTACAAGAAAAAATGTTTCAAACAATCAACAGGTTAATGCGTTCAGGCAGAAAACAAGGTGAACGAATCAGATTTCAAAGGAAAAAGGCCTTTATGTGGTGCTAGCTAGAAAAGAAAAACTAATCTCGCCTGCAAATTTCTCAACCAACAATTCAATAATCTCAATCACAAAGATAATTTGCGACCTTTTGAAAGTTAAAATACAAAAATGAAAAGGGTAAAAGAAAAATGGAATATGGGAATAAAAAGAAAAAAGGTAATAAGGGGAAAAAAGGAAAACAAGCAAAAAAAGGAAAGGGAAGGCAAAAAGAAAACAAGAAAAAAGATAAAAGGGACAAGGGAAGGCAAAAGGAAAAGGGATAACAAAAGGGATATTAATAGTGTTCTGCAAGGCTCCCAAGGATATAGTAATGGATGCCCAGGGAAGCAAATATATATATCAATCAAGCTCAAAGGGGCGCCTGCCAAAACAAAACTCGAACAAGACACACAACCGCGAAAACTGAATGACTTAGCTCGCAAGTAACGTCTTTTTTTTTAACGGCCTTTGGTCTTCTTTTTTTTTTTTTGACTTACGAACTTGCGAAACTAGACAAACACAACCCAACAAGGGCTACAGGACGGCGGCGGAGCAGCGGCGGGCGGCCAAGCACCAACTTCATTTTTTTTTTTTTGTAGATCTCGTGTGATGGGCCGAGATGAGGTTGGGCTGGGCCAGTTTGTCAAAGGCCCGACGGCTAGGGTTAGGGTTAGGGTTTAGCAACGACGGAGTCGACGGCCAGGGTTTCGGGTTAGGGTTTCGAGGGTGTGACGGCTGCGGCGCGGAGATGGAGTCTCGGCCGGGATTGAAATAACGAGAATAGTGGAAACTAACCGTTACGAGGGTTAGGGTTTCGAGGGTTTTCAAGAAATTGAATGCGGAATTAAAATAACGAGAATAGTGGAAACTAACCGTTACGGATTCTGCTCCGGTGACTCTTTTTGTGTAGAACTTTCTTGACGGATCTTGAAAGCTCGATTTTTTTTGTGTTTTTTAAAAGACGTGAATATGGTGTTGATGAACCTGAAGCTCTAGTATCAATTTGATACGGGGTTAGCCATCAGTTGGCCTGATCTTTCAACACCAAGATTCAAAATGAAGAAAATGGATAAAAAGATGAAAAAATTTAAAATAAAAATGGAGGAATGATCCAATGATTGTGAAGGATCGATAGATGGATAGATCTGATCGAACCCTTAAGGCAACCAAGAGTTCGATAGGGAAACAAAGGCCCTAACACACAACTTGGAATGACTTGAAGAAGCCCTTCCGCTATAATCTCACACAAAGGGAATAACGATTGTTCCCAAAGCATGAGAAGTCACCCGGAGATGATTGAGAGCACCAACTTGCCAATCCAAGTGACACAACTCAAAACAGCACCAAAGTTGTTGAGCGAACGGATTCCGCTCACATAGTAAGGTGTCTTGATTCCACGAGAAGAATATGGGATAGAAGAGAAACAATACTCGAAAGTACTTGTGTTTAATTTCATTCAAAGCTGAGGAGGAGAGACGTCTACCCTAAGCCTTATATAGGCATGTTGGACATCTTCCTAGGGTTTCTACGGCCTATGAGCTTGATCTAAAATCGAGCTCAATCTAGCTAAAGAGAGAAGATCAAATCTTTAAGAGATAAGATCAACTAAAAGGAAAAGAATTAAAATAAAATAAACTAATTAAAAACAAGCCCAGCTTTTATTTAAAAGATGTCCAAGAATGGGCTTTAAAATAATAAACAAGCTGGGCCTAATTTAGCCACTTAAATTAGCTTGAAATCTTCTTCCTTCAAATGCAGCCCGACGCATCTCTTCTTCATGTGGATTACATGGATCTCGGCTCTCCTCCACGTCTCTCTCCATGTTTCGGCTACTCTCTTCGCGTGGATCATCTCGGTCTCTCTCCATGTCTCGGTCTCGGTCTCGGCTGCTTCCTTTGTTCACTCTTTCCTCATCCAATTCGTGGTCTTGGTCTTCTTCATTGGTAACTCGTCTCCTCTTGCTCATGTGCTCATTGGTGCAAGGAGATGAAGTCATGTTGCAAGATGCTCCTGCATCAGTACTCCAATTGAGATACTACATCTCTTGAATTGTTAGTCAGGTGAATATTAGGGTCTATGGGACTTTTCGCAATCCCACTATAATAGTTCTTGAATCTTGCAAGAACTGTCTCAGCATAATGCGATTGAGATAGGATAAGTCTTGCACATGTCTAGTGATTTTTCATCCCTAGTATGATATATGTCAGTCCTAAGTCCTTCATGTCAAACTTCCCACTAGCATATTCTTAGTTTTGTTGATCATGTCTTTGTTGCTGCTTATTATCATCATGCCATCTACATATAGACACAATATAATATAACCATTGGATGTGTCTTTATAGATACATTTATCGCATTTATTTATGCCGAATCCATTTGACATCATTACATTGTCAATTTCTCATGTCATTGTTTAGGTGCTTGTTTAAGTCCGTATAAGGATTTGACAAGTCTACACACCATATGTTTTTGTCCAAGAACAACATACCCCTCGGGTTGTTTCATGTAAATTTTCTCTTCCAAATCTCCGTTTAGAAAGGCAGTTTTTACATCCATTTGGTGTATCTCTAGGTTTCTCAGTGTTGTTATGGCTATCAGCATTCTTATTGACGTTATTCTCGTTACCGGAGAATATGTGTCAAAGAAATCTAGGTCTTCAATCTGCGGGAATCCTTGTACTACAAGCCTAGCCTTGTGTTTGTCAATGAAGCCATCGATTTTCAACTTAATTTTGAAAATCCATTTGCTTCCAAGTGCTTTACACCCTTGTGGTAAGTCGACTAACTCCCATGCATGATTTTGCATAATTAATGGAGTCGATCTCACTTTTAATTGCTTCTTTCCAAGCAGGTGCATCTGGTGTGGACATAGCTTATGTATAAGTTCTTAGTCCTTTCTCTAAAAGGAAAGCCGTTATAATCTCATCACCAAAAGTTGTCTCTTTGCGAGTTCTTTTGGTCCTTCGAGGTTCAACCTCATGTTGAGTTCTTTTGCTCTGTCGAGGTTCATCCTCCATGTCCGCATCGGGTGCAGTTCTGTCATCTCATTCTTCACGAGAACGTTTAGGATAATTTTTATACTTACATGGAAAGGTGCCTTCAAAGAAAGACACATTTTGTGATTCCATGATTGTATTAGCATGGATATCCGCTATTTTTGATTTGTGTACCATAAATCGATAAGCGCTACTGTTTTGTGCATATCCGATAAATATACAATCAACAATTTTAGGTCAATAGTGACCATTTTCGAAGGTGGTACTTCCACTTTTGCCAGGCACCCCACACTTTGAGGTATTTGTACGGTAGTACTCTACCATGCCAAAGTTCATAAGGCGTTTTTCTTGTAAACTTGTGAGGTATTTTGTTTAGGATGTAATTGGTGGTAAGCAGAGCTTCCCCTCACATGAACTGGGCTAACCCAGATGCCTGCAACATTGCGTTTAGCATTTCCTTAAGAGTTCGGTTCTTTTTTCCGCAACTCCATTAGATTTTGGCGAGTAAGGAGTAGTCGTTTGATGTACTATCTCATGTTCCCTACAAAACGCATTAAAGGGCTCATCATACCCTCCTCCTCTGTCACTTCGGATAATTTTTATCCTTTTTTGAAGTTGATTTTCTATTTCCAACTTGTACTCTTTGAACTTATCCAAAGTTTTATCCTTGCTTCGTAGCAAGTGTACATGACATTATTTCGTACAATCATCTATGAAAGTTACAAAGTACTTTTTACCTCCTCTTGTTTGAACAAGCTTCAAGTCACATAAGTTTGTGTGAATTAATCCAAGACGTTCGGTTGTACGCTCCACCTGCGGTGAAGGCGTTTTTGTGAGTTTTGCCTATACGCACACTTCACATTTGTTCTTATTTAGTTTGCACTTAGGTATTAGGTTCAAATTCATAAGTCGTTGAATTGACTTGTAATTTACATGCCCTCACCTTTCATGCCAAACATTAAAAGACACAACAATATAAATTGAAGGAACATTCTTATTCAATTTAACATTATTTGACTGGCCTTTCAGAAATACAGTCATTACACACATTTTGAACATACCATTTTTCAGGTAGCCCTTGCCTACATTAGTTCTGTACCACCCCGAATCCGTAGGACTCGAGGCGCTACTGGGCTAGGATCTCACAATGGATCCTGACCCTAGCCTGACAACAACTTCACTGAACCTTACAACAAGGCACTAACAGATTAAAACAAAACATGAAACTGATATAAATATATACATGTCAAAAGAGTATACATGGTACTGTGAGTACAAAAGTCAAATCAAAGGCCGTACACACGATAACAACCCAAAATCCCACGATAAACGCCCAGTGTACGGAACCCTCAGCAGATCACCCCACTGGATCACTCCTCAGTCCTCCTAACCTGCGAAGGAACTACAACACGGTATGAAACCGTTAGCTAACTATACACATATATAAGAGAAGCAAGAGCACAATCACACATCATATAAACGATAACAACTCATCATGGTATCACACATTCACCCGGTTTATTATCTTTAATAAGTGAATCAATCAATCGTATAAAATATGTATATATATGAAGATAGGTGACACGAGGAATATGATCCCCGCCTCTGAGTACTCTAACCAGCTGGGGTAGTATCAGCACACCTCCCGTGTACCCTGTGGGAATGGTGAGGGCCTTCCTTTATACCAGTACTGGCCTGACTACAGAGAACCTCCCAGACTCCACGGCGGGATGAAAGGGAAAGGTTATCACAGCCACTACGATGGGGTCAGTATAATAAAGATAGGTCTGTGACCATCATAAACATAATCATACTCGTAATCCTATTCCTAATCATGCTATAAAGCATATAGCAAACACCACTCAAGCATACATCCAATATAAGGATAGTAGCTAAGTAAGTCCTATGGACTTACCTCGATATCAGAAGAACTCTCGAAGATAAACCTCAGGAACGTCTACTCCAACTGGAGGACAACTCAGCCTATACAAGGCACACATACACGTATCACAATCCTATCACATCAAGGGTCACACCTAGACCCAAGGGATCCATATGGGATCAATTCCAACTCGTAAACCTCAAAGCCGTAACCGGCATAACTATATCGTACTCAACTCATACCTAGCATGCTACTACCACTCATACTAGGAAAGGAAAGGGAACTACCCATCCATAGGTAGCCCCGGAACAAGACGCACCTGCGTAAACAAAGGATGCAGGGCGGAAGCAGGAACCGCGGGCGCGGCGGGATGTGGCCGCGGGTGCGGCAGGATCTAGACGCGGGCGCGGCAGGGTCGGGACGCGGCGCGTCAGTGTTCGGGCGCGGGCGCGTCAGTGCTCGGGCGCGGGCGCGTCAGTGCTCAGCGCGGCCGCGGCGACTACGCAGAACTCGGTTCTGCAGTCTTTCTTCGTTTCTTCAGTTGATCACTACACTTCTTTCTCATCCCCAGCAGGTTCAACATACACATAACACAACCATCAACACCAGCCTAATCATACACCTATCCCTAAGCTAGAATGGAACCAAAGAAGAGAAGAAGAAGAAGAAGAAGAAAGGAATCATACCACAAGGCTGATCCAAGGTTGCAGGAAGGTTCAACTGGCCACAAGGCTGGTTTCTCAGGCCCAACAACTCAAGCTTAGCTTGCACAAGCCAAAACACCAAAGGTCTCACACAAATTCTTCCACAACCAAGAACAAGGTCCAAGGGAAAGCAAAGGAGCTAGGTAGCGTGGAGAGAGAGACTGAAGAAGCAAGTGAAAGAGATGATCTTAATCATCCAGCAAAAGAAAAGGTAAAGAGTGAAGCAAGTCAACAAAGTCCAAGAAAGCGGCCTGCAGGCGGCGGGCGCGGGCGCGGCAGTGTGCAGGCGCGGGCGCGCCAGGACGCAGCACGGCGCGGGCGCGGCACCTCACAGCGCGGCCGCGGCAGGGGCAGATCTCGGCCAAGACTAATCTCGGCCAAGGTCCGGTCTCGGCCCGAAAGACTACGGCTCTTACACCTCACCCCCCTAAAAAGAAGTTTCGTCCCGAAACTTGCACAACTCAAGAAACCTCTCGGACTCGAAAGCCGAGGTACAACTCTCTACCGGAGGAATCACCTCTCCGTCTATAAGGTATCAACCTATAACCTCAAAATCGGCATGGAAGAAACATCATTTCCAGCCAACTATAAACATAATCCAAAGGCATAGAGGAAGCACATCTCTAGCCAAAACGTATCTATAACAGGAAGGCATGGAGGTAGAACATCTCCAGCACTACTATGTCCATCAAAATAGCATGGAGGAAAGAACCATCTCCAGCTAAACCTATCGTATCGCAATAGCATGGAGGAAAGAACCATCTCCAGCTATAACAATAATCATACCAGCATACAAGATCTAATCAGATCATAAATCACATCAAGCTAGCATGAACAAAACACAACATGGCATATAAGCACGTACACACATAAACAGATAAGACTCACCAAGCTAGTACTAAGATCTACTCGGTGATCCTACTGATGTATCTAACCCAGCATAGAACTCTGGATAGTTCCTCTGGATACTATCCTCAGTCTCCCATGTAGCCTCCTCAGGTCCTCGTCTCGACCACTGTATCCTCAACATAGGAATGTCCTTCGAACGCAGGCGTCTAATACCTCGCTCTAGGACTGCAATCGGATGCTCTACAAAAGTGTGGTCCGGCTCAACCACTAAATCCTCATAACTCACAATGTGTCTCGGATCTGGTATATACTCCCTCAGCTGAGACACGTGAAACACAGGGTGAACACCCTCTAATCTCGGAGGCAAGGCTAATCTGTATGCTGCACTCCCAACTCGATCCAGAATCTCGAACGGTCCGACATATCGGGGACTCAACTTCCCCTTAATGCCAAAACGTCTAACACCTCGTGTCGGAGACACTCTCAGCCACACATGGGCTCCAACCCTGAACTCTAGAGGTCTACGCCTCCTGTCAGCATAAGACTTCTGACGGCTCTGTGCAGTCAGCATACGCTCTCTAATCAATGCTACCCGAGCTACATCATCCTGAATCTGATCAGGCGCTAAATCACTCATACTGCTCCGCTCATCCCAACATAACGGGGTACGACATCTCTGTCCATACAGTGCCTCATATGGGGCCATCTCAATAGATGCATGCCAGCTGTTGTTGTAGGAGAACTCAACAAGCGGGCGCGTCAGTGTTCGGGCGCGGGCGCGTCAGTGCTCGGGCGGGGCGCGTCAGTGCTCAGCGCGGCCGCGGCGACTACGCAGAACTCGGTTCTGCAGTCTTTCTTCGTTTCTTCAGTTGATCACTACACTTCTTTCTCATCCCCAGCAGGTTCAACATACACATAACACAACCATCAACACCAGCCTAATCATACACCTATCCCTAAGCTAGAATGGAACCAAGAAAGAAGAGAAGAAGAAGAAGAAGAAGAGGAATCATACCACAAGGCTGATCCAAGGTTGCAGGAAGGTTCAACTGGCCACAAGGCTGGTTTCTCAGGCCCAACAACTCAAGCTTAGCTTGCACAAGCCAAAACACCAAAGGTCTCACACAAATTCTTCCACAACCAAGACAAGGTCCAAGGGAAAGCAAAGGAGCTAGGTAGCGTGGAGAGAGAGACTGAAGAAGCAAGTGAAGAGACTGAAGAAGCAAGTGAAAGAGATGATCTTAATCATGCAGCAAAAGAAAAGGTAAAGAGTGAAGCAAGTCAACAAAGTCCAAGAAAGCGGCTGCAGGCGGCGGGCGCGGGCGCGGCAGTGTGCAGGCGCGGGCGCGGCAGTGTGCAGGCGCGGGCGCGCCAGGACGCAGCACGGCGCGGGCGCGGCACCTCACAGCGCGGCCGCGGCAGGGGCAGATCTCGGCCAAGACTAATCTCGGCCAAGGTCCGGTCTCGGCCCGAAAGACTACGGCTCTTACAAGTTCCATCTTTGGACACTACAAGTGTATCAAAAACTAGTTTCACCATGAAACCTTTCTTACAAAGTATCGAACCAGAAATGAGGTTCTTTCTTATGTCGGGTACATGAAGAACATTTGTTAGAGTAAGAGTCTTCTCCGATGTCATCTTTAGACAAACTCTTCCATAACCTTCAACCTTGGAGGTTGTAGTGTTACCCATGAACACCAGTTCTTCTTGCGTGTTCTTCTAGTAATGGTAGAACAATCCTCTGTCAACGTAGATATGTTTGGCAGCACCTATGTCGTACCACCATTCCATCGGATTGTCTCCTGCCATGTTCACTTCTGTCACCATAACGCATAAGTCGTTTTGTGTGAGGTCACCTTCATGCACATTGACTTGAGTCTTCGTCTTGCGGAGATCAATCTTGCTACGACACGCGTCAACTCTGTGCCCCACTTTGCCACATTTGTGACATTTCCCGCTGAACTTTGTAGCAGATTGCTTCTTCAAGCCTTGAGGTTGAAACTTGCGTTTCTTCCCTTTACCATGTTCAGCCATGTTAGCCTTTTCGGCTCCTAGACTAGTTCCAGTCATTGGCTTCCAGTTGGTAGATTCTACCCATAGCCTTGTCATTAAGTCCTCGACTTTCATTTCCTTCCTCTTATGTTTCAAATAGCTCTTGAAATCATTCCATGACGGTGGAAGTTTTTCGATAATAGACGCTACCTGAAACGTCTCACATATTTTTATCCCCTCAGCTAGGATCTCATGCATCAATTTCTAACACGCCTTAGTTTGTTCCATGATAGGTTTAGAATCTACCATTTTGAAGTCGTATAACTTCGCCACGGCAAACTTATTTGTACCCTCATCATCTGTCTTGTATTTGTGTTCCATAGTAGACTAGGGCCTCTTCAAAGTTGTGATCTCGCAGTATATTCTATACAACGGATTACTCGGACAGTTTAGGATCCATCCCTTACACATAAAGTCCGCATGGACCCATGCATCATATGTGGCCTGCATGCGTGGACAAGTCTTGTCAGGTGGGAGATGTAGTGGATCTTCCTTTATATACTTGGCAACTCTTGATGTCGTCAAGAAGAACAACATTTTCTACTGCCAGATTTTGAAGTATGTACCCTCAAACTTGTTAGGCAACAACACAACATGCATTGATCCAGGAATAAGCAGTTGGTTAGGCGAGGGGACGGTAGTAGTACCGGGCTCGCTCCCTATTTCCATATGACGAGGCGGCGGAGTAGCCTCACGGCTTTTCCCCCATCTCCTGAACCGGTCCCACGCGTGGTCCCGACAGGCAGATGTGCAACTGGCAAACCAGTCCCGAAAACAATTCCGGGTGTCGGCGCAACAGAGTCGATAAAATTGTCGGAGACATCAAGGTTATCATTTTTGCCCAAAGTCGAGAATCCAATCCAAAAACCAAAGCAACCCTTGATCAGTAGGGATTCATACAAAATTTAATTCACTCGGAAAAACTTTGTAAAAGACCCAGTATGATATTTCTTATAAATATTAGGGTTCCGCAAAACCCTGAATTTCGAATTGTTTTTTCCCGAAAAAAGGATAATTCCGAAAATAAAATATCCGAAATTACTATATAAAATATTTTGATAAACTTATAACGGAATTAAATTTTCGCACAAATATTCGAATATGATTCGAATAAAAAAATCGATTTGTTTATTTCATAAAATAAATAATTTTGAAATAAAATAAATTCGAAAATATACTAATTAAACTTGAAAATAAAATAAATTGGAATAAAAAGAATCGGATTTTGTCCGACGTTCGTCCCTGCAGAAACACTCTCGTCTTTGGGCATAAATTTTAAGACACACACGTCCACCTATTCCTGATGGTTGTGGATTGAGAGAATCACTCTCGGCTCGGTGCGCGTGTTTTAGGCACTGCTAGAGTATCTCTCCATCAACTTAGTTAGCCATAATGGATTGTTTCTATATATAGTGTCTCACTAGTCTCCACATTGTCGATGCGAGACAAGTTCCTCCACAATTAATTATTCCTAGATGCATTTAATGCACTCATCTTTGAGCATTAATTTCTCATTCATTTGGACATCAATTTGTACATATGAATATCAAATTGTAGTACTCGGAACCGCGAATCTAATGCTCCCGTTTTCCGGTATTAATATTGGCCGGAGTCCACTGGAAAATTACCCGTAAAAGCTTCCGGCACAAATTCCGCTAAAATTTATTCCAACAGTTATATATATAGAAAAGATTGGGATGGGTGTCTACTTTTATTTTTATTCTTAAATCGCGAGTTTATACCACTTTTATAGATTTTTAGACCATAATTAGACAGATTACGACTTATGAGAAACCCTAACTCGAGCAAATATTAGGTTTGACCACCAATGAGGTATTGAGGTACGGTTGGTTCCAATGGGAGTTTTTTTGTGATAATCAAATTCAAGTTGGAGCATGCAAATCGAGGACAAATGTTGGGCTTGGTCGAGGACAAATGGGACAACAAGGAAGAGGAAATGCCCCATAGAGTAAGTAGCTAATGGTGTTTTCAATTGGGCCGTTGGAAAGGTTGGGTTGTTGAATTGCAAAAGGCAAATGGATGATACAACTAATGAATTGAAATTCAATTGCTAATTTATTTCAATGGGATTGTTACGCATCAAGACCAATATAAAAGAAAGTCCAAAGTTGCTTAAGCTAGCGGTGGTGAATGATGATATATAATTATTGCTTATTTGTAGAGATGTTCGTATCCCGACAGCCCGTCTGAAAAAGGTGGGTATGAACACCATGTTAGGTCCGATTCACAAGATCTGTCAGGCTGGGTATAAACAAGGCACGAGGTTAGCCGGCCTATCTTCCTCCAGCGGTCCTAGTCTCCGTCTTCCTCTCCTAGTCTTCGGCTTTGTTTCGATATGTAAGCATTATGGCAGTCTCTCTCCCTACAGTCATTTTAGGAAGAAATAAATAAATAAATAAAAATTTAAAAAAACGGGTGCCCTGTCGGACGGGTACTATGGCCCCTATAGGCCCGTCATCCGGGCTTTGTCCGGTCCGGGCCCGACTAAACGGGCTTTTACTAAAATGTCCGGCCGAGTCCGGATATAATAAGGTTATATGTGTTGCACTAACATTCAAGATTAAGACGATTCAATTCTAGATCCGGGTAGACCAACTGGAAGAGTCGTCTTTAAGTTTCTTAATCTCTCCTTCAAAGTAACGACAGACATCTAAAATCTCAACAATGACATCATACGTTTCTTGCATAAATCGATCAGATCAAATAAAAAGGTCATTTTTTATGTATATCTTCTTCTTTTTTATTTTGATTATGAAAGGGATAAATTTATGGATTAATTTACATGATTAAAACTACAAATTTGATTTGTTATAGGCCTCAATTTCAAAAACTACATATTGGATTTGTTATAGGCCTCAATTTCAAAGTATATATGAAAAATAGCATGTTAGATTTTTTCTTATTAAGTTTTAATAGGATTAAAACTATATAATTAAAAACTATATAAACCAAATGCAACCGGAAAAACTAATTATCTTATCATATTCGTGTGAAAGATGTTACTGGAAATTGTTTACGGAAAGGTCCGTTGATGGTTCCCGTCGCCGTCTCCGGTTTTTGCGCATTTCATGTAGTTGCATAATAAGATTAGTTTATTTACCTAAAGATAATATTTACATTCTTTAGATAATATATGCGATATATTATATAGATAACTTTTAATTTATCTTAAAAAATTAAGTTATTGGATAACTTATTTTGTAAATCTTAATTAAATTATATGGGGTTGGTTCAAGTACGGAGCATAGGTTCAGGTGCGGAATTACATAGCATTGTCGTTGTGACACGTGCCAAATTTATTTTTAATTTTATTTTCTAGTTTTTTTCTTTCTAAGGGAAACTTTTTCATTCAAAGTTTTTGTTCATTTCGTTCAATATTTTTGTTATGTTGGTTCAAATTATAGTATACTAATGGGATATTCTGATTTTTCTAACATCCCAAATCCGCGGGACTCGGGGTGCTACTGGGCGAGACCTCACAATGGGTCCCGACCCTTAGCATGACAACAATTTCACCGGACCTTCCAACAAGGCACAAATAAAGGCGAAAACTCAATACGTTTTTAATGTATTCGGAAACCGAAAAGTAAGAAACTACAACTTGGAAACTCAGCCGAGTCCTCAAAACAACATAATATGATACGAAGTCTAAATGTACGACAACATCCATAAACAAGAACAAGAAACGTGACTCAAAACATCCCCGTCCTATAATGTACGGAGACCCCGGTTGTCCACTCCTCCACCTCAC
Organism: Fagopyrum tataricum; assembly: GCA_002319775.1. NCBI lineage: Eukaryota > Viridiplantae > Streptophyta > Magnoliopsida > Caryophyllales > Polygonaceae > Fagopyrum > Fagopyrum tataricum. The sequence goes on from CM008286.1 coordinate 38,422,323, forward strand.
TCGGCGGCATCCCTAACCTGCAAGTCAACTACATACGGTTTTAAACCGTTAGCTCATATTCTAGGTATTAGAAAAGCGGTGAAGGCACAAACACATCCATACACAAAACATAAATCACACAAGTTCGGTTTATTATCTTTCATTATTAAGTCGTATTCCATTCTAGTTCACCTTCTGTTGTGACACGAGACCCCAAGGGTCTCGCCTCGGTCCCTTACCGGCAAGGAATGGTGCAGATGCATCCGCCCGTATACCCGCCGGACTCGTCGCCGAGAACCTCCTAGACCCCGCCAGGGCTAGGTAGATGATGTCACCGCCCGTTATCATACACTTGGGCCAACATATATATATATATAAAGTCGGTGGTCCCAATTACCGGTTTAATTGGTATAACATAACATAACACACACCACCAAACACACATCAACGCTAATACATAAAATACGAGCTAAGTAAGTCCGGAGACTTACCTCGTCACCAAACCCAAGTCACCACACTCTTGCTTCCCTTAAGGAGGAAGCCCACAACCTGCTCACAAGAGATATGCATATCAATACATACTCACACTCAAGAAGTCTTAGACTTCACTCTAGTGATCTATGCAAGATCACCTAACCCTCAAGCTAGGAATGCATCCTAGGTACCAAGTATTCATCACACTCTCAACACATGCAACATCCCACAACAGTCCATAATTCCACAAGAGTAATCCTCAACCAAACAGGCACAAGTTAGCCTAGAAGGTCCATCATGCTCACATGCTCATATCCATCACTTGCATCGAGCCTTAAGGGCTCCTAGGTTCACAACCACTAAGTGGCATTCTCAAACTACTCTAGATCCATCCTAGGCATGCTACTAACAAGATCCAACATCAATACTAAGGAAGGAACGAAGAGGAAAGGAGAGGAGGGACCTACTGTTGCCGAAACCGCAGCCGTGGAGTCAAGCCGGCGCCCCTTGCGGACACAGGAGCCGCACCCGCGGAGGACTGCGTCGCCTGCCAGGAGCCGCACCCGCGCCCGAGTCACGCCGCACCCGCGGCCGTCCGCTGCCGCCCGAGCCAAGTGCCTGCCGCCGCCCCTGCGGCCGTGCCGAGCCGCGCCCGCGGCGTGCTGAGCCGCACCCGCGGCCTGCTGGCCGCTCCCACGGTCCTGTTGAGCCGCCCCACGGGTTCTGCGCAGAATGTCGTCTTCGACTTTGGATCCTTGGCTCCAAAGTCCTTCTTCTCTTGTTGGATCTTCTCCAAACACTCTCCACGGGTCTTAGGCACCTCTCCTTGATCTAAACGAGCTAAGAACCTAGACATGCACAAGGGTTGAGTGAAAACCTCTCCAAGCTTCATCCATGGCCATGGATGAAGGAGGAAGGAAGAAGAAGGAAAAGAGCAGCAAGGAAGAGAGGGAAGGGAGAGGGAAAGCTTACCAACAGCTGAGAACACCTTCTGCAGTCCACCACAGACCCTCAGCACCAAGGGAGAAGAGAAGAGAGCAAAGAGAGGAAAAGAATTGAGTAAGGAAGAGTGGAATGAGATCTAACGTGAGAAAGGAGGAGGCAAGGAAGAGAGAGGGAAACAAAGTCTGAAAAGTGGGTGTGGGGATCAAGGGGTCAGCTGACTTTTTGTCCCTCACCCGGACCGAGGGGTCGGAAATGACCCCTTGGCATTTTTAACCCGGAACGAAGGGTCGGAACGCGGAAAAAGAGGAAAAATGACGAGTCCGCTCAGGATTTTTCTTAGAAATAAATCCCGGCTCTCGGCATCTCGGGATTACGGAATAACTATAAAGTGCTCTAAGTCCGGAATAAAATTAATAAAATTCCGGACGTTACAATTTTGTCCACAAGTTTTTTCGAGTTCGAATTTTGCCCCTTAGTTTTACAATTTTTATACATTTGCCCAACACCTCTAACCATGGTTAAACAACATTTAGTTTACATAAAATAAAACCAAATAAAAGGGCTCTCTCTCACTCGAAGAACACAACCGCTCTCCTTGGGATATCGGAATCGTCTCTCTCGTAGAACACAACTGCTATTTAGGTATGGAACTATATCTCTCTCACACCATTTGGTCAAATAACAGTTTTGCAATTTTCAAAATCATTTTAGTTTTTGGGGTATACCAAGGGTTTGTCTGTGGCTGCAGGTTGTAGCTCATCATGAGTCATGACCTTCTTATCCAGCGGCAATCTGCCAAACACCTACGTAGCCTCATGAATCGTGTTCGCATCCTTTTGTTGTCAAACAAACAATCAGATTTCATGACATGCCCATCCACACAAAAACAAATAGTTTACAAGATCATCTACAAGCCGGATTACATTATCCTGCACGAACATGTCTTTATGTTCCTATTCATCATTTGAGCCACCAGTTTCACTGCAAATTTAAGAAATTGTAGAAACAATTGATAATGTTGTATAGGTAGAATAACCACAACCTGTGTACTGATCACATAAAACCCATCTAATCTAATCTACGTTTTGTACAAGTTTCAAGTCTATACAAAACAAGAAACATATTTTTTTGGGTTTTTCATTTTTCAATTGTTAATTTCAAGAATTAAGATTAATATTAAAATATAGCATATATTTAAGTCATTGTTTAATTATAAGAAATAAAAAATCATTCAAAACTAGAAACTGAAAAGTTACATGTTAGACGTTTTACACAGTCAATTAATTATATTGAATTAGTTATAATCTTAGCATCTAAAGATGTTTAGTTCAAGCAAATCTCAAGCATAATACATATCTTAGCTCAAATTTCCTAATCTCAACAAGCTACTACTTCCTTGACCATGTCAATTGATTATATTGAACTGGAACTTTATGTGATAGTTTCTTCAAGTTGCTCTTAAGAGAGACATTTTTTCAAATTGTTCTCGTCATTAACACTTGCTACTACTTCCTTGACCATGTCAATTGCGGGATCAACTGGAAGAGTAGTATCATGTGGCAGTTGAGTAGGACCAATTTTTAAGGCAGATTGGCCATCAATAACTCTTGTAGAAGCGCGATCGAAATACACAAAGGACCGCGGGAAACCCTGTTCTTCCAAGAAGCCAGCTGAAAGTCAGTGTCACAATCCGGGTTCACCAACTGATAATGATTCCACGACGCAACTCTCGATCATGGGTATGTCTTCACTACTTTGGCCGAGGACTAGAAGGGACAAACCCTTGCGTTATCCTAAAACTGAAATGATTTTAAAAATTGCAAAACTAACTGATGTTTGACCATTATCATATCCCAAATAGAGCAGTTGTGTTCTTCGAGTGAGAGATAGTCTTTTTTTTTATTTGGTTTTATTTTATGTAAATTAACTGTTGTTTGACCATGGTTAGAGGTGTTGGGAAAATGTAGGGAAATTGTAAAATTGAAGAACAAAATCCAAACTCGAACAAACTTGTGGATAAAATTCGGAATATCCATACCACAAGGGTATCAACCGGAATTTTTAAAAAAATATCATAAGTTAAAAATAATGCATGAACTAATGATTGAAAATGTTATAACTGTTAGTATACAAATTTTTAAACGAAACAAACTAAATTTATGAAATGAGCTAATATCTGTTACAATTCTTCTCATAAAAATTACCTCACCGCGTCGGCCCTTTTTAAAACAGATTTTTAATAGGACGAAAATGCCCTCACACCTTCCAAAAATCGCAAACTTGGCATTGCACCTCTCATAAATGAATAAATTGCGTGGACTGATCTAGACAATTGGAACAAGTCTATCAACGGCCTATATTACTCGTAATGCCGCATTTGTATCAATGCTCTATACCGGAATCGTTCCCAAATCACATAGGATATTTGAGTTATATTGGACATATTTCATTTTAGCAAATTAATGTTTAATATAAGATATTAATACCATAAACAATATAATCAAATTAATACAATGGAAAATGATTTTTCATTTTTATCAATATTTATTTGATTAAAGAATTTAATCAAATTTATATAATTATAAAAGGACTTTTTGAAGAAGAAAAATTCTTGTCTTGAATTCTTATCTTTTTTATGGATTAAAAATATTATCAGGCTTTATCCACTTTAGTCTAATTCCATTATTTGATACTCTAAAATCCCTTCAATCTTGTCAAGAAAATATGTAAAGATGGTTAAGGTTGATTTAGTACTATCTAATGTGATGTGCTTCCCTTACTAGGGTCCTTGAAGTATTGGTGATGGTACTATCTTGGTATGATGCCATATTATCATATGTTTTACATGCGGTGACTAGTATGATCAACATAGATAAATACGATATGTGTATCATTATGATGTGTATGTACATGATTTGCGTATAGTTATGTATTTATTGTAAATTTTTATTTCTGCAAGAGTTCTTTTTTTGCTTCTTTGAATATGTAATACATGGAGACTGAAGATTATATGAAGCTCAAAGGATGGAGATTCATAAAGGCTACAAGATTTGAAGATGAGATTTTTTGGGGGACGGAAGCATATTAGAAACCAACTTTAGTTATTGCATTGCTTGAATGTTTTAATTTCCCACTATGTATGATTGTTCGTTATTTTATGCTAAGTTATTCACTTATAAAATGAGAAATCCAATATACTATATTCCTTAAAAGGATATTAAGAAATGTCTTCTTATGTCATAACCACTCCATGATCAACTTGGGATTTCATAGGATAGGTTTCGCCTTCACGAGGTATTCTGCTTTGACTAAGTTGTAGCGCGAGTATATCCAATAGTTGCACGCTGCCTTGATATGGCTATACGCAACAAAAAGACCAAAAGAGTTTTGGATTTTAAGGCATAAAGATACGTTTACATTATATGTAAGCATCAAACCAAGAGTTATAAGGAATTATAATTAGTAAAGGAGTGGTTTACTTGCCTTGATTATATGAGATAAGAGAAGGTCCAAAACATACTATATAAATATTGTCTTAAAATTTATAGTTTTTCTTAAATCAATCATGTACTTATCAATACAATGTTATCACTTCGTTTTGTAATGACTATGTCAAATGAAAAATTTTATATTCACCCTCCCAACTGTTATCGAGAATAATAAGTTAACCAAAAACAATTTCCTAGACAAGGAAAGGAATGTGGGAATCGCTTTTATGTTTGATGTTCAAGAGGATGTCTTGAAGAAATCCGTCCATGTTCTTACTAAAAACCTATTCTAAAGAGGAAAATAAGCACTTGGAAGATAAGAAGCTAGGTAACGTCTATGCTTCAGGTATCTATGTTGTTGAAATTTTGTCAGCTATTTCTAGTTCCTAGGTATTAGCTACCTCATGTGGTTCTCACATTATTTCGAATGTGAAAGGCCTAAGGAGTTGAAGAAAGCTTCAAAAAAACAGAGTTAATTGGGAATTAATGGAGCAAGGGTTGTTGTGCTTGCCATTAGAGATTATAGTCTATCTTTACCTTTTGACTTAGTTTTAGAACTTAGTAACTGTTATTTTGTTCCTTGCATTACTAAGAACTTAATCTCAATTTTTGTTTTGAACCTAGAGGGTTATAATTTTATCATTGATGGTTATTTTTCAATCTAGAAGAATGATATTTTTATGCTAAGGCTAGCATGAATAGTAATGGACTATACATACTAGATCTCAAAAATGAAATATACAACATAAACACGAACAAGCAAAAATCAAACGAAATTATTCTATGGCATTGTCAACTATGTCACATTAGGATAAATTGCATAAAGGAACTCCAAAAGGTTGGGATCCTAAAATCATTTGATTTAGAATCTTTTGATACATATGAGTCATATCTAATGGAAAAAATGACAAGGTTATCCTTCATTTCCTTGAGTAAGAGGTCAATTGTTCATTTAGTCATCATACATACTAATGTATGTGGTTATGTGTACATAAGCTCGAAATGGCTATCGATACTTCATTACATTTACTAACGACTTTAGTAGATATGAGTATATCTACTTAATGAATTGTAAATCGGATACATTTGAAAATTTCAAAGATTTCCGAAATGAAGTTGAAACACATACTGACAAAAAGATAAAGACACTTCGATAAATCAAGGAGGCAAATATTTGATTCATTAAATTCGATTGTCACTTGAGGGGTTTTGGAATAGTACTTTACACAAATCATTCTACTAGGTACGCCATAAATGAATGGTGTATCTTGAAGGAGAAACATGACTCTATTAGACACGGTCCGCTCAACGATGAGTTTTGTCGATCTTCCTATGTCTTATTGAGGATATGCTCTCAATATTGTCGAATTCACACTAAACAAAACTATGTCCGCTCAATTGATAAGACACAATATGACCTTATATTCACCCTCCCAACTGTTGTTGAATTCACACTTAACGAGATTATAGAAATATTTCATTAAGAACAAGGTGTTTTTTGCTGGGGATAGTGTATTTTTTAAAAAAAAATCGTTTTCCAAGAAGACAAGTGGACGAAATGTTCAGTTTAATGAGATTCAAGTTGAACAACAAAATCAACAAGAAGAGGGCATTTATGATGTCATTGAGGAACTTGATTATATTAATGTTCCTCCATAAATGGTAGAACCTCAAAATCAAGAAATTCTTCAAGGATATGACAACCTAATAGGACCACATGAAGATGTGGAAAATTCCACAACCAAAATTCAATGTTGTTAGACCACAATAGAGATCTAATAAGATAAAACAACAGCTTGCTTATGGAGATAGCCATTTCATTTTTAGAGAACGAAGATCCCGAAACCTACAAACAAGATATGGCGGATACTAACTCCGAAAAATGGCTAACAACCATGAAATCCGAAATGGAATCCATGTTTGAAAATCAAGTCTAGAACATGATATATTTGCGTATGGGGTAAATACATTGGTTGCAAATGGGTCTTTAAGATAAAAACATACATTGATGTCAATGTTTTAGTCTATAAAACAAGAGTTTTTTGTCAAAGGATATAGACAAATTCATGGTATTGACTATAGCAAAAAATTATCCTGGTTGTAATGATCAGGTCCATTATGATTATCCTAACGATTGTCGTACGTTACGACGTATGTTACGACATGAGATATGACAACTGGATGTCAATACCGCTTTTCTAATCAAATAGAAGAGGATGTATATATGATAAAACCTAAGAGTTTTGAAGATCCGTAAATCTTAGAAAGGTGTGCAAGCTTAGCAAATCAATTTATGGACTTAAGTAAGCATCCAAGAGTTGGACTCACTAGACCCTTAAAAAGATATAATTATTCATATATACCCGAAACAAACTCTAAAGCTTTATTAATGATCGAAAGAAGTGTCAGTCGAGCGACCTGGAGGGGTCCAGTCGAGTGACTTCTATAGGGAAAAGAGCGGAGAAAACTAATGAAATACAAAAGGAAAATATGTCTAACCTAATGGTTGAAACGCCATATTTATAAGGTCAGTGTATAATCTCAAACCCTAGATTTGCTAGGATCCTATCTTCTAATAAGATAAGATCGATTCTAAAAGATAAAACGTCCAAATGGACGGGCTAGAAGTACAACCCAAACAAAAGGGATAAAGGAAAGAATAATAGGCGTCGAAGTAGGTTAGTCGAGCGATCAACTAGGTCAAAGTGTCGGGCCTTGTCCAAAATTTTCACCATGACTTCATCTCTTCAATATGAGGTCATTTTGAGGTCACGTGTAGAATGAGGGAGAGGAGGTCAAGTGACTAAGTACGTGTTCAAGAGCTTATGCACATTTCCAAATGTTTTTCACTTTACTCTCGGACCTCAATCATTTTCGTCTTGTCCAAAACTTTTTTGACCGTAGGGAGATCCTTAGTGTGTGTATAAGGTCATTCTGCTACATGTGTGTCATTTGATGTTTGACTAGTTTTGCATTTGGAAGCAAAAGGGCTTCTTAGTAGAATTTTGAAAGTCCGGAGGACTTTCAAAACTCTTAATTGTAACGCCCGGAATTTTATTAATTTTATTCCGGACTTAGAGCGTCTTGTAGTTTATCCCGTTGTCCCGAGATGCCGAGTGTCGGGATTTATTCCTAAGAAAATCCCGAGCCGACTCGTCGTTTTTTCCCTTTTTCCCGCGTTCCGACCTTTCGTTCCGAGTCGAAGTGACAAGGGGTCATTTTCGACCCCTCGTTCCGGGCAAAAGAGGACAAGACAACTGTTGTCCCCTCACTTTGCAGCCCTTATCCCCCTCTCTCTCTCCTCCCTTTCTCTTTCACGTTCATTCTTTTCCCTCTTCCTCTCATGGCTCCATCTTTGCTTCTTTCTCTTCTATTCTTCCATTTTGTGTGGAGAACTTGTTGTGGACAGCTTGGAGAGGCATTCCAGATCTGTGGTAAGCTCCTTCCTCTCCCTTACCTCTCTTCTTTGGCTGATCATCCTATCTTCTTTCCTCCTCTTCATCCATGGCCATGGATGAAGCTTTGAGAGGTTTTCACTCAAGTCCCTTGCATGCTTGTGATCTTAGCTCGATTAGGTCGAGGAGAGGTGCCTAAGACCAGTGGTGGGTGTTTGGAGAAGATCTAGCAAGAGAAGAAGCACTTGGGAGCCAAGGATCCACGATCGAGACAAAGAAGACGAGCTTCTGCAACGTAACCGCGGGGGCGGATCATCACGGCCGCGGGCGTGGAAGGCCGCAGGGGCGGCTCAGCACGGCCGCGGGAGCGGCACAGCTCCGCCGCGGGTGCGGCTCAGCATGGACGCGGGGGTGGCGGAAGACTCACGACCCAGCACGCCGCGGGTGCGGCTCAGCATGGCCGCGGGGGCGGCGGCAGACTCACGGCAGCACAAGGCCGCAGGTGCGGCGGCGGACGGCCGCGGGTGCGGCTGGGCTCCGGTGCGGGCGCAGCTCGGCAAAACTGCGAGGGTGGCTCCTGGCAGGCGACGCAGTCCTCCGCGGGGGCGGCTCCTTGTTCCGCGGGGGCGGCTCCTGTGTCCGCAGAGGGCGCCGGCTTGACTCCGCGGCTGCGGTTGCGGCAACAGTAGGTCCCTCCTCTCCTTTCCTCTTCGTTCCTTCCTTAGTATTGATGTTGGATCTTGTTAGTAGCATGCCTAGGATGGATCTAGAGTAGCTTGGAATGCCACTTAGTGGTTGTGAACCTAGGAGCCCTTAAGGCTCGATGTAAGTGATGGATATGAGCATGTGAGCATGATGGACCTTCTAGGCTAGCTTGTGCCTCTTTGGTTGAGGATTACTATCTTGTGGAATTATGGACTGTTGTGGGTTGTTGCATGTGTTGAGAGTGTGATGAGTACTTGGGACCTAGGATGTGTTTCCTAGTTTGAGGGTTAGGTGATCTTGCGTAGATCACTAGAGTGAAGTCTAAGACTTCTTGAGTGTGAGTATGTATTGATATGCATATCTCTTGTGAGCAGGTTGTGGGCTTCCTCCTTAAGGAAGCAAGAGTGTGGTTGACTTGGGTTTGGTGACGAGGTAAGTCTTCGGACTTACTTAGCTCGTATTTTACGTATTAGCATTGATGTGTGTTTGGTGGTGTGTGTTTATGTTCTTGTTATAACTATTAAACCGGTAAATAGGACCACCAACCTTATATGTATATTTTGGCCCAAGTGTATGATAACGGGCGGTGACAATACTGCCTAGCCTTGCGTGGGTCTAGGGGATTCTCGGCGACTTGCCCGGCGGGTTAGATGGTCGGGTGCATCCGTACCATCCTTTGCCGGTGGGGGGACCGAGGCGAGACCACGGTGGTTCTCGTGTCACAACCGAAGTTGAATTAGAACGGGATACGACTTAATGATGTAAAGATAATAAAACGGACTTGCGTGTTTTATGATGTGTGATATGTATGTGTTTGTGCCTTCACCGCTTTTCTAATACTTAGAATATGAGCTAACGGTTTTAAACCGTTTGTGTAGATGCTTGCAGGTTAGGGATGCCGCCGAGTGAGGTGGAGAAGTGGACAGCCGGGGTCTCCGTACATTATAGGACGGGGATGTTTTTGGGTTATGTTTTCATATTGTGGTTTATGTGGTACGGTTTAAGTTTCGTATTGGAGTTGTGTTGTTTTGAGGACTCGGCTGAGTTTCCAAGTTGTAGTTTCTTACTTTTCGGTTTCCGCATACATTATAAACGTTTTCGAGTTTTGCCTTTATTTGTGCCTTGTTGGAAGGTCTGGTGAAATTGTTGTCAGGCTAAGGGTCCGGACCCATTGTGAGGTCTCGCCCAGTAGCACCCCGAGTCCCACGGATTTGGGGTGTTACATTAATAGTTCGATTACAATTTATATCATGTTAAGATACCGTATTTTCAAGTCTAATGCATTTTGGGCTATATTTATAATTTTGGGAAAAGTTAGGGGTAAAATGGTAGTTAGCTTAAAGTTCAGGCTAGTCTTGCAAAAAAATTATGACTAGTCCATTCTTGTTATAGAAGTATTGTTATGACTTCCATGGAGATGAGAATTTTTTAATGAGACGTGTTTACCGATTTGACCGGGTTTTTGAGATCATATACGTGAGTGGATCATGGCGTTGTGGAAATTGGGTTTGTGATTGATTCACGTAAGTCTTATAGACTTACTTAGGTAACTTTCTTCGCATTGGCTTGTGTTATAGTAGTGGTGTGTGCTTTGTGAATTATTAATAACAACTTGAATAAGACGATGTCACAATATCATGAGACTCAAGTGTATGTATAACGGGTTACGGGTCGTGACATCACTAACCTGCTCTAACATGGGTCGGTGAGGTTCTCTACGACCGGTCCATACAAGTATACGGTGATATGCATGATATTCATTCCTGTTGGTACACAGGGACAGAGGCAAAAGTCGGCAGACCTTCGTGCCACACTTGACCCATCTCAATGATTTCGGAGGTCCTATGCCAAAAAATAAGTAACGTCTTTAGAAAAAAACTATATCATATTATTTAATTTGATTAATAGCATTTTATTAACTATATTTTATATACTGATAAATAATTTTGATAAGATTGAAATAATATTTTTGATAAGCATTACACGTTAAACAAAAAATGAAATTTCAAAGAAAAGTTATACATATCAAAATGTGTTTTAGTAATAAGGTATAACGAATGGTAAGTAAAAGTAATATTTTTTATAACATAGTCGAAGTTTTTTTTAAAAAAAATAAATTGAATTTTTTTTAAAACTCCAACTACGCACCCTGTAACACCCCAAATCCGCGGGACTCGGGATACTACGGGCGAGACCTCACAATGGGTCCCGACCCTTAGCTTGACAACAATTTCACCGGACCTTTCCAACAAGGCACAAATAAAGGCAAAACTCAAACCGTTTTTAATGTATGCGAAAACCGAAATGTAAAGAATACAAAGTGGAAACTCAGCCGAGTCCCCAAAACGACATAACTCCGATACTGCAATATAAACCGTACAGCGAAAACCACAAACCAACAATACGAAAACATAACCCAAAACCGTCCCCGTCCTATAATGTACGGAGACCCCGGCTGTCCACTCTTCCACCTCACTCGGCGGCGTCCCTAACCTGCAAGGCACCTACACAATGGTTTAAAACCGTTAGCTCATATTCGAGGCATTAGAAAAGAGGTGAAGGCACACACACACATACATCAACATAACACAAAACATACCAGTCCGGTTTTATTATCTTTTTATTATTAAGTCATATCCCGTTCTAATTCAACTTAGGTTTGTGACACGAGAACCACCGTGGTCTCACCTCGGTCCCTACTTACCGGCAAGGAATGGTACTGATGCATCCGACCGTCTACCCGCACGGGCTAGTCGCTGAGAACCTCCTAGACTCTCGCAAAAGCTAGGCAGATGATGTCACCGCCCGTTATCATACACTTGGGCCAAAATAATATAAGGTCGGTGGTCCTATTTACCGGTTTAGTTATGATAACATAAAGAAGAACACAACAACACACACCACCAACACGCATCAATGCTAATACGTAAAATACGAGCTAAGTAAGTCCGGAGACTTACCTCGTCCCAAACGCTAACTCACACAACGCTCTCGCTTCCCTTGGGAAGAAGCGTACAACCTGCTCACAACAAGATATCCATCAAAACCCGCTCAATTCAAGAAGTCTAAGACTACTATGTTCACAACCACTAAGTGGCATCTCAAACTACTCTAGATCCATCCTAGGCATGCTACTAACATGATACAACTACAATACTAAGGAAGGAACGAAGAGGAAGGGAGAGGAGAAGCCTATTGTTGATGAAACCGCAGCGGCGGAGTCAAGCTGGCTCCCCCTGTGGAACACAGAAGCCGCCCCTGCGCCCTTGCTGCCGCCCTGGAGCCGCCCCTGTGGCCGTGCTGAGACGCACCTGCGGCGCCGCCCCTGCGGCCGTGCTGAGACGCACCTGCGGCTGGCTCTAGCCGCCCCTGCGGCCATGATGATCCGCCCCTGCGGGTTCGGTGCAGAACCTCGTCTTCTTCGTCTCCGATCGTGGATCCTTGGCTCCAATGTCCTCCTATCCTTGCTGGGTCTTCTCCAAACACAAACCACTGATCTTAGACTCCTCTCCACGACCTAATCGAGCTAAGAACACATGCATGCAAAGATTTGAGTAAAAACCTCTCAAAAGCTTCATCCATGGCCATGGATGAAGGAGGGAAGAAGAAAGGGATGAGCAGCCATGGAGAAGAAGGAAAGAAGGAAGGGGAGAAGCTTACCACACCAAAACTAAACTTCTTCTTCTGCAGTCCCTATCCAAGAGCATTCATGGAGCAAGAAGGGAAGAGGGAGCAAAGAGAGGGAGGGAAGGGAAAAGTGACGTGAAAGAGAAGAGAGGAGAGAGAGGGAGGAGACATGAGCTGAAAGTGTTGAGGGGATCAAGGGGTCAGCTGACCTCTTGTCCCTCACCACGGAACGAGGGGTCGGAAATGACCCCTTGTCACTTTAACCCGGAACTAAGGGTCGGAAAGCGGAAAAAAGAGAAAAACGACGAGTCGGCTCGGGATTTTAGGAGTAAATCCCGGCACTCGGCATCTCATGCCTACGGGAAGATCTACAAGGCGCTCTAAGTCAGGAATAAAATTCCGGGCGTTACACACCCCATATGCGTAGTTCTGGTAATGCATAAAGAAAATCCCTTGGTACGTCTATCAACCCCTAAAATTAATGAACAAGGCCCCACAATAATAAAGAGTAAGAGTTGAGAAAAGTTGTTGTCGTGAGAGTTCGAACCGTGCTCTATAGAGCCAAATCAAGCGAAACGAAAACACTCATACCAGTTGGGTGAGGAGCACAAAGATGTTTTATTCAGCTTATTTTTATATTGAGGCTCTCCAAAATCCGGGGCCCCGTCCACAAAAATGGGTTGTATCGGTCACGAGTTGGGCTTGTGCCACACGATAAGTTGAATTTAGAGTGAATCATTTAAATAAAGATATTAACAAGTTTTTACGTGAAAACATGCTTACGTTATAAACTTATGCATTGATGTGTGATTGTGTTATTATAGTAATTAGCTTGTGTCTTATGATTGTTAGCTAAAATTTTTATGGTTATGTGGTTAGATTTTTTGTAGGTGAAGGAAGTTGTAGAGTGACGAGGAGTAAGTGGTCAATGGGTCATATAGATTGAGTTGTCATTCAAATATTGCATTCATATAAAAAGACTAAGGGCCCGTTTAGTTTGAGAAGTGAAAAGGAAACGGAAAGGAAATGGTCAAGGAGATGGAAAGGGTTATTTTTATTTTATGTTTGGTTAATGTTAGGAATTGAATGATTGACCTCAATGTTAGTTTTTTTTGTTTGGTTTGAGTGGAATCATTGAATGGAATCATTCATCTCATTACTTGATTTTATATTTGATTAATTTTGTTTGGATCGTATAAAATAGAAATTTAACATTTTTAATAGTATATCATAAAGTAGACGGATAAGAAACGCAAAACAAATTTTATCGAATTTCTTAGAACTCTAGTGGCAATAACAAAGAAGAGAAAATTTTTTATCAATCTATCAAGTAAAATCCCATACTATATAAAGTAAAAACATGACATATGAAAATAGTAGCCAAAGTTTAAATAACTATCATCGACATCTCTCACTTCTTCCTCAATAAATCAATATCTCACTTCTTTCTCAATAAATCAACAACATTGTTTCTTAAACGTCGGAGGTGTTTGATATAATAACCGAAGCTTATGTTCCTCTATCATTAGAACGAAAGTCACCTATCATATTACAAACAAGAATTTAAAGGACAATGATACAATATTGTTAAATAAATTCGAAATGTCATAACTATGTAAGCAAAATAGGGTTACAAAAACTGAGATGATTTCATAACAATGTAAGCAAATCCTAATATGAGACAGGTTTGACATTTCAATATCAAAGAACATATAGTCAAGTGTTGAGAGGTCTATAAATAAGCACATTTTATAAATAACCAAGGGGACTATAAAGAGCATAAAAACTAAAAAAAAAGCCAAGGAACATAAAACCACTTGTAACGACATAGTGATAGCAATAAACTGAAAATAGCAAAAAAAAAGAAGATTTGCTATACAAAAATTCTAGATGATAAACCTAAAATCATGCTTACTTTTACTTGGGTTTTGAAAATTCTAGATGAAAAATGATCGAAGAGAGCAATAAACTCACTTGTAACGCCACATTGATAACAAGGTCCATGCTTGCCCATTTCCTTTTCTCAAATAGAACAAAGAAAAAATTAATTTTGCTATTAAAAACAGAATTTTACACTTTTCAATGAGATAATAAAAACAAGTTTTTACCATCTTTTTTATTAGAGTAATTAGCTAACCAAGATTCTAGCCATTTTTTTAGAGGATTTTTACACTTTCACTTTTCAACAACTCATATGAGCAATATATAGCTATCAATAAAGGTAATACATAATGCATAAACCAAGCTTCAAGTTGTCTATAAACTGAAAACCTATATTCCCTCTATATGCTGAATTGTTGATCAACTATCAATAAAAGCAATTGGATAGGATTTTTACACTCATGAACACTGAAATATACGTTTGTTGTGTGCAATAATCTGTCGTAATTGTGGTCGGTGTGTGGAAACTAACTATGGGGTAATTAGTTACCTCTTATGTAGAGGATTTAGATAATCTGTTGTAAGCAAACTCAATTATTTTTTCCTTGTCAATATGGAGATTAGAACTCAAATAGATGTTGGTCTACATATTGATGCAGGAGCATCTTATGCACCATGCATCTACTACCGGACCCATCACAAGAGCCCAAGCCAAACGAATAGGAGAACAACTTGGGAAAGAGATGCATGAATTGGAGAATTGCTTTATCAAGACAGGAGCATTGGAAGAGAGCCCGAAGTTGGTAATACACGTCCAACCCAAGGAAAGACAGGAGGACGGTCCAAGAAGGACCGAAGTCAATATGTTGGAAGAAGAAAAGAAAGTGGAAGACTTTTGGGCTAATTTAAGTGGTTAAATTAGGTCCAACTTGCTCTTTGTTTTAAAGCCCATTCTTGGACATCTTTTAAATAAAAGATAGGCTTACTTTTAATTTTCGTTTTGGGCTTTTAAGACTTGTTAGTTCAGCCCACTAGTTTATTTTATTTCTCTTAAATTTTTGATCTTATCTCTTAAAGATTTGATCTTATCTCTTTAAGTTAGATTAGGCTCGATCTTGGATCAAGCCCGTAGCCCATATAAACCCTAGGAGGACGTCCAACATGCCTATATAAGGCTTAGGTAGGTGTCTCTCCCACGCACCTTTGAATGAATTAAACACAAGTACTTTCGAGTATTGTTTCTCTTCTATCCCATATTCTTCTCGTGGAATCGAGACAACCTACTGTGTGAGCGGAATCCGTTTGCCCAGCAACTTTGGTGCTGTTTTGAGTTGTGTCACTTGGATTGGCAAGTTGGTGCTCTCAATCATCTCCGGGTGACTTCTTGTGCTTTGGGGACAATCGCTTTCCCCTCTGTGTAAGATTATAGCGGAAGGGCTTCTTCAAGTCATTCCAAGTTGTGTGTTAGGGCCTTAGTTTTCCTATCGTGCTCTTGGTTGCCTTAAGGGTTCAACCAGATCTATCCATCTACCGATCCTTCACAACCATTGGATCATTCCTCCATCTTTTTATTTTCAAGTTTCCACCTTTTATCCATTTTCTTCATTGCGAGTCTTGGTGTTGAAAGATCGGGCCAACTGACGGCTAACCCCGTATCAAATTGGTATCAGAGCTTCAGGTTCATCAACACCTTCACACGTCCCATACAAAACACACACAAAATTCGAGCTTTCAAGATCCGTCAAGGAAGTTCTACACAAAAAGAGTCACCGGAGCAAGATCCGTAACGATTAGTTCTACTATTCTCGTTATTTTTCTGCAATTTTCGATTCCGCATTCAATTTCTTGAAAAGAAGGATTTTTGTGGCCTATTGTTGATTTGAATACATATTTTTGCCTAAGATTGGATCTTTTCTCGTTTTGATCGGAATCTCACCCATCCACCATCACAAAATACCCCGCCGCCACCTTCCCGCCGTCTTTTCGGCTGCCTCTACCCCCAGCCGCCGCCAGCCCGAACCCGCTGCTTTCAGCCGCTGCCCTACCCCGCTGTTTCGGCAGTCCCGACGCCGCTCCCACGGCCTTCGGCCTTGAGACGCCGCCCGAGATCCCAGCCGCCGCCCCAGCCCTCGGTCTCGGCCGAAATCCAAAACCCTACCCCGGCCGAGATTTGTTCTCTGCGCCGCAACCGTCACCCCTCGAAATCCTAGCCGTCGCCTCCGGCGTCGCTAAACCCTAACCCTAGCCGTCGCCTCCGGCGTCGCTAAACCCTAACCCTAACCCTAACCCTAGCCGTCGGGCCTCGTCAAACCGGCCCAACCCGACCCATCTCGGCCCATCAACCGAGATCCACAAAAAAAAAAATTACTTTCGGAACCGAATCAAAGAGGTTCAACCGCCGGTCAGCCGGCCGTCGCTCAGCCGCCGCCGCCCGCCGCCGTTGTCGGTCCGCCGCCGCTGCTCCACCGCCGCCGCCTTGAGTAGTCTCGCAAGTGTCTAGTTAAAAAAAAAAAGAGATGTTACTTGCGAGCTAAGTTGTTCAATTTATGCGGTTGTGTATCTTGTGCGAGTTTTGTTTTGGCAGGCGCCCTTTTGAGCATCATTGATATATATTTGTTTTTCTCTGGGAGCTCCCTACATCGCTGCAGGACAACCTTAAATTGCACTCCTTCCCATTTTCCCTTTTATCTTTTTCTCTTCTTTCCTTTTTGCCTTCCCTTTCCTTATTATTTGTTTCCTTTTCCCTTATTACCTTTTTCTATTTTATTTCCCTTTTTCTTTTTGTATTTTATTTTTCAAAAAGCCGCAAATTATCTTTTCTATTTTGAGATTATTGATTTGTTGGTTGAGAATATTGCAGGCGAGATTAGTTTTGTTTTTCTAGCTAGCACCACATAAAAAGCCTTTTCCTTTTGAGATCTGGTTCGATCACCTTGTTTTCTGCCTGAACGCACTAACTTGTTGATTGCTTGAGACATCTTTCTTGTAGATTCACAGTGATCCTCGCAAACCGACTAAGAGGAAGTTGCGAAGCTTACGAGATAGGTTCTGAGCGAGACACTTGAAGAGGGTAGCCTACTAGTTTATCCTTAACTAACCTTAACAAGTTTGTTTGCTTTGAATCATGCCAACCACAGAAAAGGAGCACAGGAGACAACCCCAGCTATCGGATGACAGATCAATCAACGGAAGTATCTTTAAATCCTCTAGCACATTGGAGAACATGAAAACTTTAAATGTGGGACAAAGAGAAAATATTTTCCGTAGCAGATGTTCTATTAAAGACAGAATATGTGATTTAATCATAGATGGTGGTAGTTGTTGTAACATTGTCAGTCTAGAAATGGTTACCAAGCTACAATTAGACGTGTTAGATCACCCAGCTCCTTATAAAATATCATGGATAAATGAAGGAGAGTTAGCTAACGATAAACAAGTTTACGTTAGTTTTCGTCTAGGAAGGTATGAAGATACCATCTTATGTGACGCTGTTCCTATGACTGCTTGTCATCTTTTGCTAGGTCGACCATGGGAATATGATCGAGATGTCAGTCACAAAGGACGGACCAACAAATACGTCTTCGAGTTCCAGGGTACCACTTTTACCCTCAAACCCATGAGCCCTGAAGAAATAGCTACACTAGTCAAGAAACGTTCCCCGCCGTCGAGCAAAGAAGCTGAACCTGCAGATTCTCGTAATCAAGATGTGACCCAAGAAGCCGCAATCCTTAGTGATAGTACTGCCGGGCCAAGAGCTGACCACCGGGAAGAAACAGGCACCCTATCCCAAGAGAGATACCATATTGACTTCCTGGATGTCAATACCAATCTTATGCTACTGAGCAAGGAAGATAAAACTCAACAACCACCCACGGGGTCCACTCTACCTCCCGAAATCCAACAAGTAATTACCGAATTTCAAGACATGTTCCCCGAGGAAGTTCCATTGGGGCTACCCCCATCAGAGGAATTGAGCATCAAATAGATCTTATACCTAGCAAACCATTGCCCAACCGTCCTGCCTACCGGATGAATCCGCAGGAAACACACGAGATTCAAACGCAGGTACAAGAACTCTTGGATAAAGGATATGTTAGAGAGAGTCTAAGTCCATGCGCAGTACCCGTCCTTCTAGTGCCCAAGAAAGACGGCAGCTGGAGGATGTGTGTGGACTACAGGGCCATAAATAACATCACCATCAAGTACAGACATCCCATTCCTCGGCTCGATGACATGCTAGATGAATTACATGGAGCTCACCTTTTCTCCAAGATAGACCTCCGGAGTGGCTATCATCAGATCCGCATGCGAGAGGGTGATGAAGGGAAAACACCAAGTTTGGTCTATATGAGTGGCTAGTGATGCCGTTCGGTTTGACCAACGCCCCCAGCACTTTCATGCGTCTTATGAACCATGTTCTGCGACCTTTCATAGGACGATTTGTAGTTGTCTACTTCGATGATATACTGGTATATAGCCACAACCTTCAGGAACATGAGCAGCACCTCAGGGAAGTACTTACAATTTTAAGGAGACGACATCTCTACGCCAACTTCAAGAAATGTGAACTATGCACCGATCAGGTAACCTTTTTAGGTTTTGTTGTTAGTTCACAAGGCTTGTAGGTGGATGATAGCAATATCCAAGACTGGCCCACACCGAAATCTGCCACGCAAATCAGAAGCTTTCATGGATTGGCCAGCTTCTATCGTAGATTCGTCAAGGATTTCAGCACCATAGCAGCACCCCTAAATGAAATAACCAAGAAGAAGGCTGAATTCATATGGGAAAGGGAACAACAAACTGCTTTTGAGGAGCTGAAGGCACGCCTCACCCAGGCACCCTTACTAGGCCTACCTGATTTCAGCAAACCATTTGAGGTCGAGTGTGATGCTTCAGGAATTGGAATCGGAGGAGTACTAATGCAGGAAGGTAAACCTATTGCCTACTTCTCCGAGAAGCTGAAAGGAGCCACCTTAAAATACTCCACATATGATAAAGAGCTATATGCACTCTTTCGGGTCCTAAAGGTTTGGCAACATTACCTCAGACCGAACGAGTTTATACTGAAGATAAGCTTGATCGACGACATGGAAAGTGGATGGAGTTTATAGAGCATTTTCCCTTTATAATCAAACACAAGAAGGGTAAGGAGAATGTGGTTGCGGACGCCTTGTCACGAAGATACTCACTCCTCACTACCTTAGATTCCCGGGTACTCGGGTTTGTGTACATTAAAGAGCTATATATAACTGACCCAGATTTTGGAGAGATATTTCGTGACTGCAGAGATAAGGGACCCACAGGGAAGTTCTATATATTTGACGGGTTCCTTTTCAGAGAAAATAAGGTGTGCATCCCCAAATGTTCCCTTAGACTACTTTTGACCGAGGAAGCACATCGAGGAGGACAGATGGGTCATTTCGGACGAGATAAGACCCACCATACTCTGAGAGTTCATTTCTTCTTGCCTCATATGCTCAGGGATGTCGAGCATCTGGTTAAACGGTGTTTGGATTGCCTCAAAGCCAAATCCCGTTTACAACCACATGGTCTTTACACACCCCTCCCCACTCCTACCGCGCCTTACAACCACATGGTCTTTACACACCCCTCCCCACTCCTACCGCGCCTTGGGAAGACATCTCCATGGATTTCATTGTAGGATTACCTCGCACTAAGAAAGGGAGAGATTCTATATATGTAGTTGTTGACAGATTCTCCAAGATGGCCCACTTCATTGCTTGCAACAAGACGGACGACGCCATCAACGTAGCCAATCTGTTCTTTCGAGAAATTGTAAGGCTACATGGGATCCCAAAAACAATTGTAAGTGATAGAGACGTTAAATTTCTAAGTTCTTTCTGGAGAACCCTCTTGGGAAAACTTGGAACCAAGCTTCTATTCTCAACGTCCAGTCACCCACAGACTGATGGACAAACCGAGGTAACAAATCGAACTCTTAATGCTGTTTTAAGAACTATGATCCGCCGGAATATCCGAGCATGGGATGATACCTTGCCTCTTGTAGAGTTTGCATATAACCGAACTGTTCATTCTTCTACACAACTGTCACCTTTTGAATGTGTATATGGTCTCAACCCTTTAACCCAGTAGATCTTATGCCTTTTCCTATGAAAGAGAGAGAGAATTTTGATGCAGGAAAACAGGTGGAATTTATCAAGGAATTGCACGAGCGGACAAGGAGTAGATTAATTAAAAATTCGGAAGCAGTGGCTGCAAAAGCCAACCATGGACGACGCCGCATCATTTTTCAACCAGGAGATCTGGTATGGATACATTTGAGGAAGGAGCGGTTTCCGTCTAGACGAAAGAACAAGTTGGACGCTCGAGGTGATGGACCATTTAAAGTTCTCAAAAGAATCGGCGATAATGCATATCAATTGGAACTTCCAGGAGATTACGAAGTCAGCGCTACTTTCAATGTTGCCGATCTTACTCCCTTTTATGAGGACGAGGACATACTGGATTCGGGGTCGAATCCTTTTCAAGAAAGGGAGAATGATGCAGGAGCATCTTATGCACCATCTACTACTGGACCCATCACAAGAGCCCAAGCCAAACGAATAGGAGAACAACTTGGGAAAGAGATGCATGAATTGGAGAATTGCTTTATCAAGGCAGGAGCATTGGAAGAGAGCCCGAAGTTGGTAATACACGTCCAACCCAAGGAAAGACAGGAGGACGGCCCAAGAAGGACCGAAGTCAATATGTTGGAAGAAGAAAAGAAAGTGGAAGAGTTTTGGGCTAATTTAAGTGGTTAAATTAGGTCCAACTTGCTCTTTGTTTTAAAGCCCGTTCTTGGACATCTTTTAAATAAAAGATAGGCTTACTTTTAATTTTCGTTTTGGGCTTTTAAGACTTGTTGGTTCAGTCCACTAGTTTATTTTATTTCTCTTTTATTTTTGATCTTATCTCTTAAAGATTTGATCTTATCTCTTTAAGTTAGATTGGGCTCGATCTTGGATCAAGCCCGTAGCCCATATAAACCCTAGGAGGACATCCAACATGCCTATATAAGGCTTAGGTAGGCGTCTCTCCCACGCACCTTTGAATGAATTAAACACAAGTACTTTCGAGTATTGTTTCTCTTCTATCCCATATTCTTCTCGTGGAATCGAGACAACTTACTGTGTGAGCGGAATCCGTCTGCCCAGCAACTTTGGTGTTGTTTTGAGTTGTGTCACTTGGATTGGCAAGTTGGTGCTCTCAATCATCTCCGGGTGACTTCTCGTGCTTTGGGGACAATCGTTTTCCCCTCTGTGTGAGATTATAGCGGAAGGGCTTCTTCAAGTCATTCCAAGTTGTGTGTTAGGGCCTTAGTTTCCCTATCGTGCTCTTGGTTGCCTTAAGGGTTCAACCAGATCTATCCATCTACCGATCCTTCACAATCATTGGATCATTCCTCCATCTTTTTATTTTCAAGTTTCCACCTTTTATCCATTTTCTTCATTGCGAGTCTTGGTGTTGAAAGATCGGGCCAACTGACGGCTAACCCCGCATCACATATCAACATAATTAGAGCAAAAATTAAAAGTTCCAAACTATAACCCATAAACGAACTAGATTCAACAATTCATCATAATACCATAGAGTTACAAACTTGTCATTACCTACCAAACAAAACAACACACACGTGATGATAAAATCTGCAAGAACATTGAACAAAACAGTTACCAGAAGAATTACATCAACGCATTCAATTAGACGATTCAGCACAATACTACTTGTACTAATCAATTTTTTGTGAAATTTGGAAATGTTTAGCAAAAAATTTCCCAGCCAGCTCTCCAAGTAACAACAATTATTTTATTTGAATTCGAAAATCTCAACTCATCAACAAGCGGGTTTATGCAATTCAAGAACTTTCCAATGAATTCGAAAATATTTGATCTCTCGATTTTAATAAAAAGAGGCAATTTTCCCTTCCTTTTTCCAAACCAACAGTTTACCACTTGAGTTTCAATTTGTACAAGTAATAAGTTGAAACAATAACCCAAATTTTCAAGCCAGCAGGAATAGAGTTTTCCAAGATGCCGAGGCAAACAGTAGCATACGGTGAAACTTTTATCGGAGCCCTTTTTTTGCAGTTTTAAGGCTGATGCAAAGTTGAATGGTAGAGATTATCATCACTATTGGTGAGCTTCTAGTCTTTTACCAATGTAACTTCCAATTTACTAGTTCCAAGAGATCCAACACACAAGTCACATTCTACACGAAGAACCAAGAATGAAACAAAGTGAAGACAAGCAAATTTGAAGCTCTAACATACAATTTTGAAACCTAATTACCTTAATCAACGACTCATGTGTGTATCTTCGATCCAAGTATGCTTCGTCGGTGCAAATTATGTAGGATCTTCGAGTTGCATAACGAAAGTGAAGAAAGAGATGCCAGGGCTCGCTGTGGAAACAAAAACAAGAGAGTTGGGGAGAGATAAATTTGGGAGGGGGGATATTTACAAAAGGAATGAACTTATCTTTTATCAAGTAATAGGGAAAGATAATGGTTTACGGGTCACAAAAGAATGATTTTTTTCCTATCTTCAAACAAACACTCACAACAGTTTGGGCCGGAATTAATCCATTCCACCCCAATTTTTTCACTAACCAAACAAGTCATAACATTATTTTAGGATGTTAGTAGTTATGTTTTACAAGGCTGTCACATGTTATGCATTCACAACATTATTATTTCGTACATTTTTTTATTTGTTATTTTACATTTGTGTCTTGTTGAAAGATCTAGTGACATTGTTGTCAAGATAGGGTCGGACCCATTGTGAGGTTCTAGCGTGTGACATCTCAAGTTTTGAATTTTGGGTGTTACATTTAAATCCAAGTTGAAAATCAACGTAAGTAACTTATATAGACCTTTACAAAAGCGGGCACGGGCATATCTGAAAACTTTACCCGGTATGTGTGGGCGGGACTGGCCTTGAATGGGCCATAAAACGTTACCAATGTCCACCCATATAAATAGTGGGATGGTTGTCGGCCCGGCCCGTACGTACTTGATTGTGCTTCCCCCTAAATTTATCGTTTAAAAGAAGTAATATAATGTATTTAACACAAATTTTCCAATCCAATTATACGTACTTAGTGCAATACCAACGAGTTCAACAACAATCAACACACAATAATGAATAAATCTAATTACGTGAAAAAAAAACAAGTACAATTTCAGTTAAATTATCCTGCAATCTTGTATTACAAACGAGTATAACCGTCAAAATACACAAAACAAACTAAATGAAAAATCAAAACAAGTGGCACATAGAACAAACTAAATTTATATATACACATATATAAATAAATTCTATGTATATAACTATATGCGGGCCGGGTTGACCCGCAGGCCAAAACCTCTAAGCATACCCGTCCCATCAAGAAAACAGGTCGGGCCATGCTTGAACGGGCCAAACTAGTTGTCCATGTCCATTTTTTTTACCAAGCAGGCGGGTGGCATGGGTTGGACAAGCCAACCCGAATTTGTAAAGGTATGTTGAAATCCGCCAAATATACATTTTGATCGCTTTTAAAGAAAAAAATATAATTTATAGATCGTTCTATGTATATTCGTTTTAAACTCTTAAACTTCTATTTTGACCAAATACTTTAGTGCTTAAATTCTATTTTAAGATCGTTGAAGCAAACTTTGAGAGATTATATAACTAATAAGAAATAGAATGATTATATAGGAAAATTTTAAATTTTATTTTATAATAAGGGTGAAACTGTGAAAGTTATGTCCTATTTTCATTTTTTTTATATGAAAATTTTTAATTTTATTTTATACATTTGCCCGTACAGCTCTTTTATTCTCTCTCCCCATACATACAGCCCCAGCCTTTCGTAAAATCTAAGCTAATTCGACATTTGACTCCATTGGAGTATATCCAAGCCCTCGACCAGATCGTCTCCGAATTAATCCATCAGAGTTCATATACCTTCATCTCATTTCCTGATGACGCTGGGTTCAGGAGGATCGAGCGTTGTTGGTAGGCTTAATTTTGACCCTAAACTTCATACTTTCTCGAATCATATTTGGTATTTTGGGGTTTTGATCTAAAATATGTTATGTCATATTGTTGTGCTAGTTTAATCCTTTTGCGGTTTCTTATCCAATTATATTCGGTTGATCTCTGTAATTGAGCGATGGGATCGACTCAATTTGGCTGTATTTGTTAATTGTCTTTGGGTTTGTGATTTTTATATGCTCTGAACTGGTATCGCTAAAAGGCGGAATTGCTTTCTGTCAATAATTGCTTGCTTGAAAGTTGCTAGGCGGCCCTAAATCTTCAACGGATGACTCGATTAGATGAACTGGAATGGTTTAACCTTTTGTTCAAAATCATCAATCCATTTGATTATAAAGTTGCGTGGGTTTAATTTTTCTCTAATACATGTATCAGTTGCGATTATTCATTTCATTTATACTCTCTAATAGATCAAATGGCATATTTTCTTAATCATGGCTTGTTAATTGATTTTATCTACATGAATGGAGATGCTGGTTGTTGTTTGTTTGTATTGTTGGCTTGCATCATGCTAAATGCAACTAAAGTGTAAAAAGGTAGAGTTTGTTACTCTATTTTTCCGCTTTCAGCTACCTTCTTATGCAAAAACTAATCATGTTTTGCATCTCCCCCTATCCACATGGAAGATCTGTTTTGTTGTAGTGTTACCTGAATCCTGATCAATATTTTGCTACTGAATTGCTTCAGATTCATTAAAAATGTTTACATTCGAGTAAGAAAGATTGATTTATGTTACATGCATGCTGAATTGTTTGATCGATATGTGCATAATCATAAGCTGACAAGAAACTATACTGTAATCTGTCTTTGTGGCATCTCATGCACACCTTATCTTATTTTATGATTATCCGACCTTTAGCTTTGAAGTTCATTTACTTATAGAGACTATACATCTATAATCCTCTGCCAAGACTATGCTAGAACAACTGTGCTCATGTTTCTGCTATCCACAGTCCCTCGAAACTTCAGATTGCTGGAAGAGCTTGAACGTGGAGAGAAGGGTATAGGAGATGGCACAGTCAGCTACGGAATGGATGATGGTGATGACATTTACATGCGTTCTTGGACCGGCACCATCATCGGTCCGCTCAATGTATGTCTTTCGTATTTATAAATAATCTGTTATACTCTGGTGCAGACAGTGTTCTTAAAGCACCTTGGGCATACCTCTAGATAGACATTTTACTAAGAGGAATGTAAATATTGGCTTCTGATTCAAGTCCTACTAATCAATTCTTTTAATTTTAAGTACTATGTTCAGTTTTGATATTTTCTACTTTATTCCTTGGTTTCTTTTTATCTCCCATATATGCATTTCCTAGTTTCTAGCCACTTTCCCATTTCCTTCATCTGACTTATAATTATTTAATTTTAGGTGTTAATTATTTAGTTATTTTTATCTATGACAAAGGAGAATCTATGGGTTGTAATTGGTTTAGATTTGAATATTGAATTGAATTATAGACTAAGCATACTGGAATTGGCTGAATTGTGAGATTCTTGGAGTCAGATTTCTCTCTTTTTCCAGTTTCCAACAGCCTTTTTGTTCAACCTCTTTTCTTTGGGGCTAGAATTTAGCTGGCTAGTTACAGGTTAATTATTTAGCAAACTCTTACTTGAGGAACTTTTGTGTAATTAATTGCCTGCTGTATTGGCTTCTATAATGTATATGACTATATTCATCAAGCAAACTCTAGTTTTGAATAGGATTTACACTACAGTATATGTACTTTATTTCCAACATCGCATAGCTTACCTTATTACACAGCTTGGGTTGAAAGTTTTGGATGCCCAGTTTACTGATAGAGTAGTTGTACATTTGCTTAGACCGTCCATGAAGGCCGTATCTATCAATTGAAGCTGTTCTGTGACAAAGATTATCCAGAAAAGCCACCAAGTGTTCGTTTCCATTCAAGAGTTAACATGGCATGTGTTCACCATGATACTGGAGTGGTATGCTCACCTTTTTACGTCACTATGTATTCTCTTGATGTTTCCTTATGCATCATTGTGACTATTTAACACTTAAAATATTACTACTTGATAAATGCATACTTATATGTTCTATTTTTCTTGTGCTTGAAACATGGTCCTCTTCTTTTTTGTCTTGGAACATAATTGGCTAACAGCAGTAAACCATTTTGACATAATCTGCCACCATTACCATCTATATATTGTTCTACTGCATCTATTGCTGAACAGTTAATCTCATGCCATGTGCTCCCAAAGATTGATTTCAGCGAAAAGTTCTCTTATGGTGAAAAAAAGGAGTGTATAAGTGCACTTATTTCACTAAATGTGTACCTTTCAAAAGCAAAAGTACATACTTTATGAACTTGATTATACTTGTTAACTTTTGAACACAAATATCTGCACATATTTGTGCATCTTTATTTAGGCTTCTCACTTTTCACTATAAGATAGTTCCTCAGACGACGCTTTCTTTCTGCTTCTGTTGCTACACATTCCTAACTATAAACATATTGGCAATGCACTGCTTTGCTTTGTTTGAATTTTTTGTACTGTCCTGTGCATCTTGGTGATAATATGAGCTTCACAGCTCTCAGCCCATTGTACAATTATAGGTTGGATCAACTTGTCGGTATATATATATACACATACACACACACACACATATATATATATATATATATATATATACACACACACACATATATATATGTACACACATATATATACATACATATATACATACATACGTACGTACGTATTGAAAGATCTTATTCTCATAACTATGTGGGCATTATATGTGGTTGTTGCAGGTTGAACCAAGGAAGTTTGGGCTGCTTGCAAACTGGCAACGCGAGTACACAATGGAGGACATACTGACACAGCTGAAGAAGGAAATGGCAGCCCCACACAACAGGAAGCTGGTGCAGCCACCCGAAGGTACTTACTTCTAGGAGGCTTGTCGGACAAGACCATATTGTAACTGCCATTGTCAAACTCGTTAGTTTCGGGGGGAAATGCTCCGCCACCCCCCTTAATATGCTTTGTTGCTACTTGTGTCCGTGGATTTCATCACATCATATTTTGGCTAAATCTTAATATTGGTGCTATCTGGATATTGCTTGATAAAATCCCCATGGGTTTGTGTGTATGGACAGAAGAATGTTGGAGCTATAGTAAGGCTAATTTCACATCATATTTTTTTCCCTAGTCTTCCATTTCGTCTTTCCTTGTATTTGGCGTTGGCTTATTGATCTCTCAATAACGACCCTGTGGTCAATGGTTCAGTGTGCAACAACATTGGGACGCAAAGTTCTATAAATGATGCAAAAGCAAAAACTATGGCCGGAATCTGTCATATTTTAAAAAATTGAACCAAATAACAATATCTCACAAATTTCGGTTTTGTTAAAAAATTTCTCACAAAATTCAGTGTAGTTAAAAAACTATCACATAATATAATGTTGAACTTACCTGGTTCATAATGCACCTTTTTCTTTTATTGAGGATACTAAATATATATTTTATTTATTTATTTTTAATCTTGTGGGCAAAGTTAAATATGCATTTTATTTTTATTTTTTTAATCTTTTGGACAAAGTATGCACTTTTAATTTTTAATTATTGAGAAAAAAAAGCTATTTTTATGAGTCTTATCATCCTAAAAAAAAGAAGAGATAATTGAAATATTATCTAATTATCTCATTAAAAAGTAAAAAAAAAATAATAATAATATTACTAGGAAGAAAGAAGAGATAATTGAGATATTCTAAAAAAATCTTAAAAAGAAGAAAGAGATAATTTTAGGATGAAGAAAAGAGATAATTGAATCAAGTAGTGGAGCCGGAATTTTTTGTAGGAACACAATATATATATATATATATATATATATATATATATATATATATATATATATATATATATATATATATATATATATATATATATATATATAGAGGGTTAGGATCAGGTAATAACCATTGTTACGGTAAGAAATGAGAACCGATTGCGGCCACACGATTAAATAGAGCTAACGGTTGTGATGAGCCTTTTATTGTATACTTAAATTGCCCATTATAAATGTTATTATCTACTTTCTTATATGATGGTTTAGATTTCATTGCCTAAAATGTTATTAAAGCACATTTATTACCTAATTATCATTGTATTTTATTACCATTATATTTTAATAGAACATGTGTGAACTTCTATGTGCATGAACATTATATTATCACATTGCATACACAAGACTAATATTTCTATGTGATATTATTGAAAAAAATATTATTCAAATAACCCGATTAAGAATAAATTCAATGGCGTGTTGCACATGTCGAGCATAATCTTTTAAGTGACAGTCGTGCATAATCTTTTAAGTGCATGTTAAGTGCATGCTAATAAATGTGTTGAATAGAACTAAATGTGCATGAAACTAAACGTGCATGGTAAATTACTCAATATATTACAATCGTGCTTGTTAACTTTTGGAATATGAAACTAATCGTGTATAATATATGAAACTAAATCTTGCAACTCACACTATGAAGAAGCTAAACGTGCATTGAATGAAGCTTAATAGTGCAACTCGTAGTATGAAACTAAATGTACAAGAAACTAAATGTGCATGAACATGAAAAAAATATCAATACACGAATGAAAATAAAACAAATTTATAATCTTTAATTCATATACACCAAACTACCGTGCACTATTAGTTAGAATAACAGAATAATATAGTTTCTATTCAAGCAAAATATTATATCCGAGTATATATTCTTACCATAAGCATGAATGTGTTAATAAATTGTATATAAAAGATTCCTTATATAGAAAATCAATCTTAGCCTTTCGTGCTTTAATCCGACGATCCTTAAGTGTTCTCATTTCTTACCGTAACAATGGTTCTTACTCGATCCTAACCTATAGGTCATATATATATATCGCATATTAAGTTAGAAATTAAACACTAAAATATATAAATTAAATAAAATATAAAAAAAATTACTTAATTTCGTACTATAATTAAAGCTTTTGATGTACATTTTTTTACTTAGATAATATTTAAATTTATTTTATATATTTATTTTGTTTTATAAATATATTGTTAAATTAAATCAGTTAGTGGTTCATGAACTATTGTATTTGAAATTATATTGTATTGATTTAATTAAGTAAGAGTGAATCTATATAATTGTAACACCCGAATTCTGAATATCCGGAGTGTCACTGGCTAGGACCTCACAGTGAGTCCCGACCTTAGTTTGACAACAAATACTACGGACATTGCAACAAGGCACAAAATATTAAGACGTTAAATCTTTAGTAAAAGTACTAAAAGTAGTAAAGACCCAACTAAATATAACAACATCCAATCTCTAGGACGAGTAAATCTAACGGTAAATAATCAAATTGCAGAAATAAGTAACTAACTCAATAACCAGAAAACCCGATCCTAGTACGGAAATCCGGCTGACCACTTCACTCTCGATCTCTCGGTAGAGATCCAACCTGCATTATCTAACAACACGGTAAAAACCGTTAGCTACAATTCTATACTAAAATGTCACTAGAGCACAAACACATATAAGGAATATACGATAAATCACTCAGCATGCACACACAGATCCCGGTTTATTATCTTTCATTGCGTGAATTTATCCATTCTATTTTCCATCTTTTCTTGTAACACAAGAGTCTCCCGACACTTGCCCTTGTCCCCGTTAACCAGTAGGACTGATGTATGTACCTCTTCCCGTATACACTACTGGACTGGTCGCGGGGCAACCCTTCAGGACCATCGGCCCGGACCGACGGTTACGGCACGTTATCATACACTTGTGCCTCTCTTAACAATTAAAGTACAGTGGTCTAATCCGTTCATTTTATTTCACATGAATATAACACACACTACCCTAATGCACATTCAGTATTAAACAGTAGCTAAGTGAGTCCTACGAACTCACCTTATCGTTACTGGTCTCAAAGTCTCGCGATCTTGCCAGCTAAAGATCCGATTATCCTGTTCCATAATTTATCCATTCTGAGAACCGTTCCAAATCTTAAATTTTGTTCACTTATCGTTCTCATAATCAAATATGACGTCTAGTATCAATACTCTAATCCTCTCTAATATTTCGGTTCGGGGACCTACACGCCCATTCACGTTTCCTTATTCATAACTCGTCATCCTCTTAATTATATTTAACTCGGGAGTATCCACGTCCAATATTACTGATCGTTCGCCTATTCTCTATTCTCGTTCTAGTCCTAAAAGTAAAGTACGTTTTCCTCAATCCGCTAACTTGAGGTTTCGTCCTCTACTTAGATAGGTATCCTTCATTATTCCACTGGCATGCATTTAACCATTCAATACATAATAACTTCTTGTTAAATTTAACGGAAATAATTTATCGAATTAACTCTGGTTCGGGACTACTTATATATATAAACTTAATCCGATACTTCCGCTAATCAACTACAACTAAAGTATCCCGTACTAATAGTAATTAATTATATAATATTTTTTATTAAAATCCACGGGATTAAATTAATCATAAAGACCCGGATTCGGGACTAACCTGGAAACAAATGGGTCGTAAGTTAGTCGGGTTAACCGATGTCAAAAGGTGTCACTTGGCAGAAAACGTTCCCCACTTGGTCCGTTGTTCGAGTCCCACTGTCAACAAAACGAATGAGAAAGGTAGAAGTTATACAATGCAGGATCGACAATAGGGTTCACTAATTCAAGATACTAGGACCCAAAGTTCGGCCTTCTCGGTTCAATACCTACCCTCTACAACCGTGGCACGAAGAATCTGATGGGACGCCGTGGTACCTGCTCGATCAACTCTCGTGAACAGCGGTTGACGACTCAGGGAGCGTACGGGGTCGGCAGTCCACTCGTCTCTACCTGCGACAGTCAACGTTCTTTCTTTTCAATGTTGCAAGGACAAGATCGGAACCGGTGAGGCGATCTAATTACTCCGTAGCGGTGTTGGTCTCGACGTCGAGCGGCGTGGTCACAGAAGATAAACGCAGAGGAAGGAAGAGGCGGTACCGGTGAGGCGGTTCTGGTAAGCGATCGAACACAGAGGAGGTGGGGTGGTGATCTGCAGCGGTTTCCGATAGTGGTAAGGCGGGATCGGCGTGCGGTGATGTCCGTATGTCGATCGAAGGCAGTGGACGCAGGGGAGAAGGGACGGAAGAGTGAAGAATGTCGGTAGTCGGTACTGACAGAGAGGGAGAGGAAGTACAGGCTAGAAGGAATGGTGGAGTGATCGGACGGTCGTTGACGGTGCCTTCACTCTTCAGCTGTAACGGTCGTTGACGGAACCTACAGAGGAGGCTGCTACGTTGAAGATGAAGTGAGGAGGTGGCAAGGGAACGTGGGCCAGCTCTCGTGGCAGCTCATTAACTGAGGTGGAATTAGAGAGAGGAGGGAATTCTTTATGCGTTTTGGATTCGGGTTCTTGTTTTGAAATAAAAAGTTAAATAAATTTTAAAAATTCGAAAAAATATTAAAATTTTCCGATTATTACAATAATATACTAAAACAACCGTTATAATGCTGACGTGACGCGTTCAGAATTTTTCTCCTAATAAATCTTTTTATTAAATTATTAATTAAAAAAAATCATTTTAACTAAAACAATATCTAAACTTTACCTATACGTTAAAACAATATCTATACTTTATTTTTGAAATATCGAATTCTTCTAAATTAATAATATTCTACCGACTTCTCTTGTACGCTCTCTTGTACGATAAAATTCTCACGCTATATATCATATTCCATTCTCTTTCATTAAGTTCCCGTTTTTCTATATTGATCATATTTCTTCGTCTTTTTTTCAGGATTTTTCAACTTATTTCGTCGTATTTTTTTCAGGTAAATCTCCAAATCATTATCATATCCTGTTGTCATTTGTTGGTCCCTTCACTATCTTCCAAGTTTTATTATCTCAAATTTTTTATCATAATTTATATATATATATATATATATATATATATATATATATATATATATATATTGATCACCTCTTATAACCGATTAAGTGATACGTGTTGCACATGTCGTAATCGCTTGCAATATAGTCAAATTGAGAAATAGGTTAAAAGTGATTTTAACAAATCAAAATATATATCATAAACAAAAAAAAATATTTTAACAAATTGGAATATAAAAAAAAGAGGAAAAATATTTTAACAAATCGGAATATAACAAATGAAAAAATAATTCATCATTAATTAGAATTGTAAAAATCGGATAATACTAAAATTCAAAATATATTGAATTCAAAAAAATTAAATTAAAAAAAAAAAAGCAAAATCATATAATAAATGGAAATCTATACATATCTATCTATATACTAAAGCAACCCGTGAACTTACACGTGGCACAGTCTAGTGAATCCACGTCATTAAATTTACACGTGGCACAGTCTAGTGAATCCACGTCGTTAAATTTGCACGTGTTAATTTTTTGTTAAGCAACCCGTTAACTTTATTTTTTCCAAAAAATTATAAACTTTATCTTTTTAAAAGCAGTTTTTTTTTTTGTAAACAATTAACAAAAATATTTTTTCATTTTTATAGAATAAATAAATTTTTAAAATTAAAATAAGTTTTTTTTTAGAATAAGTGTTTTTTCATTTAAAAAAAATCGATTTTAAAATTCAAATTTTCAAATGAACGTTTTTTGAAAAAAATCAAATTTAAAAATTATATGGAAAAAAATGAATTTTTCTTACCAAAATAATAAAATTCGATTTTTTTAAAACAAACATCAACTTATTAAAAAATAAATCAAATATTTTTAGTAAAATTTTTTTATCATCTACACAAAATTTTTTTGAAAAAAATAATAAAAAAAAAGTTTTGATTTTTTTTTATAAAAATAAAAATTATTTTACTTAATTTATGACTTTTAACATAAAAATTTGTTTTTTTTAATAAACAAATCCACTTTAAAATTATAATTTAAGAATTTATTTCAAATATTTTACTAACTAATTTCTCTATTAGTTCTTCGTACTATTAATTGACCTTTAATTATGATAATTTTAAAATTGAAATAGTTAAGATTTGCAATCTAATTTTAAAGTTCTTAATATTTTTTCAATTTATATTATGTTATTTCAGTTCAAAATTTTTATTTCTAAAACTTATAATCTTAATTTAAATTTAATCTTATTTTCTTTACTTATATTTTTAACTGAACATTTTTCAAATAAACATTACTTTTTTTTTAGAACTTATAAAATTTATTTTATGTTTAAATTTTCAAAGATCTTAACATTTTTTAACTTATAATTTTAATTTTTAGTTAAACTTTATTTTTTTTTAAGCTTATAACTTTTATTTTTTAAATTCAGATTTTTTTAAACGCTTAACAAAAATATATTTTTTATTTATTTATACTAAAGAAAATTTTTTTTTAGTAATAAGGGTTATTTTCTTTTAAAAAAAAATTATATTAAAAAATTTTCGAAAATTATCAAATATTTTCGAAAAATTTTGTATTAAAAAATCATAAATTATATTACAAATATGTGAAAACAATCGGGAAAAAAATTTAAACAAAATATTAAATTATATTTTTTTAAATAAAGGACTTTTTAAACATAAATCAGATATTTTTAATAAAAAAATTTCTGCATTCATACAAAAGTAATTAAAAAAACAAAGAAAAAAATCTGAAAATTTTTTTTATAAAGAATTTTCTATTTTTTTATAAAAATTAATAATATTTTACTAATTTTATGCCTTTTTAAATTTTACTTTATTTTAAAAAAAGAATCCACATTACACTCATAATCCTACATTTGTTAATGACATGCGAAAAAATCTATTGTCAAATCACACCAAAGTTTGAATTTTTCTAGAAAAATAAGTTATATTATTTTTTTATAAATACGTTGATAGTATGTATCATTTTCAATAATTTTCAAAGTTATTATTATTTTGAGGTAATTGATAATTGTTATTATTTTGACTTTTTTAAAAATAATCTTTTTAGGAATATTTATTATTTTAATAATTTGACATATACAATTAGTCTTATTAACTGTTAGGTAATTCACTATTTAAATTTAACTATTTGATATTGTAATTTTTAACTTAGACATGCTACTTATATTATATAAATCTCTTTTATTTATATTTTAATATATTATTATTTAATATTGTTAATTTAAATTTTGTGCTTTGTTTTAGACTTCTTTTTTGTTAGTATATGTTTTACACATGACTTTTTATCAATCTTATATATTAAAACAACCCGTGAATTGATACTTAGCGCAGTTTTGTGTGGTCACTTCATCAATTTTACAGTATCGTCTATTCGTTAATCCACATCACACAGTCTAACATTTAATTTAATAAATTCTAATCTTTTATGGGATTGATACTAACTTTAACATTCGAGTATCTAATATTGTCCTGGATTCCTCTTTCCCGATTGTTATTGCAAGCTCTTTCCCGATTGGTTATTGCAAGATTTGGATTCTTCCTTGATTTCCATTCATATTGTGAAAAATACAACCTTACAACAAGTATCACATAACAATTAAGTCAATTCTCAATATAATGAATTATCAAACATTTTTTATGACACGCAATTATCGTCTAACCTGTGCAGGGCACTGGTAAATATTGTCCTGGATTCCTCTTTCCCGATTGTTATTGCAGGGTTTGGATTCTTCCTTGATTTGCGATCATATTGTGAAAAATACACCGTTACAACAAGTATCACATAACAATTAAGTCAATTCTCAACATAATGAATTATCAAACATTTTTATGACACGCAATTATCGTTTAACCCGTGCAGGGCACGAGAATTAAACCCAGTATATTACTAAAACCAACCACATTTTGCCTACACTGCCACACATCAGTAGCAAGATACCGTCCAAACATAAGAATAGTAAATGCAGAAAAACATCGTCTAAACAAGAAAAAATTAAACATCTTAATCGAGTGGTAGGAGGAGCGACAATAAATGATCATTGTTGTGATGGCCCGTGAGCAGAGTTTATTTGAGAGAACAAAACATCACCGGGTAGTCCAGGCTATCAAACAAAACACATGTTAACTATAAATTTGTTCAATTTTTATTTATTTATGTATAAATCATAAATGTGTTAGAATACTCACATTTACTATTCTTATGTTTGGATGGTATCTTGCTACTAAAACCAACCACATTTTGCTTACGTGTCGCTTCCTAAGGCATGCCACATGAGATTTTTTTTTGAGTTATTTACATATTTGTCACAATATATTTACTGATTTGCCATTAATTTTTTAATAAAAATTCTTATAAATATTACTAAACAATCAACATGCCACATCATCTTTCATCAAATATATCACCATGACACGTCATCTTATTAATTTAAAATAGATTATTATCATAACAAAATCAAAAAAGATTTTCGGTTACTCCAAATGCCAAATATAATTTAATTTATATTCTACCAAAAACAATTTTAAATCACTAATCTTATTAATTTTAAATCAAATCTCATAATTAAATTTTATTTAGATTAATATTGATACATAATAAAAATTATAATATAGTATTTTTATTCAGGTAAAACCCGTACAAGGTGCGGACATTGAACTGGTCTGATAATAAACTTCACTTAATCACAATCTAAATATATGTATATTTTTTAAAATAAAAATATGCAACAAGAAAGTTTGTTTTGTATATTAAACTTAAAAGTGTGTTTTATAAATAAAATATCAATGAAATTAATTGAGGGTTGATAAACTAGTGTATTAAAAATTATATTAATTTGATTGTATTAATTAAAAGTTAATGAAACAATAAACTTAAATCCATAAAAAGGACCTTTTTGATGCTCTCGGAACTCAAACCCTACAACTCCAAGTGTAATGACCGGAAAATTTGTAATAATTTCACGGGATATATTAAGATTGGAATTTAATTACTTTCGATTTAATCTGGAAACTGAAGCAGAAATGAAGACATAAATAAACGGATCCGAATCACTCGAATAAATTTTAAACCGAATCAGATCACTCCTTTATCCTTGAACCGAACCAGCCGGGCATTTTCGTTTTATCCGCTCTGTTTTTTTTACCCTCTCAGTCCACCTTGCCTTGACCCAGACCGGCCCACAAAAGAGCCAGGCCATTTGGGCCTTGACTTCGTGCAGCTTGTTTCTTCTTCTTGTGTGGGCTCTATATGACGAGCTGGGAAGCGAGACGTCTGGCCGTCGTCTTCTCCACGTAACGGTCGGCGTAATGAAGTCCGTAACTCTCCATTGAAGAACTTTGACCCCAGAAGTAACGCGGACTCGATGTTTAGACCCTGCTGCCTCACCAACCGCGAATCTTCTCGACTTATCCCTCTCCGTAATCTCGCCTCTTCCTTCCTCTGCGTTCAACGTCTACAACCGCCGGCGTCTCCACCTTCTTCACCGACGAGAAACCACCACCTCTTCTCCTCCACCACGATCTATTCCAACGCCGCACAACTTCTGCTCCACAGTTACCGACTCTAGTCAGGTCCAGACCACCGGTTGTATCGCTCCGCCACTCCCTGCATAGCTTCGTCCTACACCCTTCCCCAGTAGCCGCTCCTCCGTAGATCTGTAAACCTCTGTACTCGCTGCTGGAGAGACCTGCCGCCATCGGAACCGCCCTAACCGACCTTCTTGCCACCGCTGCTTCGACGCCACACCTCGCCACGATTCTGCATCAGACGTTCCGTTCGTAAACCAGAGTACCTTCCACTCTACTAGGAACCGCCAACGCAGGTATGATCTCGGTTGGTTGATCACCTTGGCTGAACACGATCGATGATCGAAGGAGATGAACAGAAATGTTATGTTGCAGGTTACAGAGTTCGAACTAGATCTATGTGCAGAGAGTGGAAAAGGAGGGGAAGTGGTGAGAATAGGTACCGTAATGACCACCACGTGTTTAGAACCCAAGACGTACTACTCTGGCTAGCTGACCCCAATTTACGTGTTTTTACCTCCCTCAGGAATCGAACCTGCAACCAGTGACAAGCCAACTGACGCCATCTAACCACGTCCGGACCCGGTTTTGTGTGAACCATTTTGCTGGTTAGATTCGAATCCAAGCTTGTTGGTAAGAATTAAACTTCAAAGAATTTATACAGAATTACTACATAATTAATTGTGCATGCCAAGATAACTGTAATTAGTTGATGGCAACATTGAGGATGGTTGAATGATATAGAAATAGAGACCGGAACTAATATTGAATGACAAAAGGTTAGGAAATGAAATTTCAAATTAGCGGATTCGAGAAACGTATGTTAATTTTATTAGGACTGGAACGAGAATAGAGAATAAGAAAGATTCACTAAAATTTGATTTGTAATACCTTTCGAGGTAGGTTTATTTCAAGGGAATAATTATACTATGATTATGAGGACGTGAATGGACGTGTAGGTCCTAGAACCGAAAAGTTAAGGAAAGTCAGGGTATTGACGCTAGATGTGATACCCGTATTAGGAGAGTGTTAAATTGAATGGCGTTTAAGTCGGAACAACTCTAAGAATGGATAAATTTTGGAACAGGATAATCGGATCTTTAGCTGGCAAGATCGCGAGACTTTGAGACCAGTACCGATAAGGTGAGTTCGTAGGACTCACTTAGTTACCGTTTTATACTGAGTGTGCAATTGAGTGGTGTGCTATATTCATGAGGAATAAAATGAACGGATTAGATCACGGTACTTTGTTGTTAAGTAAGGCACAAGTGTATGATAGTGTGCCGTAACCGTCGGTCCGGGTTGATGGTGTCGGAGGATTGCCCCGCGACCAGTCTAGTAGGTATACGGGAAGAGGTACATACACCAGACCTACTGGTTTACGGGGACGGGGGCAGGAGTCGGGAGACTCCTGTGTTACAAAATAAGATGGAAATTAGACTGGATCAAGTCACATTATGAAAAGATAATAAACCGGGATATGTGTGTGCATGCTGAGTGATTTATGGTATATGCCCTTGTGTGAGTTTGTGCTCTAGTGACACTTTAGAATTGTAGTTAACGGTTTATATTGTGTTGTTAGATGATGCAGGTTAGATCTCTACCGAGAGATCGGGAGTGAAGTGGTCAGCCAGGGTTTCCGTACTAGGATCGGGTGTTCAGTTATTTATTTCCTTAGTTGACTTTTATTGTTAGATTCACTCGTCCTAGAGATTGGTTGTGTTATGTTGATCACGTCTTATTACTTTGAGTACTTTATTTAAAGATTTACCGTTTTAATATTTGTCTCTTGTTGCAAGGTCCGTTGTGAAATTGTTGTCAAACTAAGGCTGGGACCCACTATGAGGTCCTAGCCAGTAACGCTCCGGATTCCCAGAATTCGGGGTGTTACACCAAGTTGCTCCTTACCCCATTTACCAAATGAGCTAGCAGAACAATATGTATCATATCCTGTTTGAAGGAGAGTTTTTTCTTGATTTTTTCTTCATAAGGCAAAACAATGTCGCAAGGCGGGGCACCTTCCCCGTTACCCCCTGGATTCTGTAATAACCGGAAAATTCGGGAATTTAATATAATTATTTTAATTAAAATTTTTTAATTATCCCCAATTATCTTGACGACGGAAATCATTGAAGACCCAGACTACATAATGACGACCGTTACTCCACGTTATTATGGCCATGAGTGTTGTCATAATGGCGACCGCTACTCTACGTTATTATGGTCATTAATGTCGTCATAATGACGACCATTACTCTACGTTATTATGACCATGAATGTCGCCACAAAATAATATATATAAATCTCAAAAAAAATAAAATAAGCACCCACCCTTCTCCCTCATTTTTTCCCCTTGCGTTCTTCCTAAACAACCCATTGTTAATCTACTGTAGAACCGTAGACAACGAGGCTACCGGTTAGCTATCAAATCCCGGTCGCCTCCGCATCGAAGCCGCTTGTGCCATCCAGTGCCATTCACTGTTGCAACTTAATTCCTTTTCCGGTTAGACCCAAACCCATTTCTTTTCCGTCAAGTTAATTTCCGATACAATTTAATCATGATTTATAAATTTATTTAATTAAATTATTGCGTAATAATTTAGTTATTAATTAGCGGATAGTAATGTTGAAATGATTGATAATTCGGAACTAATTAGAAAACCGGCATGTTGGATTTAGCGGAATTGAGAAGTTGTATTAATGATATAGTGATGTAAATCGGATAGTGAAACCGAACCAGAAGTTAGAGGAAGTAGAACGTTAGTAAAATGTGAACAAATAAGAATTGTGGATTTAGTAGAGGATGGGTGAGCTAGTGGGAAAGTTGTTGAAATAATTTAGTGAACTAAACTAAAAATAATTATTATTATAATTAAAAAACAATACAATATATGTATAAGGTAAAAAAGTTTTATATCATAATACTTAAATAAATTTTTAATCTTTCTCATAATATAAAACAAACTTATAATTATATTATTAATTAAGTCAACTATTTATTTATGGAAAAATGACCAAAAATAATACCAACTATGAGGTATGAACCAAAAATAATCTAAACTTAAAAAATTACCAATTTATATACAAATTTTTTCGTATTAAACCAATTTTAGTACGGGTTATATCTCCGGCAAAGATTCCAGTTGTATTGCCTACGTGGCAACTAGAAAATGATTTGGGAAATATAATTAATTATAAATAGAGAGAATAAAATGTAAAATGTAAGAAACTATAGTTCATCTTAAACCTTCGTCTTCAAAGGAGGTAAGCAACCGTTACCACCTCATCCCTCTATCACCTCACCGTCAAAGTTTCACCATGCTCTTAATTGGTTCCTTTTTCATCCATATATGAAGGTATATTACAATGAGCAAATATACCTTTTCGATTTTCCCTAACCATCGAGAATCGCACGTATATATCGAACAAGTCGTTAAAGCAAACTAGGTTTTTGTCAATGTTAGAATAGATGGATACGTTTCGAGTAGTTCATCGGTTCAAATCGAGAAAATTAAATTGAAATTTCAGCTTGTAAAAATTGAATTGAACCACAACTAAGAACCCTGATTTCAAAATCAATTCGAGAGTCCCAAATTGAATATCAGATTCAATACACGAAGCAATACAAGCATTACTTAATCCAAGAAGCCGTTTTCGATCACTTGTCCAAATAGACTCAAATGGGATAATATTGTTCTCCTCATTTATACAATGCTTGCCAATATTTGTAGAAACATTAAACTTTTCGCATTTCAGCAAATCGAGTACATTCTGTTTAAAATTCTGGCCAATTGGTTTTATCATGTCAAAAATAAAGTGGTGTATTAGCAATTTTTGTGGGCTATGCTGAGGTTCTTTCTCCTTCAAGTTAATGTCAAATAATATCTTTCACCTCCTCAATGGTGAGGTTGAAGATGAAGGTTTCTTCAATTTACATTTTAATTCCTTATATTTATTTTAATTATGTTTGTGTCCAAAAACTTTTCCCGATTGCAACAGGGACAATTTGACTGGAATTTTCCGCCGGACATGTTCCATACTATAATTGGTTTATTAGGTAAAATTTTGTATACGGATTAATTAATGAGTGATGTTATTTGGACGGGAAAAACTACGAACGGGCGGCGAGGGCGAACGGATTCCGCTTCCGTCCCAACATGGGGTGGATTTTGAATCCGCTTCCTCCCATGTTGGGACGGAAGCGGAACCCAATTCCGCCCGAGCCCCATATTTATAGGCTTCGGGCGGAAACAGCTCCTCATTCCGCAAAAAAAATGCAAAAAACTCCCTTTTTCCCGCTGCGATTTTCCTTCCACGCTCCTGCCACCGCCGCCGCGCCGTCTCCGGCGACATTTTTTTTTTTTCTTCTTCTTATTCCGTATCGCAACGCATGGAGGGTTCGGATTCTCTCCCTCCTAGGCCTGAAGAACACTCAAAGAACGGTTTAAGGTACGTTTTCTACGTTTTTATCTATTTTTTTGTTTATTTTTTAATTGTAGACTCGAAAATTATTAGTTTAGGAAAATTTGGTTAGTTTAGGAATAATTGGAATTGGATCTTATATGAACATTAGTTTAGGAAAATTTGGTTAGTTTAGGAAGAATTGGAATTGAATCTTATATGAACATTAGTTTAGGAATATTCGGTTAGTTTAGGAAGAATTGAAATTGGATCTTATATGAATGAACGTCAAGTTGTAATTGTGTATTCGGCAAGATAATTTTTTTACAAAATATATCTAAAATTATATAATATGTAAATTTAAAAATGGAAAATTTTATCTGAAATTTTTTCAGATGGCCATGCAAATTTAGAGACAAGAAGAAGCGTGATAGTAGAGTGGTCACTGCATCTGCCCGTCGAGCTGCTAAAGCTCGACGGGATAGACTTGCCTCCACATCGGTCGAGGTGCCCGTAGATGGAGTTGCAGAGGAGCCTATTAGGGAGGATGTTGGGGCACCATCATCGATGCGCGCCGGTTATCATACGGAGGGGATGACGAGCCACACCTAGACGACATTGTAGGTGGTGAGCATGAGCAGATACATGTCCCACAGGAGCAGCAGCAGGAGGATACTGAGTATTATTACGATTATGTTGAAGAGCAGTATCAGGAGCAGACACCACAGATGCCTGCTCAGGAGGAGGAGGAGGAACATCCACGGAGGAGGAGCATCCTCAAGAGGAGGTGTTATTGAGATGTTATACTAACCAAAGCGAGCGTGATATGGACTCAGAGGGTATAAATTTATTATCCACCAAATATATAATTTATTTTTGTAATCGATATAAGATAATGTTAA
The DNA here is from genome assembly GCA_002319775.1 of Fagopyrum tataricum. Taxonomy (NCBI): domain Eukaryota; kingdom Viridiplantae; phylum Streptophyta; class Magnoliopsida; order Caryophyllales; family Polygonaceae; genus Fagopyrum; species Fagopyrum tataricum. The sequence goes on from CM008286.1 coordinate 38,464,645, forward strand.
TTTTAATTTTAATAAATTATTATAGGAGGATCTGGATAGTCAAGGTTGGTAGGAGGCTTGATGGGATAGACAGAGTACGGAGGTGGCATAGGGATATTTATGACCCAGACACATGGTTTGGCTTGGCGAGACTCGGCGGACTTACTGACTTGGAGGACCTTAACTTTGGTGGGGTCGATCACTGCTTGATTACTGCGTTCGTTGAGAGGTGGCACCCCGAGACGAACACTTTTCATATGCCGTGGGGGGATGGGCATAGCATTGCACGATGTGCATGTTATTATGGGTCTTGCTATTGACGGAGATGCTTTATTGACGATCTAGATGATACTGCTAGGCAGGAGTGGCTTGTACATTCTTTTGGATTATCTGCTTCTGCAGCTGGCACCATCTGTAAGAAGCTTTTTTGCGAGACTGTTAGGTCTACAACCACAGCTATGTAGGCCGTACAGATCCTCCTCACGCCGCGATTGCATCTGCGTACCTGTTGTTATTGATCTCGTCGACCTTGGTAGTCGACGAGACTACCAACAAGATCCGGCCATGGCTTATCGACCTAGTACGGGATCATACGAGGACCGGCACATATGCTTGGGGCACCGGGACTCTTGCATACCTATATAGATGTTTGGGGATGCTAGTAGGAAGAATGTGAAGACGATGAGAGGTTGTACAACGCTATTACAGGTACGGTATCATAACGATATTTTTAAAGGTAAAACACTGTTATATGGTGGAGTTTAATTTATTTTTCTTTATTTAGTATTGGATTTATGCCCATTTTCCAACATTGGGATGTGGAGCTGTTGAGGATCCTCAGTTGCATGGGCATCCACGTTGGTGTTCCAGATTTTTTCCCGAAGACACCGTCATTTAGTATCGAGAGGCTCCGTGCCTTACGTGTACAGTTGGACCAGATGAGGGCGGAGGATGTGCGTTTCACCCCATATACTGATCGGTATATTGACTTTGGAGGTTATTATGCTATATCTCGTTACCGAGGCATATTACGGATAGATGACATCGAGGAGGCGTATATGCCAGATCGATTCTTGCGACAGTTTGGGTACGTGCAGATTGTGCCCATGCCCCGGATCCCGCCTAGACATGAGGTACGTCCTAGTAAGGGACGTGACACCAGAGTTTCATATGCTCTCATCTATGATGCTTGGACATCCCGTCACCTAGAGCAGACTAGAGTTTCATTTTCGGGGTTGGTCCCAACACATTCTCCGTGGCTTGTCGATGATGCGTACATGCCCTGGTACACTACCCATTGTCATCCATATATCCTCCCGACGTCCATTGCCGTGCAGATTCCTGTTGATCGTCCACCACGTGTTCCCGTCTCGGATTCCAAAGTACGCTTGTTTCTATTCTTTAACTTACCGTGTATTTTATATTACAATTTTATAACAGCTTGTTTTATTTTTATTGCAACGTCTACACATACTTTTGGGCCGTCTACGAGATATGCAGCGTCGGGGGCTACCGTCGAGATATGCAGCGTCGGGGGCCGTCCTTGTGCCGAAATGATGACTCATATCACACCAAGCTCGAACAACAACTTCCTTGTATGGGGTCAGCCAAGTAGTCTCGAGGTAATTCATTAACCTTGGATATGCATGCCAATGGTTCCTCATTTCCAACAAACGCCGTTGATAGCTTTCATTTGATCTCGATTCGAACAAGGCATGACATTGGGACATGAATTCGGCTCTTGCTTCCTTACACCGCAATATGACACTCACTCTACTTACAATGTTGGACTTTATGTGGAACGTGCACAAGATATGCTTCACCTCGGGAAATACTACCCTCAGGGCGCTTATAAGACGCTAGCTCACGATCGTGGCAATCACCTCCGGGGTTTTTCGTAGCACAAATACCGGACCCTCCTCAAAGCCCACTCGTAGTGATCTCTACTCTCGTGTGCCATGAATACAAAAGCAATTGCAAACGTCTTCTTTGTGCTTGTGATGCCGACTATCTCCAACAATGGCATATTGTATCTAAAAGTAATTCAAACAAAAGATTAATTCAAAGTTATGTATGACAAGATGATTGAGTTTATGGAACAAAGTAAAAACAAGACTGTAAACTTACTTGTTGGTCTTATACGTCGAGTCCATCACAATAACATAAGGAAACATGCTGAGCAAATGTCTCGAATCGGGATGTGATATAAAGAAATCAATCACTCATCCGATTCCATACTTCTCCTCGTATTAACGTAATATCCCTGTTTTTTCAACGTATGAAGTGCTTGTTGCAACGACCCTCTTCCTTGGGCTTGTACCTTTCTAATCTTCAAACCGGCATTGTACCCTCTTCCTTGGGCTTGTACCTTTCTAATCTTCAAACCGGCATTGTATATTTGCCGGATTGTGGTGAGATTGTCAGGATCCTCTAATTGCACGGATAATAAAACCGCACACGGTTTTAACCCGGCACTCAATTCACGCTCTATCTTTTTTGTCTCCGTGGGGTCAATCGTCCTGGATATGCATGACCTCTTAGAACTGACGGAATTACGTGGTTGTGGACTCCACATACAACCCTCAATGACCATTTCTCTTCTTCAAGTTGTGCCCCCTCAAGTTCAAACTTGCACTTACACTTCTTCGAATTCTTCTTCCGACTAGAACTAGGAACATGATCGGGATTGGCATCTTTCAACTTTCTAACATCTCCGTGTCTATCACATGCCAATTGTAAGATACGAAACCCCCTTCTATCCAACCATGATTTTTTTTTATGACCAACACAAAATTCATTGAGTTGGCCATATACTTAGCCCAACCCAATAAGTTTTCTCGATCTGGAAAATATCCATGGAGCTCAAACATGGACGAAAAATCAGTACCACTTGCACGTGAATATTCCAAAGCATCCTAATTAAATTAAATTAAGTGTAAGTTCGACATTTAAATTTATTTTGGATTCAATTTATTAAAACTAATTTAAATTTTATTAAATAGTTCACAAATATACAAATTCAACTAATGAAAAATTAATGGAAAGTGAATGAATGGTTTTGGAGATTAATTATACAAAACCTTGTGGGCACCACAAGGAATTACATAAAATGTTGGTTACCAAATAAAAAGTTCAAAACTTCATGGACATCATGAGAAATTTCGCTAAAATTAATTACTTTAAAGTGATAATCGTACACTTACCTCAATATGTCTGACAAGTTCTTCCGGATCACTATACTTGTTCATATCAAACGGCATGGTTGTACTTTCACATTCGGATTCCACATCTTCTTCGGAATATGTCGACATTTTTTGCGGACTTATCAAACGACGTGTTGTGGATGTGAATAGGATTCGTTTTGATGGAATTTTTTCAGGTTCGGTAAAAGCGGCATACGATGTAGGTTAAAAACGAGTCCGCCCCAAGTTGGAGCGGAAACGAAATCCGTTCCGTCGTTTCGTTGGTAATTTTCGTCCGCCCGAATAGTAACTATGTTAATAATTTATAAAATTCGTATTATTTTTTGTTCAAAAATAATACGAATTTTTGCTTATTTATTATACTTGTATAATATAACTATATATACAATCTTATTATATGTAACGAATTTTGCATAGAGAATGTTGACGAAGGAGAGGACGAGAAACGAATGGAGAAACTCGATTTGAGACCACATCTCACCCGATTGAAGGTATCATCCTCATCGGAGTCTCCCCGTCGTCATTGATAGAGGAGAAACCAGATTCCCTCCAAGTTTTATGAATGGAAGATCGACAGAAAACCGATGATAATCACTTTCAAGTTTCAACTTGAAAACGGGCGGCCCAATTGAAAACGGGCGGCCCACAAACAGATTTTGAAAAAAGTTGAGATAAAAGAATAAGCAGAACTACACAAACGTAACAAATTTGCAAGAAGCACTGAAGAACAAGGACGATATCCGACGAAAAACACGCCATGTCAAGACCCGGCTTGGTGGCTTACCCCAACATCCCTGGCAATCTCGAGTGCCGAGGCGACGCGCTGCAAACCACCTTGCAATCCATCACAGTTCTTCATCAAGCACCTAACATCATAAACATGCTCCCCGAAGAAAACCTTCAATAATTTCATAAAACCAGGCAACGTCTCTGGCAAATCTTTTTGAGTGAGTATCTTTACCAAGAATCCAAAATCATACCTTCCCTGGAAGACGATCCAGTTAACAATTTCATTACAAACTATCCCTGACGACATCATCAGCGCTGCGAATTTCACGGAATCAATCCCAAGCACCCTATTCATCTCGAAACTAATCATTGTGTCCGCAATAAGTGGATAGACTTAGACGCTTGCCGATCACTAAAGACATCGAAATCTCTGAAATTAAACTGCCAGATATAACGATTATCCGAAGCAAGATCCGGCAAATTACCGTCCGAATCGGTGAAAGTAAGTCCGACCTGGATCAACTTCAAGACGTCGACGTTTGCCTTCAAGAACTTGTAAGTATATTGCGGGGTAGAATCTTGGTTGCAGTACTCGCCGTCTATCTCGGGGACGACAGTGCCGGGGAACTCGGTATCAATGGGGATGTAGGGGAATTGATCAACGATTGAACGAATCAACAAGAACTCTTCTTCTAGATTGCTAGTCCAAACATCGCGGATAAGGATTGGTTTGGCGTCGGGCGTAGCCATGGTGGTGATCGAGCATCCAGAGTAGTGCGGATTAGAAATCGAAAGAGGGGAAACTCAAATTTGAAAGAGGATTTTGTAAAAGGAAGGTTTTGGAAGATTAGAGAGGTTGAAGGTGAAAGGAATTGGGTTTATAAAAAAAATTTATAAAAAAATGGCGCCGAAATTAAAGAAAAATCATTATACGATTAATTACCGAAATTAAAATATACGATTAATTTCGTCCGAAATTAAAGAAAAAACATTATAGGAGATTTGCACTTACAAAAAATGGCGCCGAATTTTGTATCCTCTGTGTATGGAGAGTTTCCACGTCTTCAACCCCTACCCCTTTCTCTTACTCTTTATAAACCCATTTCCTTTCACATTCAACCTCTGTAATCTTCCAAAACCTTACTTTTACAAAACCCTCTTTCAAATTTGAGTTTCCCCTCTTTCCGCACTACTCTGGATGCTCGATCACCGCCATGGCTATGCCCGACGCCAAACCAATCCTTATCCGCGATGTTTGGGCTAGCAATCTAGAAAAAGAGTTCTTGGTGATTCGTTCAATCGTTGATCAATTCCCCTACATCTCCATGGATACCGAGTTCCCCGGCACTGTCGTCAACGAGATAGACGGCGAGTACAGCAACAAAGATTCTACCCCGCAATATACTTACAAGTTCTTGAAGGCGAACGTCGACGTCTTGAAGTTGATCCAGGTCGGACTTACTTTCACCGATTCGGACGGCAATTTGCCGGATCTTGCTTCAGATAATCGTTATATCTGGCAGTTTAATTTCAGAGATTTCGATGTCCATAGTGATCGGCAAGCGCCTGACTCTATCAACTTATTGTGGACACAAGGGATTAATTTCGAGATGAATAGGGTGCATGGGATTGATTCCGTGAAATTCACAGAATTTATGATGTCGTCAGGGATAGTTTGTAATGAAATTGTTAACTGGATCGTCTTCCAGGGAGGATATGATTTTGGACTCTTGGTAAAGATACTCACTCGGAAAATTTTGCCAGATACTTTGCCTGATTTTATGGAAAAACTGAAGGTTTTCTTCGGGGAGCATGTTTATGATATTAGGTGCTTGATGAAGAATTGTGATAGATTGGAAGGTGGTTTGCAGCGCGTCGCCTCGACACTCGAGATTGCCAGGGATGTTGGGGTAAGCCACCAAGCCGGGTCAGATAGTCTATTGACATGGCGTGTTTTTCGTCGGATATCGTCTCTGTTCTTCACCGTATCGGAATTGGAAAAGTATGCTGGTTTGTTGTTTGGGTTAGAGACATAGTTTCAACATTTTTTCAGTGCTTCTTGTAAATTTGTTACGTTTGTGTAGTTCTGCTTCTTCTTTTATCTCAACTTTTTTCAGAATCTGTTTTTGGGCCGCCCGTTTTCAATTTGAAACTTGAAAGTGGTTATCGTAGGTTTTCTGTCGATCTTCAATTCATAAAACCAGGAGGAAAATCTGGTTTCTTCACTATCCATGACGACGCCGGAGACTCCGATGAGGATGATGATACCTTCAATCGGTTTTATTTACGATAATCCTTTCTTCTTCTCTCAAATTGTTTACTGGTTTCATGAAATTAATTTTCCAGGAATCATCTTCATTTTGAAGATAATTTGGTTTTGATCGAAAGTAGAGTTAGCTTGTCGATGACAAAAGAATTTGAATACATGACTCTCTCTAATCAATTGACGAGGGCGAGAGATCTTTAAGTTGTGATTCTTGATCAGATCGTGTGGATTTCTTAGACTTAGTTGGAATATTGTGGGGATTTAGATTAGATGATTAGGCTTAAATTTGGCCTGATCAAATTAGGGTTTTTTTTATGTGAAAAAGTAAATTAGAAGGGGTTGAGTTGAATCTTGGGAGCAAATGGATTGAATTGATCTGCATTATGCTCACTGCTCGAGAAATCTTGATCTTGAGAAGTGCAAAACCTGTGATGATAGGGTTTAATAGCTTGTTGAACTTGTTAAACAGGAAAACTCCCGAAAGAAAATGATAGAAAGATGTTTGGTGATATGAGAAAGTCGAGAATGAGGAGAGAGCAGTTATTTGAAACAATCCCTTACTTTATTACAATGCTATGTTCTTTTACATTTTATATTCCTTCTCTTAGCCAGCCTTAAGGTAAGCCAATGATTGTTGAGGAGGTCTCAGCAATCGCTATTAATATTAGACATGGTTGGAAGAAAGGCACATACATCAGTTTCGCAGAGAACTTAAGACAGGGTCCAAGGTATTTGGGAGATTTTTGATGTTTACTAAGCTGTACTTGTACACCAATTGATCACCAGAACAGATGATTGTATGCTTGTAATCATTATCGGGATAGACTAATGCTACATTGTTCAGCAAAGATGTGTGAATGAAGCTGATGCAAAAAGGCCGATTAAGAGAGATTCCTAAAGTAGGAACATTTGAGTCAAATGTGCAAAAATTAGCAGCAGTAGGGGAAAAGCTGGACTGTATACTAAATACGAGCTACTTAGCCATGAGATCACACATGAACAGCATTTGTTAATGGCGGAAACAGAAGAAGATAAATGACCATGGTTATGACTGTGTGTATTTACGAGTTATGTAGAAAGAAGCAATCTGTATTTCAGTTGGACCCCTGAGCTTTACTGGTAACCAGAGGTAATCCGGAGCTGTGGCAAGCTACTTCTTTTGGATGTTTGTTGTTGGACCAATTTACTTGTTTGGTTCGTTAATCTTCGTCTTTTGGATGTTTATGTCCCCCTTGTAAGGGCATTATTCTGGGTCATAACAAGTATAAAATAGTTGAGGGCATGTTTAATTGCTACGATTTCTTGATTCCTTTTGCCTGGTACAACACATTATGACAGCAGTCTATGCATATATGCATTGCCTTGGAACCTCAGAGTATATGATAACTATGATTGTTTCTGAATTTCATTAGTTGGAGACGATACCCTTTTCCTCATATATTATGAAATTTATATTTTCTTCTTTTTTACAGCTGAAGCTACCAAGCCTGATGTAAAGTTGCTGTTTTTACAAGAGCATGTTTTCCACTAATCACGTAATAGGGATATACATATAAGAGTGATACAGAAGATCGGTGTTAGTCAGCGTCACAGCCGAGACAAAGTATCCCCACAGATTGGTTGTGATGACACTGACAAGGAATCTTTGTGATATCCCAAATGGATTAGTACAAACCTTTGAGCTGTCATTGGTCCAGCCTCTTGCTCAATTAAGATTTTCTGTAACACTGTTACATGTATCCCTCTTCAGTGATTGGATGAAGCTAAATAAATAGGGGTTAAAATATTAGTGTTTTACGAGAAAAATAATAAATAATTTGAAATCCACCAATCACGTAAAGGAGATACAAAGGATACAAATATGAGTGATATAAAAGATCTTCATTGCCTCTTGCTGTTAAATTAAATCTGTGTATATTTTCATGTCATCATCTCTTTGTCTCTTGTTTCATATTATTATTTTGTTCTTCTTTGAAATGCAAGTATCAACTCTATTGTGAATTTTAAGGTTTGGTGTTGCATTTAATAAGTAACGTTTGGGTTGTTCAAATTTGAAAGGAGGTAGGGACCACCTGCATATGCATTGTATGGTCCATTCATTCTTGTCAATATATGAATTTCTTAACCAATCCTCATCTCCTCCATTCGTTTCTCGTCCCCTCCTCCCTCAACATTCTCTACGTAAAATTCATACATATAATAAGATTGTATATATATATATTATACAAATATAATAAATAAATAAAAATAGTTCAATTAGTTAATAACATAATTATAAGTCTGTTTTATATTATTGAGACAGATTAAAAATTATCCAAGTATTATGATATTAATTCTTTTAACTTTTATATATATATATATATATATATATATATATATATATATATAATAAAAGAAGAATGCTATATTCAATATTTATAGTCGTCTCATCACCTACTTATATAAAATTAAAAATGTATATAATAATTGTTAAATCATTAAAAAAAACTATTGTTAATGAAAAAAATTTACATACAGGGAAAGAAAATTTTACGCACAATATCTAGCGAACGATTCCGGAAAAAAATTACGCATGGCGAAACCTATTTAACAGCCGGCGAAACTTGTTTAACCGCCGACGAAACTTTATTGATCTAGTTAATGACCGTAATTTTAACGACCGAAAATTATAACGACATAACAAATTAACGATTATATTTTTAAAAGCTTAACAAATTAACGACCTAAAACTATAACAAACTAACATATTAACGATCGTAATAGCCCACTAATTTCGACCATAATTTTAACAACCTAACAAATTAACGAACGTAATTTTAATGTCTAACGACCAGATGGTTATATTTTAACGATCATCACATATATAATTTAACGTTCGTGGTGATAAAATCAATCATTTATATTTTGTTACAATAAATTTGGAGATTTGTTAGTTAAAATTAATATACATTCTTTCCTACTTTAACGATATATTATATGCTAGTGAATTAAATATGAACAATCCAATAATACTCACCTATTTAAGCTTAATATGGTACTTCCTTCTTGGACGTTTAATATTTGATTCAACGGATATTAGAAGTTCCTGCTCCTTACTCTAAGAGAGGTTTTCCAGCAGATCCTGACTATATATATATATATATATATATATATATATATATATATATATATGTGTGAAAAAATAACCCAAAATAATACCAACCATTAACATTGAACTGAAAATAATATCAACTTTGAAAATTACTAAAAGCGATACAAACTATCAATGTATTTACCAAAAATAATATGCCATACTTTTCCGGCAAAAACCCTAGCTCCGGCGATGACGTGACAGTCGTAATGTTACATGTAATCAAAAGTTTAAACTTAGTATATATATATATATATAATTATAACTATAATTATAATTATAATTATAACTATTTTTGGTATAATTTTTACCACCATTTAAAAAAAAATTTATTAACTTATACAAGACACGGATACTAACTTAGTTATTACTATCCTCCCTCCTCAACGACAATAAGTCAATTACTCATACTTTTGTTACTAAAACTATGTATTCTTACCATATTTTAAAATTTTAATATATCGTTATAGTAGGAAAGAATGTATATTATTATTATTTTCGGTTCAACGTTAATAATTGATATTATTTTAAGTTTTTTTTAAAAAAAAATAGTTCACTTAGTTAATAATATAATTATAAGTATGTTTTATATTACTGAGAAAGATTAAAAATTTCAACTACAATATGTCAATTACTCATACTTTGTTATTAAAATTATATATTCTTACCATATTATTATAAACCATATCCATAAATTCAGGTTTAATCAAATTACTAACCGAAAAGGTTGGCGGTTATTCTAATCTTAAAATTATAAACCCAGAAATGCACAAAACAACAAAAGCTATGGGTTTAATAAATAGGAAAATATATTGAATGAAGAATCCCTTCAAAGACGGCGGGTCACCGGGCCACAGTCCTCTGTTCAACCAATCTTATTAAAAGGATTAATACTGCTATAACGTAGCTTATGTTTCCTACAACTAAGACTTTATATTTAAGCTTTGTATAATATTCAATAGCCACACTATTTTTTTTATTCAGTATACAGATTTTTATTATATGTAAAGAGAGGACCAGTTTTATACGAAAAACTCTTAAGGTTAAAAGTGAAGAATATTTATATTAATATAAAATAATATGTATTTATTTATTTAGGATAAGGGTTTATTTTTAAGAAATTAGAAAAATAAACGGTTACAAATAAAAATTTAACTAAGTAGTAAAAAAAACAAATTTCTCCTCACCTCAAATTAAAGGTGAATCAATTTAAGACATAAGGATATTACCTAAAATAAGAAGATCTATTACCTAATGAGAAATAGAATATCGCAATAATCTTAATGAGTCGTTACCGGAAACTAGCTATCCAAATTTGAGCATTTAGATCAAAATATATTTATTTCGATTGAAATTGTATTTCTTTTTACTAATTTCGACATAAATTAGTAATGTCAAATGTATATATTATATTTCGAACAAAATACGTTCATTTCAATCGAAACGAATTCGTACTTTAGACGTCGTATAGGTCTTCATATATTTATGCTATGTATTTTACGTTTAAAAGCGAATTCTAAAGAATTCCAATTTGTCAAGATAGTAATAGGGTGGGGAAGAACCTATTAACCAGAGTTCGAAACTCTAGAGCGAATTGTACTAACAGATATATTGTCAACATAATTATTATTATTATTATTTTTGAAACCTTGTCGACATAATTATAAGATATTATCTTCATAAATAAGGTATGTTTATTATAGGCTAACCTATATAAAACCCTACCATATTTAGAAATAAATCTTAAACGTTCATTTTATTAGATCAAACGGCTGTGATAAGTTTCTATTTTTACACATTAACAGAATATCTTTTATACTTATAAAATTCTGATTTTATATTTCTAGGAGTGTAAAATATATACTATATGGAATTCATCACCGTCTTCACATTTCATATCGTTAATTACAATTAACAAGCGTTTTAAGGGGAAAACAATGTTTCTTATAAACGTTCGTTAATTATAATTAACGAGCGTTATTAAAAATCCGATCTTTATTTTTGATTAAAGATCGTTAACCAACGATTATCGATTAAAAAAAATCCGATCGTTATTTTTGGTTAAAAATATTTAACATACAAAATAATAAATTAACGTTTCAAAAAAAAACTAATGATCATTTAATAGTGGAAGGAAAAACTAAAGTTCAAAATAAAAAAAATAAAAATGTTCAAAATAAAAGAAAAACGTTCAATTTTTTTTTTTGAGGGTAATTCAATATTTTATCTTTCCTAAAGATATAAAAATTAGTTATTGTATGTTCATATATAATTTTATATTTTTAGAGGGGGTATCTTTTTAATTTTTATCGGTCAAGGTTTTCACTTAGATGAAAAAAGTTCTTATAAAAATGAACAAGGACGATTACTAGCCACAAGATTTAAAAATAGATTTATAGTGAAGATTAAAAATAAACTTTAAAAAAAAGGTATAGTTCATTTTTTTAGGATACAAAGTTGAGTTTTTATCAACTTATAGTTAATTTTTTGCTTCATACATACAATGTTCATTTTCAACAATAATAATATAAAAAAAATAAAATAAATAAAAAAAATAAAATAAAATAATGAGGAGATATGCGAGTGCAATTGAGATTTTCTATATCATCTCATACGAGTGATATATGTATCTCTGTATTGTGATGGATTGAAGCTAAATAATTAAGGATTAAAGTTTTACTATTTTAGGAAAAAAATAATAAACTATATAAATTCTACAATCACGCGAAAGGATACAATGATACACATGAAAAGAGATACGGGATATCTTGATTGGTCCGAGTAAAGCTTAAAAACAAGGAGGACCCACGAGGGTTTGTTGTGTCATTGAGCAGTCGTTTATTTTTATTTAAAATAAGTATTGATTTAATTCCGTCTTCCCCTCCCTCTGAGCAGCCTCCATTAATGCAATTGGAAGGAAAGCGGAGCTGAAAATAATAGAAAGAAGATATAGAGATTTGAAGAGCACAACTAAATTCCCCCAACCACCACCCAAGAAATTAACAAAGAGCAAAGATGAAACTTGTTCCATTTCTGAGAAAGAGTGATGCAACAGTACAACCATGGCAATGGCCGTCCTGTCGAAACACCAAAACAACCTCCTTTAGACACCCACCTGATGACGTCATCTTCAACAACAATAACAACAACAAGATGAGTGGTGCGCCGGAGTTTGAGTTTCAGTTTGAGTCGTCGTCGTCGTCGTCGCCGGAGTTTGAGTTTTCGTCGTCGCCGGTGATAAGAGGTCTGAGATCGGAGAGGCTGTTTTACGAACCAGGTGAAACAACCTCAAGCTCAATCCTTGAAGAGAAAAGCGTTAATGTTAGTTACAAGGAAGTATCAATGGATTCAAAAGACCCATACGCAGATTTCCGGTCATCAATGGAGGAGATGGTGGAGGCCCACGGCTTCAACGACTGGACTGCCCTTGAAGAGCTCTTAAGCTGCTACTTAAGGGTTAATGACAAGACTAATCATGCTTACATCATCGGTGCCTTTATCGATTTACTTCTAATTGCTCATTCTTCTTCTTCTTCAGCTTCTTCTTCTTTCACGATTTCTCACTCCTCTTCTCCCCTGTCTCTCCCCTGTTCTTCTCATCCCTTCGATCATGTTCTTTCTTGATTTTCCACCAAACAAATATCAATTAACAATATTATTATTATTACTATGATTATTATTATTATTATAGAGGTTGCTAGCTATGTAGATCGATGAAGCTCCGATTGATTGTACGCGAATAAATTTTTTTTTTTACCTGCTAGCTAGATAAAATGCTTAAAATAATAATAATAATAATAATAATAATAATAATAATAATAATAATAATAATAATAATAATAATAATAATTATTATTATTATTATTATTATTGAGTTGAGAAGATGAACCTTATCTAGAATTAGGGCTTTGGCACAAATCCTGTAAATTTCAGGACCGTTCCGATTCCGTTAGTTTTTCATCTAAAAATTTTAAAATCTCGTCCCGTTTCATCAAAAATATTGCGAGGACGGAATATGGATCTTAGTTTCCTCGTCTCGTATACATTAAAATTTAAATATAAATTAAATAATTAAATATATAAACTTAAGTAAAAATGATAATTATGTAATTTTGTTCTTATATTTTATTTTGGATGTTTAGACTTGACAAATTAATTATGTTTTGTAAACTGTCTTTCGCTGTAAGGATATTAACCATTATTTGTTTTCGTAAATTGTTAAATTTAAACCGAAAAGGCGAAAAGAAATTTTATATAGATCATGCGGGATTAGTCTTATTCCGTCTCGTCCCGGTCCCAACCGGATAGGGCCCAGTGATTTTTAGTAAAAAAAACTGAAGACCCATCCCGATCCCGATCCCGTCCCATATAATGACAAGGATGAGACATGGGATAACCTTAATCCGTCCCGTCCCGTCCCAAGTGGAGCCCTAGCCAGAACTCAGCAGTAAAGATCGATGTATTAACTTAATTAACCCCTAATCACATGTGTGCACGTGTTAATCAAAATCATTGAATCATTAATGGCCGAGGATGGATCGTAGCCGTTGAATATAATTTAAAAAGGAAAAAAAGGAGGGTCGTTATCAGTTGAAAAACATAATGTGTGTGGATGTGGGCACTTCTCAAATTAGATGAACAAAACCTGCAACTTACTGCTTACAAATTCAAATCTTGTCATTTTTGTTATGCTTTTCGATTTTGAATCACAAAGGGCTCATATATAAAACAAATTTCATATTTTGGAATTTACTCACATTTCTATTTTACATTTTCTCAATCAATAATGTTTAATTCATATATATATATATATATATATATATATATATATATATATATATATATATATATATATATATATATTTGGTAGTTCACCTATTTTATAGTTTTAAATAATATTAAAATCTCAATTTGATTATAATATGACATGTTAGAGTCACAAAAAGGAAGGAAGAACCTTCTATTATCAATATAATGAGATAGATAAATAAATCTTATTATGTCAAGGTTCGATAATCAAGGCCTTATTATATTAATTTATAAATATAATATCATCTTCTCTGGTAAAGAAGATGCCAAAATTTGTGCCCCTCATTTATCAATTACTCTTTCTGTTGCCCCTCATCATTCTCTTCATATATATATATATATATATATATATATATATATATATATATATATATATATATATATATATATATATATATATATATATATATATATATATATATCAACTTATTAAACAATCCAAGGTATGTATATGTATCTTCATCGATCTTGACTATATATATTATATTACTAAAATAATAGTAAAGTTGTGTTAGGTTTGAAAGTTGGTTTGTCTCATCTAACTCTTCTCAACTGCTAAGTTGTTTTAGTGGTCGACCGAAGGGAATATCATGTCAGCGACAAGAATCACAAGATTGTATCAAATTCATTCGAGAGCCGTTTAGTTTAAACACCGGAAACGGAAACGAAATGAAAACGAATCTAATCCATATGTATATCCTTATTCATGAATTTTTTGGGAATTATTTCTTGTGGTTTGTAGTAATTGTAGTAGAATTTGATTAGTTTTGATACCCTATAGGGAAACAAAATGGAAAAAAACAAGTGTATTTTACATGAAGACACAAGGAATGATTCCATGAACAAGTAGCATATATGAACTAGATCCATTTCCAATCCATTTCCGATTCCGGAGTTACAACCAAACGGGGAGTCAATCTTGTATGATGAACAAAGCTTGTAACCTATCGCTACAATCAATGTAGAAGAATCAAATTATGTTTTTAGCAATAATTGTCACCACAAAACATCAGAGAAAACATGAAGATGAAACCTTAAAACACAAGAGGTGGTGTCACGAAGATACCAAGGTATGTTCTTAATCGTTTGCCAATAAAGGATAGTACGAGAGATCTCCAATATGAGGTAATGCTTAAGCTTGCTAAACCACTCTCTTTGTGCTTGTTTGAGTCTATATAAAGTCAACATAAATGATTGGGTCTAGCGGCTTCTTGAAAACTTTGGAGGTTGCTCCATGTAGACTTCTTTCGAGAGATCTTCAATATGAATTACATTGTTGATGTCGAGTTGTCTTAATGATCAATCACGAAAGAGTGCAAGAAAAATGACGAAACAAATGGTAGTTTATTTATGATCGGACTAAATGTGTTAAATATTAACTTTATTATTGTAAGTTATATATATTTTTGTACCATAGTATGTTTAGTGAGATAGAGATGAAAAAAATGATAATAATCTCATAATTTTGATAGAAATTAGAAATTTAAAAAAAAAAGTTTAAATTTTATATCCTTTTCATATTTATCCTACAAAATAACATATTTGTTCGATTGATACGAGATTTTGGAGTAAAATTGAAGATTATAGAGATGAAATTGTTTAACTTTTTTAAACTCGTCTATATAAATAAATTATGAGATCACAAAAAATTGTTTTTCATATTCGTCTTACTAAACTTACTAAATCGAACCGAACCGAATCAAACACTCGTCTCTACGAGTATACAACCCTTAAACTGCAGGTTTTTTCTTGTCCTAAGGAGTTAATTTTGTTGTAGCGATTAAAAAAGCTCTATTCCAATGATGTATGCGTAAAGCAGCAAATGAGGGAATAGAAAACCTCATTTCCCAATAATTTTAATGTTAAAAACAAATTAGAATTTGTTATTTTGTGAAATTTGAGGCCCTTTTGGCTTTGGTTTGTGCATTACTGCGTAGCGTAAAGCAAGGTCCAAGAAATAAATCAACCACATCACTTTAATTAAATATATTTTTTAATAATAGAATCTAGATCCGGAAAACCCACAATTAAGTCACCTAATTTCAAGGCCAACACCATTATTATTTTATGTACAAATTATTTTGTATAGACCAAAATGCTACAAATGATTATAGTAGCAAGAGGAAAGTTAAAATTACTTTATACATGTTTTGATTTGCATCATTTTCACCAATTAAGATCTCTCATATTACTGATACATGTAACCCTCTCATGTGATTGGTTAAAACTAAATAAAAAAGTAAAAAAGTAATAGTGTTTTACGAGAAAAATAATAAACAATAACAATTCCACCAATCATACAATAGGAATACAATAATACATGAAGTGAGTGATATAGAAGATCTTAATCGCATTTTCACTAACCGTCACAAAAAGGAATAGAAAGAATGAGTTACCATTTCAATGATATTATATTTCTTTTTCCTTTTTTTTTAAATATTGGGAAACTAGCTACAATGATTTGAAGGGACCTACCTGATTGGGACCTACTTGGCGGCCCATTAGAATATGAAACTTGTTATTGGGCTTCACTCGAAGCCCAAATCCTGTTATTTCTTCCTTAATCCTCACCTCCTTTGTTCAGGGTGTCAATGAGACGGAGTATTTCCGATAACTAATAGGGATGAGTGTCATGGAACGGGTTGGAGAAAATAAATGGTATGAAAATGGAGAAGGGATAAACGTCATTTTTCGTATAGTGATGGAGTTAGAGGTCTCCGTTCTGAGCCCATCCTATCCGCGTTGGGAATTCCAACGAAATTTTTTGATAATCCACAAATAATTTTTTAATACTTTTATGACTGTATTTTATTAAATTAAGTTTTTTTTAAAAATATTTTATAATAAGTATATTTATATAAATAAGTTCTCATGTGAATTTTTAAATGGAAAATTTAATAATTAAACTCGCAGAAACCCGACGATAACTATAAATGGAGAAAGTTAGTCGGAGATGGGATTCCTCGACAATTATGGATACCCGATGAAGAAGGGTACAACTTTTTAATCCCGAGCAGGTATGAGGGCAAAGATGGGAGCATTATGTTTAACGGGAATGGGTAAATCACTCTCTGAACCGAACCCGTTCCGTTGACACCCCCGACCCTTATTCGGTCTCATTCTCATCCATCAATCAAATCTTTTAAACAAAAAACTTAAAAGCCTTCCCGTCACAACTTTATTTTTATTAAAGATATTCACGGACTATAACTTTATAACTTATATCAAAAATCGAATCCAACATAAATTCCTTTGAAATATTTGTAAATTTGTAATTTACCGACACTGCTTTTGGTTTTTCCTGTTCATAAAGACATTCATAGTTATAATGACTTATTTGGTGATTTTCTTTCTTTCAAGAAGATTAGATTAGAGAAAATAAGGAGAAAAATCACTTGTTTAAAGTTTTTTTCTTCTTCTTCTCTGAAATACCATGGTAGTAGGTTTACTATTTGATTCGATGACCATTTATTTTCGTCAAACATAAATTTGAGAGACAATAAACACGTTGTGAAAATGTAAAAGTCTTCATGGGAGGGATTTCTAAAGAAAATCATGCGAAATATCATCCTTCTTATGAAAAATAATGACCATTCGTATTCATTTGTTTCGATGGAAATTTATTTTCATTTTTAAGGTACGAAAAATATCTAAAGGGAATTATTTTAGTTTTTATTGTCTCGTCTATCATCTATTCGGTTTCTTATTTGTGTTTTAAGTTTTTTAATTTCGATTCATCTTCATCTCCTTTTTGTTGCAATTCATCTTCTCTTTGTGTTTTTTGCATATCGTGTGTGCCTTTTTAAGTTTCTTTTCATTAACCATTTAAGTTCGATTTTACACTTATCTTTATACAATTCTATGTTTGTACGTCGTGTGTTCAAAACTTTGTAGATCTTTACTTTTTAGTTGACATGTTTTCACCTTTTCATAGATCCAAATACTATAGTTTTATACTGAATCTCATTTCTTAGTTTTGTTTTACTTATAGTCGTATCAACTTTATGCATACACATATACACACCATATATTCAACTAGAATCATTAGTGCCTAACTTTCAACTTTTTTTCACGGGCCCTAATTTTCGGCTTTGTTTAAATTTTCTCTAAAAATTGAACAATATTCACAACAATCGAAGCCTAAGATATTTTCTCTCTCCCAAATATATTATCTAACTCAAATCAACCTATAACCAAAAATTATCAATCAACACTCGACCTTTTGAATCAAGTAAAAGAACAAGAGGAAAAAGAGCGATAAGTCTTGGTTTTTATTGAATCAAATATATTCCCTAAAAGTTCTCGAGCAATGAGTATGAACTTTGAACAATCTCGAGTGTTTAGCTCATTCCTTAAAATATTTTCGAGCGATATATGTTATCGTGAACAATTTGAGTAAGATGCTCTCTCGTCTAAATTTGTGAGCTACCTTTTCCATCTTGGTGCTTCTTCGCTTATTCTCTTGACCATTTGAGGGTTTTGTGAGCTTCGAACACCCTAACCAGTGTTTCTCTTCACTTCGATCCACATGCAAAAATTATCCGATCCTTGAATAACCCTTAAGAATAGATTTGAAAAATTATCAACTATAATGATAGACATGAAAATCTACCGAAAAAGTTTAAACTTTTTACTGAGAAAGTTCGTTTGAACTATTGGACAAATTTTAAAAATTTTTGGAATCGTTTTTCCAAAAACTTGTTGTATACAATCATATGTTGGGAAAAAATTTCTAATTCTCAAAATAAACATAGAGAAGTATGAACAAATTTGTATTTGTAAAACACGGATTTCTAAAAGGTTGTACAAAATCATTGTTTTGATCGATGTCTTCATTTACTAATTGGATTAAATTGAAAATGCAATACAAATAACTAAATAAGGAATGAATCCTTCATCTTGGATTTGCATGTATTTATGAAACTCCTTATTCCATTTACACGTTTTTTAAGATCTGAGAAAATTTTAGTGAATAAAGGATGATTTGATGAACACTAGATTGTATCTAGTGAAAAGCGCGAACAAAATATATAGGTTTCTGATTTGATTAAGATTGAAAGAAAACGGAAAATGAAAAAGGCATTTCTACCAATAACCTTCCCGATCAAAAGGAGAAAGTGGTATGTCTTTGAAGTTGTTTTTGACTTTTTGTAGAGTGTTCATGATTCTATTGGTGGTTTTGGTGTATGGTTTGGGTCGTGTTTGATCGAGAGGACTTTCATATATGCTCATGTTTTGGCCTTTTGTTGTCCCCGTCGTCTTCGTTCCCTATCTTGTTTCTTTTGTTGTTTTGGTCGTTAGTCGTTTTTTGACAATTGTTCTATTTGTCATTCTGGCAGTCTCTCGAGCCCTCAAGGTTGTACCATGATTCAAACTCTTTTCTTTAAAAAAAAAGAAATAAAAAGAATACCTTTTCATTAACATTTAAATAAAGGGTGAAATGGGTAAGGGGGCCCTTTTATACATAATGAGCATTATGTAAGCCCATAATATTATATGGGGAGTAAGTAGGCCCATAGAAAATGATAATAAAATAAAACAATGAGAAAAGTTTTTGGTTTGGACCATTATATCCATGAAATTATAACCCTCCAGCCGCCAAAGACAGAAACGTAAGATGCTTTACTGTTCGATTAAAAGTTGGATGTGCTGTGCCGGCAACGGATCTTCATCTTCGTCCGATTACGATTCCAAACGAAGCATCCTTACATTACGATTTTCGATTCAATCGGCTTGATCAAGCTTGTCATCAGTGAGAAAAAGTCATGCTTCTCAAACATCAGCGTAAACTTCTCAAAGTGCTGCTTCTCAAACATCAACCAAACAGTAATCGTCAAATTTTCGAAACTCCCTGGTATGTTCTATGATATATTAGTTGAATTTATGATTTCATAGATTTGTTCCCTTCAATTGTTGTATATGTTGCTAAAATCGGGTGAATGTAGAAAATCAACCTCAATTTTTCTATTGTTCTTAAATGAATCGATATATTTCCTTTCAATCGATCTGTTTTTTCCTAAAATGCTCTAAAATGTACTGATAGTGTGGATAGTATTGATAATCAATTTTGTTTATAGACATTGTTGTGTAATGACATTGTTGGTATGTACTGATTAGTGTGGAACTGTACTTATGTAGATGTAATGACATTGTTGTGTATAACAACATATGGTGGGGGACACTGGATAGAGGAAGAAGGTTTATGGAAATATAGTGGAAATATCTCAAGTAAGCCTTTGTTGATTGATGTAGCATGCACATTTGATGAGTTGAAAGGATTGATTGCTTCAACATTTGGAATTTGTGTTTCGGAATTTGCAATAGAGTTATCGTACAAAAATATTTTTAATCCAGCACTGATGCCATTTGATGTCAACACAAGGGAAGATTTTGAAACATATATTAAGATAAATGAAATGGACAAGTACCGCTGGAGTATTCCCTTATGTATAATCAAAAATCAGTTACATAAGGATGATGAAATACAGAATGGTGAGAAGGAGATACATATTTATCATGGAGAGAGTTCATCAAATAATGTACACACAGAGCATTTTGAAGATACATCTATGACCATCATTCCTCAAATACCAGGTTATGTACCTACAGAGACAAATATGTATCTTGGAATTGGAAAAACCTATTGTACGAAAAGTGAAGTGAAGAACGCATTGTGTCTACATGCCATCTCAGAATGTTCCCAATACAAAATTGTCAAGTCAAAATTGAGGGCATTAACAGCAGTGTGTTGACAAAGAATGTAAATGGAGGGTGCGCTTTACTATGCTTGGACAATCAAGTTACTTTACAACAACAAGGTATAACTCCACCCACACATGTTCTTTTCAATTAAGGAGATCAGTCAAAAGGGAGGCTTCTTATAATGTAATAGCTGAGAAGGTTAAATCAATGTAAGTGTTTATTTTACTAGATAGTCGTTAAAGTGTAACATTACATAACTTACATTAAGTTACATAAATGTATGTTCTGATTATGTAGGTATTATAACTCAAAGAAGTTACCTACAGTCGACCAAATCAGCACAATTATGAAGAGTTTACATAACATTGATGTCGGTTACTGGAAGTGTTGGAAGGCCCAAGAAGAAGTGAAGGACATGATAAGAGATACACCGGAGGATAATATTATGTTGATACCTTCATATTTGTATGTGCTGGGGTAGATAAATGAAGGCACCATTGTTACTCTAAAGCTTGATGAAGATAGACGTTTCAAGTATGTGTTTGTTGCCTATGGGCAATCAATAAGAGGATTTAAAGTGATGAGAAAGGTAATAACTTTTGTAACCACTCCTCTGTTCACGCTTTATGTACTAATAATTATTGAAGTTAACAATTATGTACATGAACTTGTGTATCTGATAGAACTTGTGTACTAACTACTCTATTCACGCTTTATATACTTGAAATATACATGACCTTGTGTATCGGATTTTGTGTAATGAGTACTCTGTCCAAGCTTTATGTACTTGATATCTACATGAAATTGTGTATAAGATATAACTTGTGTACCGACTACTCTGTTCACACTTTATGTACTTGATTTGTGTGTGTGATCTTGTAACTGATAGAACGTATGTACTGACTCCTCTGATCATGCTTTATGTACTTGATGTGTGTGTGTGTTTAAATCATTATGTATAGGTAGGTAATCACAATAGATGGAACTCATCTGAAGGGAAAATATGGGGGAGTCTTGTTTGTAGCAACTGCACAAGATGCAAATCAACAAATTTACCCAATAGCATTTGCAGTCGTTGACAGTGAAAATGATGCATCTTGGGAATGGTTCTTCAAGAACCTCAAACGGTTTGTACCAAACAACAATGAACTTTTGTTCATATCAGATCGGCATAGCTCCATTAAAAAGGGAATAACATCAAACTATGAGATGACATTCCATAGATATTGCAATTGACATCTTAAAGAAAATTTGAGGAAAAGAACGAGATCCGACAGAATACTTGAAATGTTCATGGATTGTGCACGAAAATATAAGAGGACAAATTGCATGAGAATTCTTGAACAAATCTCAGGGGTATGTACATTAATGCATCTTATTACACACATTTATGTTGATTTGAAAGTTGCGTGTTTTGTTGACAATAAGTATTCATAATATGTATGTATTTTGACAAACATGAGAAGCCAAATGTAGGGGAGATGCTTAAGGAATTGGAATTCCAACATGGGCACGTTCGTTTTGTCCAGTGAAAAGGTACAACATCCTTACTAGCAACAACGCAGAGTGTGTAAATGGTATAATGAAAGAAGGTAGAGAGTATCCGGTTCTAGCAATGCTTGAGGAAATAAGACAATTCATGACTAGGTGGTTTGCAGAGCGTCAAACAAAGTCTACATCTTGTGTAGAGAAGTGTCCACCGAAAATAGAAGCAATAATCCAGAAAAAGTACACAAAATGTGGTAGCTACTTTGTTTATGTACTAGATGCAGAAAAACTAGAGTTTGAAGTGAAGAAGGGAGATGAACAAGTTACTGTTTGTTTGCTAATGAAGAGTTGTGACTGCAAGGAGTTTGATATTGAAGAGATATCGTGTGTACATGTCATGGCTGCAGCTAAACACATGAGTATGAATGCATCTGATCTAATCGATAAGTATTATACATGTGAGAGTTGGAGGACTGCTTATGTAGAGACAATTTATCCAATTCCTAACAAGTCAAAGTGGAATGTTCCTCCGTCAGTATTAGAAATCTCATGTGATCCTCCAAAGAAGCGTAAGAGGTCTGGTCGTCTGCCAAAAGCTAGGAAACGTGGCTGCATGGGAATTAAAGAGTAAACGGAAATGCAACTGTTGTGGAATGAGTGGGCACAACAAGAAGACATGTCTTAATCAACCGAAATAGGAAATTTTAATTGCTTTAAATCTATATTGGACTGTTGCATATTAATATACATTAATGATACACAAACTAGGGAATAATTGTAAGACTATATTCAGGTACAGACAAAATGGGACAAACAGATAGTTTTGGGGGTTACATAATATAACTACAGAAAGTCATTACATTTCTTTGTTGTAAACAGGACAATGTTATGTACACACACTGCGTCTACATAAATATAAACATATATGTACAAATGCATATAAACATATATGTACAAATACACGACAGGTATAAAACAAGTAAAATATAAAGAGTACACAAAGTTAAGTCATCCATTGACAGCAAACTGTTTGAGTACACAAAACAACCTTACAATAACACCAAACTGTTTGAGTACACAAAACAATAAGTGGAAGGATCTGAGTAGCAGTTACATCATCTTAAAAACAACATAGGACTAAATCTCTTCGAACCATATTGGCCAGTCCCTATCATATACAGCAAATGCAAGTTGCTCTCTG
This sequence comes from Fagopyrum tataricum, assembly GCA_002319775.1. Taxonomy (NCBI): domain Eukaryota; kingdom Viridiplantae; phylum Streptophyta; class Magnoliopsida; order Caryophyllales; family Polygonaceae; genus Fagopyrum; species Fagopyrum tataricum. The sequence goes on from CM008286.1 coordinate 38,488,152, forward strand.
TACAACGGGAGAGAAGCATCGCTAATGTTTGATAAGTCGCTGCGTCCAGATGCAAATATTGAAATATATTTAATGGTATAAATACCAGCATTTCTGCAATATGGTATGTATACATAAGGACAATACAAAGTCAGTACATAAGACAA